>JAVLUZ010000154.1:25839121-26047384 GCA_036768485.1 Mermis nigrescens | reverse complement strand
AAAAGAATATTTATGTGTAATGCGCGTACAGCTTGCAGCTGTGTTCACTGGATTAACTTATAAGCTCCAAATCATACTATAGCCTGTTCCATTTCAAATGGCCCATTTTCGCTACTCTTCTATTACTGTATTAGTTTATCACTGCAGAAAGAGCTTCTTCAGTTATGCCCTCATGGCGACTGGTTGCTTTAAACTGTTTTCATTGATGTTCAACGTGCTTTGCTGAAGATGTGATCGGACAAAGTACCGCAAAAACATGAACCGTAAAATATTCTGCTGCAGTAATAATAAGTCGCAAAGCAAAAATGGGGCGTTTGAAGTGGAACAGACTGTCATTTTCACATTATTCTGAACGAGTCTTGCCATGGTGATCTACTATAACTTTAAAGTGATTTCAAAATCTTTTAAACTAATACAATTAGTATTCTACAGTATGTCGAGTCACTTGCAAATGCATGCCAGTGTTAAGCCGCATTACTGCATCAAAAACTTGAATCTCTTTTGTAGCCTGATTCTCGTGGAAAATTTTCAAAGAAAACCTTCATTTTACTGGACGCGAAATAACATAAGTTCAACGCGGTTGATTGATAAGCACGGCACGAAAATGTGTTTGCATTTTTTACTGAATGACATTTTTACATGCATTTAGAAATTTTGACTGCAAAATTCTAGGAAACATAAACACTCTTATTGGTCTGGCCCTGCCCACTCAAGTGTAAAAATTTCTAATATTTAATCTTATATCGCAATCTCTGTTTGCATTTAACTAAACATTCGTTTTTTCGGAAAGCTGCATTTGTCACATCATATAGTCCGTTTCACTCAAGTTTGGGCATAAGTTTTAAAAATCATCTCCGACAAAAAGCTGACAGATTGCGATTATAGCATTGATCTCATATATAATTATCGTAATCCACCAGTTTGGTGTCGAAGAAACTTTTTAAAATTTTATGCACAAGCTTATGTGAAACATTAAACACGTTACGGTATTCCACAACGCATTTTATATATCATCTTATCGTAAAAAGTCTCAATATGCATCGGGCAGCAGTAATTTTTTTAATGCTTCAAGAGCGATTGTGAAATGTTACAGTATTAACATTTGTTTTCCAAAAGAATTCATGCACTGTATTTAGTATTTATGTTTTTACTTAGTCTGTTTCACATAAATTCGTACATAAATTTTCAGAATTTTCATCAACAGTACGCCTAGAGGTTACAATAATTATGTACAATCAGATCAATGCTATAGCTGTGGTCTGTCAGCTAATTGTTAGAAATAGTTTTTAAAATTTATGCACGAAATGTGAAACAGAATATATGATCTATCTTTTCAACCTGGTGCGTGAAATCGCGTGGTAGGTAGGTAAATGTCTTATTACAGTAATACCCTATTTCTCCATTGTGCGGCGGAGTATAGAGTGAAAGAGTCGGTGCCAAGTAGCGAAAGAATTGAATTACAGTAATATGCACTTTTGATTACTAATCGTCTTCATGCACTAGCTTAAAAAACGGACCATAGGTTAAAGGAACAAATTCATTTTGTAACGTATTATGTGTTCTCTTTAAAACTTTCGAAGAAAAAGGTGGCTGTGTACACTACATAATTACATTACACTTATTCCTTTTATTCAATCCCTTGGGTTGATTGCCTCTGTACTTTGCTGGCGTTGCTAGTTCACTTTATTGTAGTTGTAAGTGTGTTGCATAACATACATAGTTGCGCACTAGGTTAAACTTTCAGGGAGCAGGCACGTAGCTGGCCCTTCTATTTTGGGGGGACTAACACAAATTTTAGGGGAGTCTAAACCAAAAATAGCACAAAATAACGTGTAAAAAGTTCTATTTTTCCGGTTTCTTCTGAATTTTGGGGGTTCCGGACCCCCCATTCCCCCACAACTACGTGCCTGTCAGGGAGAGGTGAAAATCATAGAGATAGCTACGGGCTTTGAAAAAAACGATCCTGCGGCGGAAAACTGATGGTATGCATAAAAATAATCGTTTCAACGCGCATGACTGCGGAGCACGGCATGATAATGCTTTTGCGTTTTTTACTGAATGATGTTTTACATGCATAAGAACTTTTGACTTTAGAATCCTAGAAAAGCTAAAAGTCTTATCGGCTTGGCCCTGCCCACCCGCGGGTAAAAATGTCTAATATTTATTCTTGTATCACAATCTCTGCTCGCATTTAACTAAACATTCGTTTTTTCGGAAAGCTGCATTTGTCGTAATATCATATGGTTTGTTTCACTTAAGTTGGGCATGAGTTTTAAAAATCATCTCCAACAAAAAGCTGACAGATTGCAATTATAAAATTGATCTGGTATATAATTATCGTAATCCGCTGGTTTGCTGTCGAAGAAAATGTTTAAAATTTTATGCTCAAGCTTATGTGAAACAGACTATAGTTGTATAATATCGACATTAAACACGTTACCGTATTCCACAACGCATTTTATATGTCACATTGACGTAAAAAGTCTCGATACGCATCGGGCCGCAGTAATTTTTCAATGCTTAAAGAGCGATTGTCAAATGTTACAGTAATGATATTTGTTTTCCGAAAGAATTCATTCACTGTATTTAGTATTTATTATGTCTGTTTCACATAAATTCGTACATAAATTTTAAGAATTTTCATTGACAGTACGACGAGAGGGTACTATAATAATGTATATATCAGATCAATGCTGTAGTTGTGCAGGCACGTAGCTGGCTTTCCTATTTTGGGGGGACCACCACCAAATTTGGGGGGTCTAAGCCAAAAATAGCACAAAATAACGTGTAAAAAGTCATATTTTTCCGTTTTTTTTTAATTTTGGGGTCCGGACCCTGCATCCCCCCTCCCCCCACACCTACGTGGCTGTATGTACTTGTGGTCTGTCAGCTAACGATGACTTTCTTTCTTACATCATGTATGTAGTTGTGGTGTGTCAGCTTACGATGACTTTATTTTTTACACCCTTCCTACAATTACCCATACCCATATACACATACATACTTGTACTTCTGAAAGTTAGAGAGACTAATTTTCCCTTATCCCCCACAGCTGCGTGCCTGTGTAACTTCAAGTTTAGCGTTTTAAAATATAATAGCTATACATAAACAATCAATCCGGCGCAGAGCGCCGTAAATTCATGCGTTTACTATCTTAAAAGTATGCAAAAAACCTGCTGTGGCGACTTTTTAAATGCACTTCGAGAATTTTGTTTATTCCTTTAGGGTTACTTCTTGAGGAATAAAAGATTTTTTGGTTTCCAGGAAGAAGGATGGCAATCATACATGGGCAGCAAAAATCCTAGGAGGGGAGTGCAAGATTTTTTGAAGGTCAAAAAAGGGCCTTAAAAATGGTGGTATGGCGAAAAACACCATTTTTGACGTCTTATCAAGCACTATCCATTGGCATCAAAAAATTGTGAAAGAACGAAAAAATTTTCAAATATTGACTTCTGGGGGATATTTTGGTTTCTGGGGGTTGCATACTACTGGTGTGATGGCAACTACCCCCTTGCCCTTTAGGAAAATCTTATTTCAGCCACTGTTGATAGCAAAAGCTTGTTTGAAATCATATTTGCATTTGTAGCTATGGCGGTATGCTTGTGTTCTTAGGACGTTTTAACCCACTATAATGGCTAATTGAGTGACCCCAGAATTAGGGATTCTCCTAAAATCTTGGAGAAATGACACTTAAATGTATCAAGTTTTATTCACCGCTTCGCACATAGTAGTAAGTTTCAATCATTTTTCCTTTGTTTGAAAATTCTAGATCTTTTGTTTGATTTGTTGTACACACACACACACACACACACACACACACACACACACACGCACACACACACACACACACACACACAGACACACACGCGCGCGCGCGCATGCATATGTACATTCATACATACATACATACTTACAGTGGCGGATCTAGGATTTTCCTAAGGGAGGACAGTATCCCAATTTTTCCAAAAACAGTCAAAAATAGGTCCAAAATTTACACTTAACGCGCGAAATAGCGTTCTTTTCGGCGTTTTAAATTGTATACTTTTCCATAAGATCACATTTGACACAATGTTTTATCTGAAAATTTTAAAATTTTCGACAATTTCATGCGAAAAAATCATTAAACTTCTTTGGCTTTAACAAAAATCTGGCGCGAAGCGCCGGAAAATCAGCGAAATTAGGGCGGATGAACGTCTAGAAGCATAATTTACTGCTCAATTTCCTGTATTTATAGGATTTGATGTGAAACATTGAAATTTTTAATTGAACATAGAAGAAGAATATGCAAAAATAGCTGTTTCTGCTGTTAAAATTGTTTTGAAACCTAAATGAACAGAAATTTGCTTCCACTTCGCTAAGAAAGTAAATCATGACATTACTATGTATCATCCGGCACGTAGCGCCGGAAAAATTTGAGAATTATGGTCACTGACGGCCAAAAATCATTGCAAATCGCATATCTATTATTTGTCTCGCCAAATATTTTTGGCCAATGGCTGGGGGCTCCCCGCCCCCCCTAAATCAGCCCCTGCTTATCATAATACCACAACGCGTTTTATATACATATCACCAAACTGTAAAAAGAAGTGTAAAAAATTAAAGAAAGCTACAGTTTATTAGTTTATGACTGTTACGTCTGACCTGAAAGAACATACATATAGTCTGTTTCTTTTAACCTACATACTGCATGGATTCGCTTGGAAAATTAATATCCTCTATTACTGTAGCATTCGATTTTTCCCTTGCACGACGAAGTCGGTAGCAACTTTTTTGTGGCGTGTCGAGTGATTAAGGATTCGAATGTTACAGTAATAAGGAAAATGGCTTGCTGAGCGAACTCATGCACTAGGTTAAAAAACTATAACTGTGGTGTGTAGATACTAGAGGTGTCCTATGTCTACTCAATCGACACGGACACACCCCGGTATTTGCCTTTTGGGGTTACTTAGGTACCCACGCTACTCTCAGCACTACTTAGGTTGTAATAGCACGATAGATGGCTCCAAACCCAACGGCCTTCAGAACCTACAGCCTCGATCTCCTCAGTTCTAATTTTTGCTGACCGCTCTTTCGCGGAGAATCTTAGCAGCTATGCCCTACAACCTAACACTGAGTACCTACCTAACCCCGGAACGCTCGCAAGGCCAGTTGGCATATCTCAACCCCAATCTCAAGTTGATAGTTTAACTTATTCACCAGTGCGAGTTCAGATTCGGAAAAGTTCTTGGTTCCTAATAATGGTAGCACAATAAACATGATTTCAGCAACAGCGAGCTATATGCTGGACAGTCGTCATATTTTAAAGATTAAATAATATTTTTGATTATTTTTGGGTTGAGAAATAGATGAGACTTTTCGAAGATAAGAATAAAAATACGACACAAGTCTATTTACCTTGTTCAGTTGGCAAATAAAATAAGTCAAATTGAACTATCGTCTGGGCCCGATCTACCCTCAATGTACGATATCACTGAGTAAATATTTGCCCAAGTTTATTAATCAAAAAGAAGGAAAACAAGTCGTCGGCTCGTTTACGATCAAGAAAAAGGGAAAACAAAATATGACGCGACCTATCGTCAGTTCAATTACCCGCGCAACTCTACCAAAATCAATCACAAACTCACATCATGTGATTAATTACAGTATTAACGATAAAATCAATAAAATTTAAGTACAGTCAAAATAACTTTTATAAAAGATCATAAGGCATCTAAGTTGTTTACAATGTTAAGACAAATACTAATATAACTGATTTTAAGACACACATCAAGTCATTTTACCGGCCAAGTATCTAATAGGATTTTAGGTAAAAAGATGGGATTGAAATAGGAAATGTAGGCATACCCCAAGCTACACCATCAAAAGATGGATGCTCGATTGATTAAGGGATTCCATGATTTCGTTGGGGGTTCCATTTTGTTGCAAAGCTAATAATCGAATAGCGTTGTAAACCGCAAATAAGAAAGTTCGAATAAAGTGTTCGTACCATGTAACTGTCGTAGGTGTATTATTGTTTAAGTGAAGTACGTATAGTGAGCCTTTAAATGCTAATTTTGCCATTTACAGTTAGTTTAATGGCGTCCGACTGGGCGCTGGTGTTCGTCATAGTTGTTTTAGCGTTACTGATAGTTTTCCTTGTGGGAAGCTGGCGTGGATTGTTCCTGTCCAGTTGCAAGTTATTCGGATTTGGGTCCGTTAATGTAAAAACGGAAGCAAACGTCGAGAGTCACGATGTTCCAAACAGATGTGACAGGTTAACGACGCTCTATGAAGATATGCGACAGAAATGGGTGGCATCGAGCACTAGAATTGATGTTCTAGAAAATAGAATAGCCTCTCTGGAGCAACCATCGACATCGAAAATGGCCTCAGAAACGATTAAGTAATTAACATATGTACATACATATACTGATCAGAACTGCATGAAGACCAAAGGTGGGCAACACCAAAATTGTGGGGGATGTGTGCAAGATTTTTCAAAGGACAAAAAATGGCCTTAAAAGCGGTGGTATGGCTAAAAACACAATTTTTCAATGTTTCTCATCGAGCACTATCCATTTGGCATCAAAAAATTGCGAAAAAACACATCAAATTTTCAAAAATTGAATTCTGGGTGGTATTTTGATTTCTGGGTAGAGTGCATCCTCCAAACCCTTTCTCCCCACGCTTAGGTGTAATGAAGACCTACTCAATTATCGTTTATTTGTATTAATGGAGATTTACCTGCACTAAATGTCTTATGTGGGAATTAAACGAGCGCAAACTGCGCCAAAGCTGTCTTTGAAGGCTCTCGAACGAAGCAAAACGCATTTTAGAATCAGCCATAGAATTTTCGAGTGGTACATAGTGCCGAACAATACGCTCGCCATTTATTGATCGTGTTATCGTCTTCATAGGTGGGCAGCACCAAAATTTCGGGGGCGGGTGCGTACGAATTTTTTTAAAGGTCTAAAAAGGGCCTTAAAAATGGTGGTATGGCGAAAAACACCATTTTTCGACGTTTCTCATCAAGCACTATCCATTGGCATCAAAAAATTGTGAAAGAACGAAAAAAATTTTCAAATATTGACTTCTGGGGGTAATTTGGTTTCTGGGGTTGCATACTCCCCAACCCCCGCCCAGGTGTGATGCCAACTACCCCTTTGCCCTTTAGGAAAATCTTATTTCAGCCACTGTTGATAGCAAAAGCTTGTTTGAAATCATATTTGCATTTGTAGCTATGGCGGTATGCTTGTGTTCTTAGGACGTTTTAACCCACTATAATGGCTAATTGAGTGACCCCAGAATTAGGGATTCTCCTAAAATCTTGGAGAAATGACACTTAAATGTATCAAGTTTTATTCACCGCTTCGCACATAGTAGTAAGTTTCAATCATTTTTCCTTTGTTTGAAAATTCTAAATCTTTTGTTTGATTTGTTGTACACACACACACACACACACACACACACACACACACACACACACACACACACACACACACACACACACACACACACACACACACACACACACACACACACACGCGCGCGCGCATGCATATGTACATTCATACATACATACTTACTTACAGTGGCGGATCTAGGATTTTCCTAAGGGAGGACAGTATCCCAATTTTTCCAAAAACAGTCAAAAATAGGTCCAAAATTTACACTTAACGCGCGAAATAGCGTTTTTTCGGCGTTTTAAATTGTATACTTTTCCATAAGATCACATTTGACGCAATATTTTATCTGAAAATTTTAAAATTTTCGACAATTTCATGCGAAAAAATCATTAATTTTCTTTGGCTTTAACAAAAATCTGGCGCGAAGCGCCGGAAAATTAGCGAAATTAGGGCGGATGAACGTCTAGAAGCATAATTTACTGCTCGATTTCCTGTATTTATAGGATTTGATGTGAAACATTGAAATTTTTAATTGAACATAGAAGAAGAATATGCAAAAATAGCTGTTTCTGCTGTTAAAATTGTTTTGAAACCTAAATGAACAGAAATTTGCTTCCACTTCGCTAAGAAAGTAAATCATGACATTACTATGTATCATCCGGCACGTAGCGCCGGAAAAATTTGAGAATTATGGTCACTGACGGCCAAAAATCATTGCAAATCGCATATCTATTATTTGTCTCGCCAAATATTTTTGGCCAATGGCTGGGGGGCTCCCCCGCCCCCCCTAAATCAGCCCCTGCTTATCATAATACCACAACGCGTTTTATATACATATCACCAAACTGTAAAAAGAAGTGTAAAAAATTAAAGAAAGCTACAGTTTATTAGTTTATGACTGTTACGTCTGACCTGAAAGAACATACATATAGTCTGTTTCTTTTAACCTACATACTGCATGGATTCGCTTGGAAAATTAATATCCTCTATTACTGTAGCATTCGATTTTTCCCTTGCACGACGGAGTCGTTAGCAACTTTTTTGTGGCGTGTCAAGTGATTAAGGATTCGAATGTTACAGTAATAAGGAAAATGGCTTGCTGAGCGAACTCATGCACTAGGTTAAAAAACTATAACTGGTGTGTAGATACTAGAGGTGTCCTATGTCTACTCAATCGACACGGACACACCCCGGTATTTGCCTCTGGGGGTTACTTAGGTACCTACGCTACTCTCAGCACAGCCAGGTTGTAATAGCACGATAGATGGCTCCAAACCCAACGGCCTTCAGAACCTACAGCCTCGATCTCCTCAGTTCTAAAGCCTGAAACATACTTCACGCGATTCGCGCCGCAGAGGGGTTTGCGGCCAGAGTATACCCAAAAATGTGACGTCATGGCGCGAAACTGGCGCGGCGAAATTCATCTGCCGCTTCGCGTCACCTAGTCATACTTCACGCGGCGCAGTCGCCGCGCGGCAAGAAAAAAATGGCGCCAACTGGGCGACCCTTCGCCGCTTTGCTGCCGCTTCGCTCGATGTTGGCACACTCCGCGCGAATTGCCGCAATGATAGCGCGTTGATTTCCATCATAATCGATTTTTTTAAATCGGCGAAAGCTCATTTAAATTCATTTATGATTCTGGGGGGTGCAAGATTTTTCAAAGGTCAAAAAATGGTCTTAAAAATGGTGGTATGCATACGTGGGCAGCAAGAAAATTCTGGGGGGGTGCAAGATTTTTTTGAAGGTCGAAAAATGGCCTTAAAAATGGTGGTATGGCGATAAAAACACCATTTTTTGACGTTTCTCATCAAGCACTAACCATTGGCATCAAGACATTGCGGATAAAACGAAAACATTTTCAAAAATTGAATTCTGGGGGGGGGGTATTTTGATTTCTGGGGGGATATTTTGGTTTCGGGGGGGCGTGGGGTTGCATACCCCATCCCCCAACGCCCAGGTGTGCTTCTATGACATTTCAAAATCGACGAAGATCGTTTGCGCTCACGTAGATACGTACTTCATTATAGATTCACAGCAGATCGATACCGGCGCACCTCATTAGCATTTGCGAGGAAAGTCCGAACGTTTGGACTTCTGCGGCGCGGCGAAAAAATTCGAAAAATGCTAAAAATATACATTATTTGCTTCTCGCCGCGCGGTGAAGTATGCCATGAAAAGCGGCTAAAAAAATTGGACTTTAGCGAATTTGGTTGCGGCGCGGCGGCCGCTTGAAGTATGCCTTGGGCTGCTTGAAATATGCCTTGAAATGCGGCGCGGCAAACTTTGCGCCTCGCCGCGCGGCGTCAGGAAGTATGCCATGAATCAGCGCAAATTTGGTGCGGCGACCGCTGCGGCGAATTTGCACTGTTTGCCGCGCTGCGTGAAGTATGTTTCGGGCTTAATTTTTGCAGACCGCTCTTTCGCGGAGAATCTTAGCAGCTATGCCCTACAACCTTACACTGAGTAGCTACCTAACCCTGGAACGCTCGCAAGGCCAGTTGGCCTATCTCAACCCCAATCTCAAGTTGATAGTTTAACTTATTCACCAGTTCGAGTTCAGATTCGGAAAAGTTCTTGGTTCCTAATAATGATAGTACAATAAACATGATTTCAACAACAGCGAGCTGTATGCTGGACGGTCGTCATATTTTAAAGATTAAATAATATTTTTGATTATTTTTGGGTTGAGAAATAGATGAGACTTTTCGAAGATAAGAATAAAAATACGACACAAGTCTATTTACCTTTTTCAGTTGGCAAATAAAATAAGTCAAATTGAACTATCGTCTGGGCCCGATCTACCCTCAATGTACGATATCACTGAGTAAATATTTGCCCAAGTTTATTAATCAAAAAGAAAGAAAACAAGTCGCCGGCTCGTTTACGATCAAGAAAAAGGGAAAACAAAATATGACGCGACCTATCGTCAGTTCAACTACCCGCGCAACTCTCTACCAAAATCAATCACAAACTCACATCATGTGATTAATTACAGTATTAACGATAAAATCAATAAAATTTAAGTACAGTTAAAATAACTTTTATATAAGATCATAAGGCATCTAAGTTGTTTACAATGTTAAGACAAATACTAATATAACTGATTTTAAGACACACATAAAGTCCTTTTACCGGCCAAGTATCTAATAGGATTTTAGGTAAAAAGATGGGATTGAAATAGGAAATGTAGGCATACCCCAAGCTACATCATCAAAAGATGGATGCTCGATTGATTAAGGGATTCCATGATTTCGTTGGGGGTTCCATTTTGTTGCAAAGCTAATAATCGAATAGCGTTGTAAACCGCAAATAAGAAAGTTCGAATAAAGTGTTCGTACCATGTAACTGTCGTAGGTGTATTATTGTTTAAGTGAAGTACATATAGTGAGCCTTTAAATGCTAATTTTGCCATTTACAGTTTAATGGCGTCCGACTGGGCGCTGGTGTTCGTCATAGTTGTTTTAGCGTTACTGATAGTTTTCCTTGTGGGAAGCTGGCGTGGAAAGTTCCTGTCCAGTTGCAAGTTATTCGGATTTGGGTCCGTTAATGTAAAAATGGAAGCAAACGTCGAGAGTCACGATGTTCCAAACAGATGTGACAGGTTAACGACGCTCTATGAAGATATGCGACAGAAAAGGGTGGCATCGAGCACTAGAATTGATGTTCTAGAAAATAGAATAGCCTCTCTGGAGCAACCATCGACATCGAAAATGGCCTCAGAAACGATTAAGTAATTAACATATGTACATACATATGCTGATCAGAACTGCATGAAGACCAAAGGTGGGCAACACCAAAATTGTGGGGGATGTGTGCAAGATTTTTCAAAGGACAAAAAATGGCCTTAAAAGCGGTGGTATGGCTAAAAACACAATTTTTCAATGTTTCTCATCGAGCACTATCCATTTGGCATCAAAAAATTGCGAAAAAACATCAAATTTTCAAAAATTGAATTCTGGGTGGTATTTTGATTTCTGGGTAGAGTGCATCCTCCAAACCCCTTCTCCCCACGCTTAGGTGTAATGAAGACCTACTCAATTATCGTTTATTTGTATTAATGGAGATTTACCTGCACTAAATGTCTTATGTGGGAATTAAACGAGCGCAAACTGCGCCAAAGCTGTCTTTGAAGGCTCTCGATACGAAGCAAAACGCATTTTAGAATCAGCCATAGAATTTTCGAGTGGTACATAGTGCCGAACAATACGCTCGCCATTTATTGATCGTGTTATCGTCTTCATAGGTGGGCAGCACCAAAATTTCGGGGGCGGGTGCGTACAAATTTTTTTAAAGGTCAAAAAATGGTATTAAAAATGAAGGTATGGCGAAAAACGCCATTTTTGAACGTTTCTCATTGAGCACTATCCATTGGAATTGAAAAATTCGCGAAAAAAACTCAAATACTTAATTCTGGGGGTATTCGGCTTTCTGGGGGTTGTTTACCCCCATGCCCACGTGTGGTCGTGCTTTAATCAAAGTTGTTTTGTGTTCCTATTCTCAGACCGCTCCCGATTCTCCGACCATCTCGGTTTTCCGACCGTCCCAATTCTCCGACCATCCCGATCCTCCGACCGTCCCAAATTCTCCGACCGTCCCGATTCTCCGACTTTCCTGATTCTCCGACCGTTCCGATTCTCCGCCTAATGCTAAAAGAAGTTATTTTTAAATTCGCGAGAATCTATTTCTCCGACCATCCCGATTCTCCGCCTTTCCCGATTCTCCGACCATCCCGATTCTCCGACCATGGTAAGATTGGACAAGTTTTGACTACGACTGCATTGCACGATTTATAATGCAGTACTTACGAATGCATTTCACGCATTACATAACATGCATAGATGTGTTTTGCATACAAATATGTACGTATATACTTATTCAATCGACCACTTATTCAGGTACATGGATACCTATTTATTCGATTAACCAGCGTAACAAATACGATGAAACTCTGCTCTAACTTATAAAAATAGAAACAAAAAATGGAAAATGCAAATTAGACTAAAATAAGTAGCGTCGTTTTCAAGGCATTTGACATACAAAGGTATATAAATGCATTAATACTAAAAGTCTGAGCTATGCAAGGAGACAATCCCAGTTGATACTGTGTCGCATGTAATCGCTTATAGATATCACTCTCAATTTTACTGAATGACAAAATAATACGTTATGAAAAAAATCCGTAAAATTACATAATAATTCAATCTCTAAGTAAATCCCTTATTACATGTATGTGCAACCGCTATTTAGCAGTTGATTGACATGTGCATTATGCTACCTGTCATATTTGAATCTGTAGTCGGAGGACCGAGAAAAGCGGAGAATTGGGACCGACGGAGAATCGGCACGGTCGGAGAATCGGGATGGTCGGAGAATCGGGACGGTCGTAGAATCGGGAAGGTCGGAGAATCGGAACGGACGGAGAATCGGGACGGTCGAAGAAACGAGATCTTCGCAAATCTTAAAATAACCTCTCTTAGCATTAGGCGGAGAATCGGGACGGTCGGGGAATCGGGAAAGTCGGAGAATCGGGATGGTCGGAGAATCGGGACAGAACGTGTATTCAACTACATAGTTATGTACTAAGTAATAGGTATGAACATACATATGTACTTTTCAATGTTTTCTACGCAACCGACTCAAATCAATTCAAAATTATTCAAAGTCAAATGCAATTCAGTCAGCGGGATTGCCGGAGGAACCATTTAATATCGGTAGGTTTATACTGAAAAAGTATGTTGATGTTATGGGTGTTGACCTTGATGGACCCTACTTGGGTAACGTGCTTCCAGGTTGCCAAGAAAGTTAATAAATGTCATTAATAGGTATCATTCGACGCGTAGTGCCAAAAAATTTGAAAAATTATGGTCACTGTCGGTCAAAAATCATTGCACATCGCATATCCATTCTTTATCTCGCCAAATATTTTTGGCCGATGGAGGGGGCCCTGTCCCCGTCGCCCCCCTTAAATCCGCTCCTGTTTCATTCAATCTAAAGGTTAATTAATAAGGAGAATACTAAACAGAAATCTTTCCACTTGGTTCACTCATCGTTGTGTATAATGATAATGCGCTTATGTAAGTCGCTATCGATTTCAAACTTATCAATAGATTGGACGATTTTTCTTTGCCGGTAGTGATATCGCGCAATTTATGGTATTTTTAATGCTTTTAGCCATTTTTCTCATGAAATTTAGATTTTTTCCGACGCTTCGTGTCGAGATAGTACTCATTAATGACATTTACTGACACTCTTGACGCTCTACAAAACTTAAATTCACGTCAGAGGAGTAAATGATGTACAGAACAAAGATTTTATAGCTCCTACAATGATTTCTCGAATTTTATCTCTACGATTTGTGTCTATTTCTGCATTTATTTTGCGATTTTTTCATTCAACGAAAACATTGTCTTATTTCGGAAATTTTTTACTTTTTGCATCAGAAATAATTTCTGCCTATTAAAAGACAACGAAAACCCGGCACTTTGAGCATAATATACGAATTTTTGGACAATTTTTGGCTTTTTAAGGAAAATTTTGGGCTTCGCCACCAATGTCAGAAAATCCTAGATCCGTCAATGCAGGCAGGATTTGTCTTCATTTAGGAGTGGTTCACTTATATCATGTACTAGCAAAGAAAAATGCTCCGATGGAACAAAAAAGATGAATATACTTGGAATTGTGGACTATTAAGGATGTAAAAGGAGGGGACTAGGAAAAATCTACCTAAAGTCGCAAAATCTGCTAAAAATCAGACTTTCTCTAAGCAACGCGAAAAATCAATGTATATTCTGCGGCCTATAAAAAAAGTGTCTTTTTTAAATAATGTTCGAAGTTTCAGATAAGAGTGTACGAAATCTATCAAGGTTACTTTTTTAAATTGCTGGCACCTGATTGATAGAAAACTAAGAGGTATTGTATTTAAAGTTGTTTTATTTTGTTATGAGCATTATAGCAAGCAAAGCAGGGGCCGATTGATTAGTGCACACAATCGTTTAAGGCATGCTAGTGTATCTGCATTTAGTCTGTTTCAAGTCAACTTACGCGTTTCCTACTGTTTTAAACCAACCATGTCTCCAATTGTCTTCGATGTTTGCTAATTCATTCAATTGGCTTAGAAGACTGTTACTTTACTCAATATCATTTCCCATAGCTACTGCATAGCTAACGTGCTGCTTTTTCAATCATTCTTATGGTTAAATATTTATTTTAATCTGTTGGCCGCAGAATATACATGGATTTTTTGCGTTGCTTAGAGAAAGTCTGATTTTTAGCAGATTTTGCGACTTTAGGTAGATTTTTCCTAGTCCCCTCCTTTTTACATCCTTAATAATCCACAATTCCAAGTATATTCAGCTTTTTTGTTCCATCGGAGCATTTTTCTTTGCTAGTACCCCACTTTTAATTAGTATGATTTGAGTACATCAGTCAGTAAACACATACAGTAACATGCCATTATAATGACAGTAGTCCAAGAACACGGAAAACAATAATGTTCTTAACATCAGCATTATCCTTTTCAAACAAGACAACCTCACATTATTTTAACAGATCAAAGTTTTCAGCATTAACTTTACGCAAATATCAAGTGTAAGGAACACTAACGCTCAGATTTGGAAGTAAAATAAATTTGTAGTATAAACTTCATTTTAACAACAAATGATTAGTGCAAACTTTACACAACTACTAGGCGTAGAGAAAACTAATAGTCCGATTCTCAATTCTGATTTTACGTAGAACATTTTGAAAAAAATTAAGCTTCCGCAAGGCTATAGAACAAGAGTTGAGTTAATAGGCAGTGTAAACTTTACACAACCACAGAGTTTAAAGAAAATTTCAGTCGGATTCGTAATTCTGATATTACGATGAACATTTATGAAAAAATTAAGTCTCCAGAATGGCCCAAGGACAAATAAATATCAGATGTGTTAACGTAGACTCAAGCTACGTTCACTTCGCTTACTTAACCCGAATTTCAAGCTTATGCGCTCACACGGGGGTTCTCAACCTTTTTAGGAGGTCGATCACCAGCCGGCGATTCGGGGGTAAGCGGCCCGGCCTATTCAAGGTAGCCCGTCCCTCTACGCACGCACCTAGTGAAACTTACTTATTCAACCCCTTTGAGATTAAGTACCTAATTAAAGTAAGTTCCCGGAAACCTAATTGAGGGCTCAAAAAGATTATTATTTAACTTGTTTTGGACCGAATTCCGGTGCTTGAAAATATTAAGGGTTCCTAAGTATAGTGTAGCACAAGGACAGAATTCAACAGCACAGAAATTCAAAAGAGCCCAGCATCGTTAATTAAATAATTAATTTTTACAATATTTTTTGGACAAAAAAATTATGAAACAATTAAAAAGCGACAGCATGGAGGATACATGCTGCTGACTGTCGTGTTACGCTAATCGGGTAAAATCAAACAATGTAATTGAACAAGGGGACAAAGCCCTGCCAAAGGCATACAACAACTGATGCCAATTGGCACAAACACGAATGATTACAAACAAAGCGTACGGCGAAAAGAAGCGTGCACACTACGCAGGATAACTAACAGACGAGTTCTGCAGCCAAGCAAGCAAATAAAAAGGCACGTACGGAGTCTGCTCACGTGCGGCGACGAAAAGAAAAAAGATACGCTCAGCAGTGTTGCCAGGTCCCAAAATTCAGATTCTCCTGCACAGAGGTAAAATTGGGGAAAAATTCTCCTGCAATTCTCCTGAAAATATTTTGATTCTCCTGAAAATTCTCCTGGCTCATATTTTGCAGGAAAGGTTGTACAGCAGATCTACAATTGTATGTACACATGCATATCAAGCATGCTCAGGCCAATTTACCTTGGTTCACCCAACTATTTTATCCTGATCTCTTGCCTGTTAACCCTAAGGACACTCAAGGCTAAATAATGAACATTAATTCTCTCACAAAAAGCTCATGGAGCATATCTGCATTATACAGGCAGATGCAAAAATAATGGAAGACTAATGCTGCACCACAAAGTATAACATTTTATTCAACATCAACAGCTGACAAACATTCAATAACAGATTCCTGATCTTCATTAGGATATACTGCTCAAGGGCCTAAGCTAAAGAGGTCGCATTGTTTACAATACACATTATTCGAAAAAACAGTTTCTGTGCTTAAAACAGTGACCGCCAATTTTCAGTTGCACTTACATCATCAAAAATTTCTGAAAAGAGCCCTGTTTGCAATGTCTTCTGAGAAAATAAATAATACTTTATTACTAATTGTATGTACTTCAGTAGCAAGCAAATCCTTACTATTTGAAATATATCCAAAAAAAATGTTTATAGGCACTTTGCAAACACCGTTTTTTCCCAGCGATTTGGTTGACCTTATAGACCGAACCCAAAATTTTTTTCCCCTTTTTCCGACTTTTTTCCACATTTTTTGGGAGGTCTAAAAACGTTCGAAATAGAGCGCCTGTGTTGAAAAATCAGTGTTTTTAAGTGGAAAATTTCATGTACACATGCAATAGCGGTGTTTGATGCACTTTTTGTATAAAAATTTCGCGCTCTACAAGAATATCACGATCAGTAACGTTATTTATGTTCAAACTTGAATTTCCTTCCTTCAGTAAAGCATTTTAGCCAATTCTGAAGTCGTTTTTGACAATTAAAACTATAATTTATCAAATGGCGCGAAGCGCTAGAAAATTTTGAAATTTTAGCTCTTTAAATCATTTTTGCATTTCAAAAACTGTGCAGAAGGTAAGGATTTTCAATCGGAGTGGAGTTCTAGGACCAGATTATCGATAAAAAATGCTGCAATTGGCGCCGCGCGGCTTAAACAACAATAACAAGTAAGAATTAAATCAATTTGGCGCGAAGCGCCGAAAAATTTTTGTAGTTTCAACTCTCTGAAACGCATTTTTGCACTACAAAAACTAACCGAATCCGTGCAGAAGATAAGGATTTTCAATCGTAGTAAAGTTCTAGATCAAATTTTCGATAAAAATGCTGCACTTGACGCGGCGCGGCTCAAATATTAATAACAAAAAAAATTAAATCAATTCGGCGCGAAGCGCGGAAAAATTTTGTAGTTTCACTTCTCTAAAACGCATTTTTGCATTAAAAAAACTGACTGAATCCGTGCAGAAAATAAGGATTTTCAATCGTAGTAAAGTTCTAGATCAAATTGTCGATAAAAATGCTGCAGTTGACGCGGCGCGGCTCAAAAATTAATAGCAAAAAGAATTAAATCAATTCGGCGCGAAGCGCGGAAAAATTTTTGTAGTTTCACTTCTCTAAAACGCATTTTTGCATTACAAAAACTAACTGAATCCGTGCAGAAGATAAGGATTTTCAATCGTAGTGAAGTTCTAGACCAGATTGTCGATAAAAATGCTGCAATTGGCGCGGCGCGGCTTAAGGATTAAAATCGAAAAATTCGGTGCTTCGCACCGGTTTATTCTATTATTTGGCAGTTTCTACCGTTTTATTGGTGGAAAATCAAAAAATTAGCGCTTCGCGCGCATAAGAAGCATTTTTTCCGTCAAAAACATGAAAAAAATTTTGAGAAAATTTAATTTTTTAATGGCTTAAATCGTGCAGGATGATGTGAAAAGCCCAAAAAACACGTTATTTAACGGCCCTGCGCGTTTTTACGAGTTTTTTTAGACGAAAAAATTTTTTTGGAATTCCCCCCCTGGCGAAAATCCTGGCTACGCCTATGCGAAGCGCCGAAAAATTTTTGAAGTTTTAACTCTCTAAAACGCATTTTTAACATTACAAAAAGTTTCCACAAATGCCAACCAAGCCCAAAAATTTTTTCCATTTCCCAAAATTTTGGTTGACAAATAGACCAAAAAGTGGAAAAAACGGTGTTTGCAAACGTCTATGAAACTGATAAAAACAATTAGATGATGTGTAAAGCTATGTATTTCTGCACTTCGTGATATTAAGTGAATAAATAAATGAATGAATGAATGATTTACTATGGAAGCACGAAACTTATTTGGATATAGTTATAACTTAACACTTAGGTCTTAACTATGAACGAAATAATTTCTAAATGTGAAACAAGTGACTAACTACAGTAAGTACAGTAAGAAGGTTAATGTATGATAATCATTATAACTTGCTGTTTAAGTTTTGAAAATTCTCCTGAATTCTCCTAGATATTCAGGATTCTCCTGAATTCTCCTGACATTTTAAAATTCTCCTGCATTCTCCTGCATGTTTACAACTTCTCCTGAAAAGCCCATTCTCCTGCTCCTGCTCCTGAAAATTTTAGATTCTCCTGAATTCAGGAGAATTCTCCTGCACCTGGCAACCCTGACGCTCAGCGCGGAAGCTGGCGGAGAGGCTCTCAGGCTCAAAAACTAATTGTAAAATGTAAAATCTTAAAGTGCCGTCAAAACTGCGCTCGCACGCAGTTTTAACTGATGCGGAAAAAGAGGCGTAACAACACGAACCAAGAGATGAAAAGGATCTATGAATACGACAATAGGCCTATGGGCAAAAGCTTACGGTAAAGGCATGGCGGATCTAGGATTTTCCTAAGGGGGCGGAACCCTGACTTGGGCGGAAAAATCAGCCGTTTTAACCAGAAAATCGCTAAAAATCGCTTAAAAATGCTTAATTTTGCGCACTTTTTTGGGCCAATGGGGGAGACGGCCGCCCCCCCCATAAATCCGCCCCTGGGTAAAGGTATGTACAAACGAGACAGGCACAAATATGAGACACACACATATGATCTTTTAATACACGTAAGATATGATAACTCACATAGGTACCAATTCGTACTCAAGTCGCATTAAGCCCGAGTGCCCATTTTCCTATCCCGGATTTGGATTAAAAATATGTGTGGGAAAGGAATGAAAAATATGATAATTTTTAGGGGAAGGTGGCTTCGAGCGACTCGCTTAAGCGTTGCGCTTAACGGTCGTGTACGTGCGTATGGAAATTGAGCACAAGAATGTACATCTGGGGCAATCAATCGGTTTTTTTCATCTGTTTCAAAAAAACCCGAACCGAATTTTTTTCCCCAAAAATTTTTTCAGTGTAAAGTTTACAAACATAAGTTTGGCACATACAAACGTACTACAATTAAAGGGCTGCAAACTGGCCCAAACCGAATTTATTTACACTCCACTTTCTCTGTTCAGAAGTCGGGAGAGGTCGAATAGGATAAAAATAAAGTACTTTTTAAGGAGTGGCGAACAAAAATATGGACAAATACGTATTTTTCACTGTCCACCACATTGTAAACTTTAAAAATCTGAACCTAACGCCCCATTGAGTGTAATTAAATTCGGTTTGGGCCAGTTTGTAGCCCTTTGATAGTAGTACGTTTGTATGTGCCAAACTTATGTTCCGCAAAATATTTGATATGATTTACCAATTAAATACGAAAAAACCTGTTTTTTTCGCCCATTTTACACCTCAGATTTCGAACTTTACACCCCCATAAACAACTCAATATTACGTTTTTTTGAACGCGGTTTGCTTCGACGTGTAGCCCTTAAAAGTTACTTTATTTTTATCTATTTGAATTATCTTAACTCATAACCAAAAAAAGTTGGCAGAGAAATCTTAGACAAAATCTGTTTTTTTACTCATCCACTATAGTGTAAAGTTTAAACCCCTGGTACTGTGTATTGATTGTAGAAAAGTTTGAAGGTCAGATTCGTTATTCTGACCTCACAGAGAACATTTAAAAAAAATTCATCATCCACGACGCTCTGGGCAGAAAAAATTGTTTCCGTGTTAAGTTTACACCTGCCCTAATAACGCAATATTGACTGTAAAGAAACAAAATAAATTTTGACGTGTAGCGCTTAAGGCGAGGCAGATTTTAAAGGTAATTACCACGTTCTTTCTACTGAGTGGAGAATATGGCAGGGAAAAATATTTTTTGTCTCAGACTCTTTACAATAAACCGCCTCTAAATTCGAAAATATCACTTTTTATGAAAAAATAAAAAAAGTTTCTCCTAGATTTTATAACCGTCTGCCTTTTGAAACCAATCAGACTGCATAGAATGTAAAACTGAGTTAGATATGCTCTTGCACATGAAAACAGTAAAAAACCGTCTAATTTACACTCCTGTGCAACAACCAATGAGTGTAAAGAAATTTTAAGACCAGATTCGTAACCTACTAATTAGGGAAAACATTTTTTAAAAAAATTCATCATCCACGACGCTACGGGCGGAAAAAATTTTTTCAGTGTGAAGTTTACACTTGCACTGATAACGCAATATTGATTGTAAAGAAACAAAATAAATTTTGACGTGTAGCGCTTAAGACAAGGCACATTTTAAAGGTAGTTACCACGTTTTGTCTACCAAGTGGAGAATATGGCAGGGAAAAAATTTTTTCGTCCCAGACTCTTTACATTGAACCGCCTCTAAATTCGAGAATATTACTTTAAAAAAAATTAAAAAAAAGTCTCCCTAGATTTTTTAACCGTCTACATTTTGAAACCAATCAGACTGCATAGAATGTAAAACTGAGTTAGATATGCTTGGCCACATGAAAACTGTAAAAAAACCGTCTAATTTACACTCCTGTGCAACAACCAATGTGTGTAAAGAAATTTTAAGACCAGATTCGTAACCTACTAATTAGGGAAACATTTTAAAAAAAATTGGCCCTCCACAAATTATTTGAATTTTTGGTGTAAACTTTACACACTCACGACGCGCTTGGTGTTGAGTGTAAACAAGAAAAAAAATGGGGGCACTAAGTTTTTTTATTATTTACCATTTAAAAAAACCGCACCCCTCAGATGTGTGCCGTTATAGCTGTGAGGGGGACAGAAATTTCGCACTCGCTGTGAAAAACATATAAGAAAAAAGTGTGGCCAAGTATATTATAGGTAGCGCTATCGCGCTACCTATGATTGTTTAATTTCGTGTATAGCTTTTATATCTAACGTTTAAATATCGATAATGCTCATTCCCTGCTCTAGGCGAATAATTTTTGGTCCGTTATATATATATATATATATATATATATATATATATATATATATATATATATATATATATATATATATATATATATATATATATATATATATATATATATATATATATATATATATATATATATATATATATATATAGTATATATGTATATATGTATATATATATATATATATATATATATATATATATATATATATATATATATATATATATATATATATATATATATATATAAATAATATATATATATATATATATATATATATATATATATATATATATATATATATATATATATATATATATATATATATATAACACAATAATGATACTGAAATGGTATGTCTGTACAGGTATAATATGGATGCATGATATATGTACATGTATTGTAGACACACATAGGCATGGGGAGTTTGGGGGTATGCACCCCCAGAAGTTGAAATACCCTCAGAAATCAAAATACCCCCAGAAAAAAATTGTTTTGCTTTTTTAGCAATTTTTGATGCCATTGAATAGTGCTCGATGAGAAACGTCGAAAAATGGTGTTTTTTCGCAATACGACCACTTTTAGGACCATTTTTTGACCTTTAAAAATTTTTTCATCCCCCTCGGAAATTTTTTCACCCCCCCCTCTGAATTTCGGTGCTGCCCACCTATGATTGTAGAGGCCCCGGTCCCGGCCCCACATAGAAAGGCGGCCCCGGCACATCTCTAGTTTAAAGCATATCACTTTGACGTGATAAACTCACTGCCATTTATTCATAAAATCTCAGTCAAGGGCTTAGACTGTTTGCCAGAAAGAAATCTAAGCAACCTTAGCTGGATTTAATACAATTTCAGAAGTTTCTTGATCATTTTATGATGATCAGCTTTTACTCAATTCCATTTTTGTCATGAGTGAGAACGGAATTTTCCCAAACATAAATACAGAAAAAATCAATATCTCCTTATTTGTTTCAGTATATATATATATATATATATATATATATATATATATATATATATATATATATATATATATATATATATATATATATATATATATATATATATATATATATATATATATATATATATATATATATATATATAATATATATCAGGCTATCAATATTTGTGGGTGAGGTCGAAATTCTTAAAGATACAAAATTCATAGTCTAAACAGCCCAAATTTTGTTTGCAATGGCTTGAAATCGTCTTTGAGCGTTTTTCTTTAAGCTTAATTTACTGGCACAAAAGTTCGAAAAAACACCTCTAAAATATGATTTTATAGGGTCTTGAGAATTTGGCGGGGGTTTGACGAAGCAACATTTTTGATCAAGTGGAATAGTGGCTTTAGCGATACAGTAGGTGGATAGTCTGTATGGGTACATTTAGAAATATGCTTAGTATGGCTAATACAGGGCTAGATACTGGTCTGAGGAATAAATCTGAAAACTTTTTGAGCATAAATGGTCTTGAAAATTGGTACTTTGCAATTGAGGTATGATAGTAGTCCATTATTTGGCCTCAATTTCGCACGTTTTCTCTGGAAATTTTTCTATCCTTCTGGGAGCTTAGTATATCCGTTTACCCTGCAGCCAGTCTAATTTCGTCCCTGAACAAGTGCATAAAAAACGAGATTAAAAGCTTTTTTGCATGTTTTGTTCTATTCCATCTTTACAGAAATGATTTGAAATCATTACATCGTTTTTTGATAGAATATTTTTCAACGAGGCAATGCTCGCCTTACTGTGCACATTACTTTTAATTGTCCTATGTACGATGATGTACAGTGCTTACAAAAGTTGCGCCTTTCTTTGTTTTGTTATTTTGTTAAATGAAAAACGACGCATAAGCTCTCAATGTGCGTGTACCGGTAGTTCATCCTATTTGGCCAATACTTTTAACGATAGAAAATAGAAAATCCGCCTGTTGCGTCTATTTTCGAAATGCGAAACGAAAAACGAAAATCGAGACCGTTGAAAGCTATTTTTAGACACATACGCGAATGGATAGGGCAGTTTATGAGTGTGACCTACATTATGTGTATACTTAGCGAACTTGGTGTTTTGAAGGGGGGTAGCGTTGGTAAATCGTTAACGATAACGAAATAAATATCGTTATCGTTGACGAAATGATAACGGTAAATATAAAATGAGTTTTTCAATTATTGTAGTGAAATAATATTAAAATTATCTTTAAGTTGATAAAAATTCGTTTAATATTTTTAAACTTAACCTTTTTTTCTGTGGCGTACATTTTAGGAATATTGATAACATTGGCGGTTCTCCTTGCACTGAATTGTTCTCCTCAATAATTTTTTTGGAACAAATTTAACGGAAATAGTTTTCTTACTTCAAAAGAGCCATTTTTTGCTTTTTCCAAGCAGTTTTGCTTGACCAATTAGCCGTTTGAGTCACAAACTCAAAAATTTGGTTTACCGTGCAGTGCATGCCTTGTTAAGGAACTCAAGCGGGCAACACGACATTTTTGCATATTTTTGTCAAGGCTCGTGCTGCCAAAGAATTTTCCTTCAAACACGGGACCATAATCTATTTTACTGTTATTTGCATTAGTCCGGACAAATGGTATGTTCGAGGAAAAGATACCATCAGAGAACAGGGACGGTCGAAGAAATGGAGAATAAATGGGATAATTTACAGTGTGTAGGATGAGATTACCGAAGAATCGGGACAATCGGAAATCGGCACGATCAGAGACAGCGTTTTTTTCTGTTGAGAATTAGGTTTTTATGCCATGGAGTCGAAGAAACGGTACGGTCGGAACCGCAGAATGAGCAAAATTCTCCATTCATAACGAATAAAAGTATCTATATTCGTTATGAATGGAGGAAAAAATCAAACCGCACCACACCACCCCAAATCCGCCAGTATGCTAATTGAGCAAGCTCATTATCCCCATTCCCCTACTGTACCTTCTCCGATTTAGCGTTGCCAAAGCGTCCCAAAATCATTTCTCGCCTCGTTCTGGTCGACGATAGTCCAATTATCGTCCCGTCGACGATTATTGCAAAGATATTTTTCAATTATCGTTCTCGTCTTCGTTCCGGTATAACGTACACCATGCAACATTTGCTACAACATGTTTAAAACTGCTAAATGCTTATTTCCGTTCAGTACCACTGTATTTTTTTACAAGTTTTTTAAATTGAATTTTCGACGTAATTTTCCGTGTTTCTATTTTTAGCGTCTATAGTCGAAAAAGCGTAGCGGAATCCGAAAAATTTAGTCTGGAAAGTTAAAAATCAAAATTAAGAGCGGATGCTCGAAAATCATAAAAATTCGGCAATTGCAGCAAGAAAAATTTCTTGGTTTAGGTTTTAATGTTTTTGTCAATTTCTGTCCATTTTTACGTATCATTTTCATTCGAAAAAGCCAAAAAAATTATTCTGGAGACTTGAAAATTAAAATTCAAAGTAGAGATCTCGAAAAGGCGCTGAAATGTAGTTAAAAAATTTTAACATGCAAACTTTCCGTTTAGTGCACGTTTTCTAATTGATTTTCGACATACTCTTTAGAGTTAGGTACCTACTTCCAATTTTTAACATCGAGTCGAAAAAGCGTAGTAGAATCCGAAAAATTTGATCCGGAAAGTAAAAAAATCAAAATTGAGTGTATGTAGTACAAACAATGCTCGAAAATCGGATAAATTACAATGCTCGAAAATCGGATAAATTTGTCTCAATAACTCAGTATGAAAATTTTTGTATCAAACGTTTGGATTTACTTTAATTCTGGTTTCATTCTGCTGTATTTAAGTAGGCGGAAACGGGAACTCGATTATCGCTCAAACTCATTTTTTCCTACACAAAAACCAACTGAAGACAAAAAATATTACAAAATAAAATATTGTTTCAGAACGTTTGTCGCAATGTTTTTAGACGTCGTGACGTTCGAATTTTGCATTTAAGCGATTCAAATCCACAAGTTTACTATTTTTGCTCTTTGTTTTTGTGTCCTTTTTGGTAATGATAATTGGAAAATTATTTTTCCTATCGTCGAAGGGATGATAATTGGATTATTATTGACGAGAATGAGACGAGAAATGTTTTTGAGACGATTTTCTAATGCTAGGTAGGTCTTCTACAAATAGATCGCTTCAGGGCCGTTATACTAGCCCTAGGCCAATACGAACACCTGCCATATTCAGCTCAAACCCTGCACATCATCTGAACCGTCCATGGTAGGAACTGTGCAAACCTGTTTACACAGGGGGAAGAACCCTTTAAAAAAGCTAGCGTTTTAGAGTTTTAAAAATTGCCAGAAATGAAACAAAAACAAAGAGTAAAATGATGCTCTTGTGGTCTGGGCTAAATACATAAAATTCGACGAAAGCTGCTAAATGCCTAGAATAGAAAGCCACTCGGGCATAAAAAAATTGCGACATTGGCAATATACAAGATGTTTTTTCTGAAACAAAGTTCAGTTCTGCAATGTTTTTGCCTTTTAGTCAGTTTTTCGGAGTAGAAAAATGAGTTTGTTCAAAATACAACAGAACAAAAATATATACATAAATTGACCATTTCAGGAGAGACAATCCACTTTAATTTTTTCCTCCATTCATAAAGAATAAAGATATTTTTATTCGTTATGAATGGAGATTTTTTGCTCATTCTGCGGTTCCGACCGTGCCGTTTCTTCGACTCCATGGTATAAAAACCTAATTCTCAACAGAAAAAACGCTGTCTCTGATTGTGCCGATTTCCGATTGTCCCGATTCTTTGGTAATCTCATCCTACACACTGTAAATTATCCCATTTATTCTCCGTTTCTTCGACCGTCCCTGTTCTCTGATGATATCTTTTCCGTAAACATACCATTTGTCCGGACTAATGCAAACAAAAAATAGATGATGATCCCGAGTTTGAATAAAAATTCTTTGGCAGCACGAGCCTTGACAAAAATATGCAAAAATGTCGTGTTGCCCGCTTGAATTCCTTAACAAGGCATGCACTGCACGGTGAACCAAATTTTTGAGTTTGTGACTCAAACGGCTGATTGGTCAAGCAAAACTGCTTGGAAAAAGCAGAAAATGGCTCTTTTGAAGTAAAAAAACTATTTCTGTTAAATTTGTTAAAAAAAATTATTGAGGAGAACAATTCAGTGCGAGGAGAACCGCCAATGTTATCAATATTCTTAAAATGTACGCCACAGAAAAGAAAGGTTAAGTTTAAAAATATTAAACGAATTTTTATCAACTTAAAGATAATTTCAATATTATTTCACTATGATAATTGAAAAACTCATTTTTATTTACCGTTATCATTTCGTCAACGATAACGATATTTATTTCGTTATCGTTAACGATTCACCAACGCTACCCCCTTCAAAACACCAAGTTCGCTAAATATACACATAATGTAGGTCACACTCATAAACTGCCCTTTCCATTCGCGCATGTGTCTAAAAAGAGCTTTCAACGGTCTCGATTTTCGTTTTTCGTTTCGCATTTCGAAAATAGACGCAACGGCGGATTTTCTATTTTCTATCGTTAAAAGTATTGGCCAAATAGGATGAACTACCGGTACACGCACATCTCAAATATTTTGCATCATTATTCATTCGTGTTTTTACTGAAGAAAAAAGACGCATGAGTAGTCGGATCTTTTGCGCCGTTCTTTGTTTTGTTATTTTATTGAATAAAAAACGACGCACGGGCAGGGCACTCAAAATACTTTGCGTCGTCCTTCGTTTTTCGTTTTTCAATTTCAAAAACGACGCAGTGATCGTGTCATTACATTGATTAATAGATCATATTTCATTAATTTGTAACTTACTCTTTTATGGCATCTAATGCAGACATGTTCTTGGGGGGTTGACCCTACACGTATATACACCATAGGGATTCTGGGTGGTCAGCCCCAAAAAATTTTTAAAAAGTATCTTTTTTGGGTATTAATCGAAGGGTACACATTAAAACAGTGTTTTTTACGTTTCTGACAATGCTTGTTCTTTCTAGGACATATAAACGTACGAAAGTTTGAAAAATTGAATGAAACGAACAAAATATAGTCAAAAATGTGCACATGACGCGAAGCGCCGAAAATTTGAGATTTTTGAGCAAACAATGATAAAAACGCTTAAAAACGCACACTTTTTACAACTTTCCCAACTTTTACCAAAAATCGACAATTCTGGGAGAGGAATCGCAGCCACGCAGCCATTTTGCGAGGGGGGGTAGTTATTATTCTGGGGGGTTTCCCCCAAGAACACGTCTGGTCTCGACCCCTCCCCTAGAATGGTAGCTGACATCCCCCGCAAAATGGCTGCTTCCCCCAGAATTGACGATTTTTTGTAAAAGTTGGTGAAAGTTGTAAAAAGTGTGCCTTTTAAGCTTTTTTATCTCATTTTTTGCTCAAAAATCTCAAATTTTCGGCGTTATGCGTAATGTACACATTTTTTTGACTATATTGTGTTCGTTTTACTCAATTTTTCGAATTTTTTTTCGAAAATTTTCGTAGATTTTTATGTCCTAGAAAGAACCAGCATAGTCAGAAACGTCAAAAAACAGTATTTTTGATGTGTTCCCTTCGATTTTTAGCCCAAAAAATGCACTTTTTAAAAATTTTCCGGGCCTGACCCCCCTGCATTCCTACGCTATATATGTATGGTCAACCCCTCCAAAAACATGTGTGCATGAGATGCCATAAATGAGTAAGTTACAGATTAATGAGATACGATCTATTAGTCAACATATTGACACGATCACTGCGTCGTTTTTGAAATGAAAAACGAAAGACGAAGAACGACGCAAGGTATTTCAAGTGCCCGCGCGTCGTTTTTCATTCAACAAAATAACAAACTTAAGAACGACGCAAAAGATTCGAGTGCTCATCATAGGTGGGCAGCACCAAAATTCTGGGGGGGTGAAAAATTTCTGGGGGGGTGAAAAAATTTTTAAAGGTCAAAAATGGCCTTAAAAATAGTGGTATGGCGAAAAAAACACCATTTTTCGACGTTTCTCATCAAGCTCTATCCAATGGCATCAAAAAATTGCTAAAAAAGCAAAAAAAATTTTTTCTGGGGGGTATTTTGATTTCTGGTGGGGGGGGTATTTCAACTTCTGGGGGATGCATACCCCCCAAACCCCCCACGCCCATGTGTGGTGCTCATGCGTCTTTTTTCCTTCAGCAAAATGACAAACAAAGAATGATGCAAAAGATTTAAATTCTTACGCGTTGTTTTTTATTTAACAAAATAACAAAGCAAAGAAAGACGCAACTTATGTAAGCACTGAAATTTATCCTACATAGGACGATTAAAAGTATTGTAAGAGTAGTAGCCATACGTGGGCAGCAAGAAAATTCTGGGGGGGGTGCAAGATTTTTTTGAAGGTCAAAAAATGGCCTTAAAAATGGTGGTATGGCGATAAAAACACCATTTTTCGACGCATCAAAAAAAATTGCGAAAAAAACAAATTTTCAAAAATTGAATTCTGGGGGGTATTTTGATTTCTGGGGGGTGCATACCCCTCAAACCCCCCCACGCCCAGGTGTGGTAGTAGCTGCGACCGGGACTCGAACGCGGGACCGCGGGTGACCGGACAGCTGCTCTTGCCAACTGAGCTATCGCAGACGATTTCGAAAGTGTAGTGTTCCACTTACACTCCTCCTCCTTTTGAAGAATCGGACTTTGAATCAATAATAACAACCGAGCCGTTTCTACTTGAGACTTCCAGTGCAAAAATAGTAGCTGCGACCGGCACTCAAACCCGGGACTCCGGTTGACCGGACCGCTGCTCTTGCCAACTGAGATATTGCAGACGATTTCGAAAGTGTAGTGTTCCACTTACACTTCTCCCCTTTTGAAGAATTGGACTTTGAATCAATAATAGCAACCGAGCTTTATCTACTTGAGACTTCCAGTGTAAAAATAGTAGCTGCGACCGGAACTCGAACCCGGGACCACGGTTGACCGGACCGCTGCTCTTGCCAACTTAACTATCACAGATGATTTCGAAAGTGTAGTGTTCCACTTACAGTATGTGCACAGTAAAGCGAGCATTGCCTCGTTGAAAAGCATTTCATCAAAAAAAACGATGTACCTAATGATTTCAAATCGTTTCTATGAAGATGAAATAGAACAAAACATGCGGAAAAAGCTTGAAATCTCATTGTTCACGCACTTGTTCTGGGGACGAAATTAGATTGGCCGTTTGGTACACGGACAGTAAGCATTAATTTCGCCAACCGAAACAATGCAGTTTTAGGCTAGAGTAATTTATAACTTCCAGCATATGTACATGGGATGGCTCAAAGTTTTCGGTTGAGGAAGGGTAAAAATGGAATAATTTCATTTTTTTCTTCATCCTGCTTCTAATGCCGCTTCGCTACATATGTCTTGATATTATATCTTACGGGTACTAGTCAGTTATACCCTAATCCAGTTTTCACCACTTTTCTGCTCGATCAATGCTTTTTTTGATAAAATATGTTTTAGAGTCACTATGGCTAGAACCCTGGATCCAGTCACTTGAAACGATTTTACGCAAAAACCGCTATATTTGAGGGGTGGGGGTATAGCCGACTAGTACCTACATTACCTTATATTTTAGAAGCCTCTGCTCCATAAATGCCGTTCCGACATTGGAGCAAACCAGAATGAATATAGTGGAACCCGAAATTTTAAACCGCGTGCAAGAAGGCTTCAAAACACTTCAAGCCGCGAAGGATTGCAAGTCCTTGTTAAAAGAATATTTGACTTTGGATGTGATCGATAGAACAAAAGCCAGGAAGACAAAGTTGAGTGCCACTCTCTGGGATGTCATTAAATCTGATGAGCTAATGTTACTACATATTTAATATTGACTTTTTGTTATTTGTTCTCGTGTCATGTCAGCGTATTAGGTAGCATTTATTTAGTAGGTAGGACCTATTATATTCAAAATATTAATTCATTTATAGACTTCGCTTAAATCTAGCTGATCAAGCGCTGTCGAGCGCCGTTAAGCAACAACAGACGCTGAGCTTACTTTGCCATAATCAAGCGGCTCTTAATTGATCCATCATACTTGAAACTTTAGAGCTCGCATGATAAGTATACTTGTCTTCATCAGGAAACATCTTCATGAGTTAGGACTTGCTTAACAAACAGTCAAATTTACTGGCTCTCTGAATTCTCAAACACTTTTGGATTAATTTCAAAATTAAAGTGGAAAGCAATGCTAAAACGGCGTAGGTACCTTAATATAATTCTTAACGCAACGAATAGATCGGAAGGAGCGACTTTTTCACAGCGTATTACTGTCGTCGAACGCATTTAAAATAAATAAAATAGATCGAATGGTTCGAGCTCTTATCGGTACGCATTCAAAAATCGCAAAAATGGAATTAGGGGCATTCATACGTGCACACGCATTGTAGCGGCTCGCAATTCGGGAATGGGTTCCCGGCCGTTTTTAGGGAGGGGGAACGACCTCAAATTTTTGGCCAAAAGCGGCCAAAAAACAAAAATTCAATTTTTTAAGAAATCAAGGGGTCTAAAATTTTCGGGCTTTAGGGGGACGGCCAACTTTGGGTTAAGGGATCACCATCCCCTTTCACATGTATGAAAAGTACTCATTCAACCCCCCTCCCCCGTAAACTTCACACGAGTTTCCTGGGGGATGCGGGTTGAATGAGTACTTAATTTTCTCATTTAATGTCAAATTTTGGTACTGAATTCATGGTATTTTATGCTTCCTGAATTTTTGTGGCTAAATTTGCTAGAAAAAATTGACATGAGTGTGATGGATGAAAGAAAAATTGTTTTTGAATTCATTATAGAATTTATTGCCCGAAAAGTAACTATGTGTGCCTTAAATTATACTCTTAGATTTCATTTGACGCATCATCATGGTGAAAGCAGTAGATTGGTTCACAATGGTCTGAGGGCTGATGGCTTTTCAAAAGTCCTGGAAGGGGGACACCCCATATCCCATTTACTTAAAATCACCTTTGACGCAATATTTTCTCGAAGTCTTTTAAAGTTTGTTACAATTTAGTGCAAAAAAATCATTAAATTTCTTTGACTTTAGCGAAAATCTGCCGAAAAATTTGTGAATTCAGGCAGATGGACGTTTAAAAGCCTTATGTGACGCTTGATTTCCTGTATTTGTAGCATTTAACACGGAACGTAGAAGATTTTTGATTGAAAAAAGAGGAAAACTATGCTAAATAGCTGTTTCTGCTGTTAAAATTGTTTTGAAACCTATTCCATGAGCAAAAACGGCTTCCAGGTCGTCAAGAAAGCAAATAAATGTCATTAATTGCTATTATCCGACGCGCAGCGCCGAAAAAGTCTGAGAAATTATGGCCACTGACAGTCAAAAATCATTGCAAATTACATATCCATTTTTTATCTCGCCAAATATTTTTTGCCAGTGAGGAGGGGGTGGGCCGCCCTCTCGCCCCCTTAAATCCGCCCCTGATCAATTTATAATTATTTTATTCGCATATTTTTCTAGCCTCTCTTGTCAGCGCCGGCCATTTCACAACATTCGATAATGCGAAGTACACATTTCAGGGAAATGAAACTTTCATCTTTTTAACGAAGGAGGCAGATGAAATAAGTCCAAGGGTTATTATTCAGATAAGAATTTAACAATATACCGATCGATTTGTAGACTTCAGTAAGTAGTCAAGCATAGTGATAAGAACAACTCCCCCCACAATGCATACACTGACCGTTCCTAACAATTCTTTTCCCACAAATGGAAAAAAATAGAAAACTTATTTGGAAAATACTATTAGAATTACGTCACACAAAATCAAAAACATCTACAGAAATGCTTAAAATAGCGTATAATTTTTTAAATCAATGTGTTTTCTGCGTTATTTTCAATACATTCTAATAATTTTGAAGGCCCTGTTGTTAATTTCACACGGGTACTTATATCTCTAATAGGTAATAAACTTAGTTACGCGTTTATGTCTGCAGAATCATTTAGGATATTTTCTGCCCCATATCTTTCAATTTGTTTTTTTACGTTTTTCGAATTCAAGGATGTGTTTATTTTTTGTTAGTGGATTATTATGCTAAACTTATTTTTAGCGTGTACAAAATTGACATTTTTTATCTTTCTTGAACTCGAGAAGACCTTAAATTTTCGAACTGTTTGTAATGCAGGTCATCGTGAAGCCAAACAAGAAGAATTAGTTCAAGCAGTAAATGGTAGCGTACTTACTGGGGTGGCCATACAAGAAGGGAATGGTGATGACAGCGATCGTATTGTGATATTATGCAGGAAAGATACCCGCAGATATAAATATCGCACTAGCATTCTGGTCGATGACGAGATACGGTATTTTGATACAATGAAGATGCAAAAATTTCGCGGTAAAATTTGCGATCTTTTAACAAGAAAACTTTTATAACATGTGGCCCCAAGGACGCCCGGTTAACTACTCAGATTAAGTCCGGAGAAAGCATGCATGGCTATAATGGCTACATGTGGACTGCACAACAACGCGATACAAAGAGTTCAGCCGAACTTTTATGAGGATGTTAACGATGATGATGATGGAATGGACATTGCTGATTATGAAGGTGTTGAATCAGGAACTTCTTCCAGAGATCATATGATCAGAACTTATTTTACGTAGTCATTCAAGCAATGGATAAGTACCAGTATGTACATTTATATGACGAAATAATAATGCATGCGTGCTTACGAGCGGGAAAATATGGCCTCTATTAACGCCAATGAATATACGAGTATGTCCCTATCGTCCCTAACAAACCTAGTGACTATGTAAGGGCTGTACCACCAAGACTCTACAAGACCTTACATGGGCAGCAACCAAATTCTGGGGGTATAGATGACGGCAAACCCGAAAAAAGTAACAAAAAGCACTGAAAATAGCATTCTGGATGGGTTTGCCAGATTCTTGGGGGAAGTCTGCCATATTCCCGGGGAAGGGGGGCGGTGAAGGGAGCAGGGGTCCAGAATTCCCAGACCCCCCGCACGCCCATGTGTACACGACTGTGATTGAATTTTATCTTTGTTTGTTGCCATGACACAAGGCTAGTAGTGTTGTAAAAGATAAGGATTTTTTTGCAAGATAAAAGATAAAGATAAAGTTGAAATTTTAAAATCTAGAAGATAAAAATAAACATAAAGATATAGATAAAAAATTAAGAAAGATACAGATAAAGATAACTTGCAAAATAAAGGAACCAAAACGATAACGATAAAGATAAAGTGTACATATGTATTTATGGTCGCCTGGACTAAGGAGAATGATGTTTGCGAAGTGCAATAAACGAGAGTGGGTGATGTAAAGCAACCAACTGAATGCCTTAATTTTCACACCTGAGATCAAACAGGTGATAGGCATTAAGCACACATAAATGTAGGTCTGGGGTTTACCCACGGTATCTGACTGACCCACGTACTACTACTACTACTACTACTGGCAGATAGTGAGTCACTTCTTTCTATTCAAATGCATCAAAACCCTGCTCTGTGTGCCTGTACAAAGTATAGTCGCAACAGTTATTGATTTTTTCAAACTTCTCTATGTTTCTTAGGCTTGGAAATGAATTAACGTGAGTGCTAGTAGCAGTACTCCCGCTTAGATCGGTATCACTCTCGCTTACTTAGGTTGATATAGGCATTAGTTTGGGCCGCACGCCACAGGGTTTAAACAATCGTTTTCTTTTCTTTTCTTGTATTACAATTAAACTTGAATGCATCTAAATGTATTTCACATCAAAGCTGCATTTTGGATTACATGCTAACTTATGTACATACTTTATCTTTTTTGCAAGATAAATTCCTATTAAAAAGATAAAGATGAAGATAGCCTGTGATTTTTCCAAAAGATAAAGATCAAGATAAAAAATCGTCAAGATAAAGATAAAGATATCTTATCTTCATATTTATCTTGCTAAAAAGATAAAGATAAAGATATCTCTAACAACACTGAAGGCTACTATGGACAATCAACAACATTTACACAATTATTTTTGCTTTCTTCTTACGACAACTTATCAATAATTTTCCTTTTATAGGCGATTGTATTAGTGAATAAAGGCCAATTTTTCGTTCACCGCTGGCGATACAAAGGCAAACCGGAAACTTAGAAGTAAACAAGAATTATAAGTGCGTTTACATCTCGCAGAAGAAACAAACGGAATTTTCAGTAATACTTGTGGACTCAAATAACGAAATGCGTTTTTGCACAATAATAACGATTTTGCGCTTCAAGTTTTAATTTTTTGCAAAGCGAATTTTCCTTTTTCAAGCTAAAGGAGCTCCTGCTTTATAATTTTCTTTCAATCATCCAATTTTCGATCTAAAAATCATAAAAATTATTACTTAATTTTTATGTTAGATGACTGCCCGGTTGAGAGCTCCATGTTGCTGTGATTATTGTTCATTGTGCTTATAGGAACCAAAAAAGTAATATTTTCCGCCATAGGTATTTTGTGCGAAAACAAGTTTTCAAACATTTTCGCGATAATTATTATTTTCGAAAATGAGCTTGCTAAGCGAGAGTTGTAAACTAAGAGGAGCTTAAAGTTTAAACCTACCATTAAATTATAAAGATAATAATAAAAGATTTAAAGCTTTAAGAAAAAGAAAAATGTGGTAAATTAAAACAAATTTAAAGGATATGATGAAACATTATTATTGAGAATAGGACGATCACGTGCTATGTATAATGACTCCTTGATTAAAAGATCAAAAGAGTTGGATGCTCGACTGATAACCTTGAAGCAATCTGATGTAATTGGATGATTGCTATTTGAGATATGTTTGTGAATAGCAGATAAACTATCACCCTGAATTGGCTTTCCTGTAGCAAATGAGATGCCAGTATGCTCTGCCATTCTACTCCCAAAATGTCGGCGAGTTTCACCGATGTAACTAGCCATACAGCTAGAACACGTATACTTATATACTAAATTTGAGAGTAGCTTAGCAGGTACAGCATCCTTGTTCTTGAAAAACCGGCTGATACACATAACAGGTTTGTAAACAAACCTTACTCTAATCTGAGGGTAAAATGCAGATATAACCTTTAGAATTCTGCTGCGTACATTGTAGCCATGCACACCAGTGTAAGGCAAAACAAGAGAATAGCATAGTTTATCACACCCGAATTTTATGTCATCACTCTTACTATAAACTTTTGTCATAAAGTCTGATATGACCTTATCAATCAAGCTAAGCGGATACTCATTTTGCAGTAGAGTCTGCTTCAGCTTGTCAATATCAGAGACAAAAGTCTGATATGAGTTACAAATCATGTGAATACGACTCACAAGTGTCTTTATTAAACCAACTTTATAGGCAAAAGGAATGAAGCTAGACAATTTGGCATAAAGGCCAGAAAATGTGGGTTTCTGATATGATGATGTGACAATATCATCGGACTTCCTTTCAACAAGCACATCAAGGAAATTTAATTTCTTGTCACATTCAGTTTCAAATGTGAAATTCATATTAGGATGTTGCTGATTCATGTAATCACAGAACTTTCTAGGCTGATTTCTGTCAGAAAACACTACAAATGTGTCATCAACATAACGTACATAAAACTTGGGTCTAATCTTTATACTACAGTCTCTGAGCCACTTTGTTTCATGATGGCTCAAGAAAATGTTGGCAAGAACTGGGCCAAGTGGATATCCATAGCAACACCATCTATCTGTTGATAGATTTTACCATTACAAGTAAAGTAACACTCTTAACTGCAAGTTCTAGAAGCAGTTTGAATTGATGACAATTCATGTTATTTACTAACATGACATTCTGATCATCAAATAGTTTCCTAATACATATGTCAATGGTCTCATTGAGTGATCTCATCATCTACATTCCACTCAATGAGACCATTGACAATGATGTATTAGGAAACTATTTGATGATCAGAATGTCATGTTAGTAAATAACATGAATTGTCATCAATTCAAACTGCTTCTAGAACTTGCAGTTAAAGAGTGTTACTTTACTTGTAATGGTAAAATCTATCAACAGATAGATGGTGTTGCTATGGGTAATCCACTTGGCCCAGTTCTTGCCAACATTTTCTTGAGCCATCATGAAACAAAGTGGCTCAGAGACTGTAGTATAAAGATTAGACCCAAGTTTTATGTACGTTATGTTGATGACACATTTGTAGTGTTTTCTGACAGAAATCAGCCTAGAAAGTTCTGTGATTACATGAATCAGCAACATCCTAATATGAATTTCACATTTGAAACTGAATGTGACAAGAAATTAAATTTCCTTGATGTGCTTGTTGAAAGGAAGTCCGATGATATTGTCACATCATCATATCAGAAACCCACATTTTCTGGCCTTTATGCCAAATTGTCTAGCTTCATTCCTTTTGCCTATAAAGTTGGTTTAATAAAGACACTTGTGAGTCGTATTCACATGATTTGTAACTCATATCAGACTTTTGTCTCTGATATTGACAAGCTGAAGCAGACTCTACTGCAAAATGAGTATCCGCTTAGCTTGATTGATAAGGTCATATCAGACTTTATGACAAAAGTTTATAGTAAGAGTGATGACATAAAATTCGGGTGTGATAAACTATGCTATTCTCTTGTTTTGCCTTACACTGGTGTGCATGGCTACAATGTACGCAGCAGAATTCTAAAGGTTATATCTGCATTTTACCCTCAGATTAGAGTAAGGTTTGTTTACAAACCTGTTATGTGTATCAGCCGGTTTTTCAAGAACAAGGATGCTGTACCTGCTAAGCTACTCTCAAATTTAGTATATAAGTATACGTGTTCTAGCTGTATGGCTAGTTACATCGGTGAAACTCGCCGACATTTTGGGAGTAGAATGGCAGAGCATACTGGCATCTCATTTGCTACAGGAAAGCCAATTCATGGGTGATAGTTTATCTGCTATTCACAAACATATCTCAAATAGCAATCATCCAATTACATCAGATTGCTTCAAGGTTATCAGTCGAGCATCCAACTCTTTTGATCTTTTAATCAAGGAGTCATTATACATAGCACGTGATCGTCCTATTCTCAATAATAATGTTTCATCATATCCTTTAAATTTGTTTTAATTTACCACATTTTCTTTTTCTTAAAGCTTTAAATCTTTTATTATTATCTTTATAATTTAATGGTAGGTTTAAACTTTAAGCTCCTCTTAGTTTACAACTCTCGCTTAGCAAGCTCATTTTTCGAAACTATTCCTTCATAATTATTATTTTGGTCCAAAATAGGTCAACTAACCTTGAAAATAGAATTTTGGGGTCTAGAATAATCTGCGGGTGTTTTTTCAATTTCTGGTAGGGGGTAAACCCGCACGCCATAGCCTCTCTGGATTAAAAAACCATTTTAGCCCTCTTTGAAATCAGGAAAATAGCTATAAATCCTTTTGAGACTCCTAAAAACAACTGTATCTGTAGCATTTCTGAATTCTCACGGTCCTACATGTAAGGGCTCGAAATTCTGTGGGTCCCTGGCCAATTTAAATGGGCAATGACTTCCAATTTTTGGCCAAAAACGGCCGAAAGACACCTTAAAACGGCCAATAAATTCGATTTTTTTCCAAAATCGGGGGGCGTGGTCAAAAATTTTTTGGCTTTGGGAGGGGATGAGGGGGGCGGCTGACTTTAGGTGGGGATCTCCTATCCCCTCTCTTGCAAATATGCTCACGGTATGTTTCTGTGTCAAAAAAAGCTGAATATGACTAGGTTTTTTGAGCCTAAAAAAGGCTGTTTATCGGCGAAAATGACTATATATGTAGATATCAGCTTTCTAAAGCTTATGGGTGTAATCATATATTCACACGGTCTAAATTTCTTTGAGATGGGCTAAAGGAGTGAATAATTTTGTTTTTTAATGTCGAATTTGGTAATTAATTCGTTTATTTAAATTTCATGAACATTTGTATTTGTATTTACATAAAAACAAATGACCTTAAGGTCAAATAAATGACCTGTAACATCAAATATATACAGAATGATGGGAGAAAAGTGTCTGGTTGAATGAATTGACCAGTCTACTGCTGGACATAGACTTGAAATTATATTTTTAGATGTCGTTTGATACTTTCTCTTGGTTAAAACAGTGAGTTTTGATGCCAAAGGGCATGATGGTATGCTTTTTAAAAGTCCTGGCATAGGGTTATATACCCTAAATGTGCATGTGTGGAGTAAAACACCGCTTTCACTACCTTAAAATCTGAAGCCTTCATATTCTTACTTACGTATGCACATACACATAACGTGGGCGTGGGGGGTTTGGTGAGGTATGCAACCCCAGAAGTTAAAATACCCTCTAGAAATTAAAAATTCCCCCCAGAAAAATTTTTTTTGCTTTTTTAGCAATTTTTTGATGCCATTGGATAGTGCTCGATAAGAAACGTCGAAAAATGGTGTTTTTTCGCCAACCCCTAGAGTTTCGATGCTGCCCACCTATGGTCTCGGCCAGTTTTAGGGAGGGGGTAAATCACCTCCAATTTTTGGCTTAAAAACGCCTAAAAACAACGTAAAATTCGACTTTTTCCGAAAATCGAGGGAGAGGGTGCAAAGATTTTCTGGCCTTGGGGGATGGCGGGACGTCTCGCTTTGGAAATGGATTCCCCATCCCCCTGTTACCTTTATGCATATGTACATATGCATATAATTGTCTATTTCTTTATGTCGCTTAAGAAGTCAGAAAATGAGGAAGTTCAGGAAATGATCAAGCTTGTTCATTCGCGCTTCTCGCCGTTTGCTGTTACCGTTCTTCTCGATGGACAAAATGGTTAGGCATGCGACATTAAATACTATTAAGCATACACGTACCGGCTCGAAATTGGGAGTCCCGGCCATTTTCAGGGGGTAACGAACGACCTCCAAATTTGGCCAAAAACGGCCAAGAACACCTATAAATGGCCAAAAAATTTGATTTTTTCTAAAAGTCGGGGGAGGGCAGAAAATTTTCTGACTTCGGGAGGACGGGGGATGGCTGACTTTAAGTGGGTGAACTCCACTCCTTTCTCACATGTATGCTCTTAAGGCTCGTAATTAGGTACCCAACTTTAGGTGTACTGAACGACAGTTGTTTCGGCTCATCTCATGGAAAAATGTTTATTACCGTAACGAGTCAACACGGGACAGTGGCTAAATTTTTCATTATATCTAGGACTTGCTTCGTGACTGAAAACAAAAAAGAATATTTATGTGTAATGCGCGTACAGCTTGCAGCTGTGTTCACTGGATTAACTTATAAGCTCCAAATCATACTATAGCCTGTTCCATTTCAAATGGCCCATTTTCGCTACTCTTCTATTACTGTATTAGTTTATCACTGCAGCAAAGAGCTTCTTCAGTTATGCCCTCATGGCGACTGGTTGCTTTAAACTGTTTTCATTGATGTTCAACGTGCTTTGCTGAAGATGTGATCGGACAAAGTACCGCAAAAACATGAACCGTAAAATATTCTGCTGCAGTAATAATAAGTCGCAAAGCAAAAATGGGGCGTTTGAAGTGGAACAGACTGTCATTTTCACATTATTCTGAACGAGTCTTGCCATGGTGATCTACTATAACTTTAAAGTGATTTCAAAATCTTTTAAACTAATACAATTAGTATTCTACAGTATGTCGAGTCACTTGCAAATGCATGCCAGTGTTAAGCCGCATTACTGCATCAAAAACTTGAATCTCTTTTGTAGCCTGATTCTCGTGGAAAATTTTCAAAGAAAACCTTCATTTTACTGAACGCGAAATAACATAAGTTCAACGCGGTTGATTGATAAGCACGGCACGAAAATGTGTTTGCATTTTTTACTGAATGACATTTTTACATGCATTTAGAAATTTTGACTGCAAAATTCTAGGAAACATAAACACTCTTATTGGTCTGGCCCTGCCCACTCAAGTGTAAAAATTTCTAATATTTAATCTTATATCGCAATCTCTGTTTGCATTTAACTAAACATTCGTTTTTTCGGAAAGCTGCATTTGTCACATCATATAGTCCGTTTCACTCAAGTTTGGGCATAAGTTTTAAAAATCATCTCCGACAAAAAGCTGACAGATTGCGATTATAGCATTGATCTCATATATAATTATCGTAATCCACCAGTTTGGTGTCGAAGAAACTTTTTAAAATTTTATGCACAAGCTTATGTGAAACATTAAACACGTTACGGTATTCCACAACGCATTTTATATATCATCTTATCGTAAAAAGTCTCAATATGCATCGGGCAGCAGTAATTTTTTTAATGCTTCAAGAGCGATTGTGAAATGTTACAGTATTAACATTTGTTTTCCAAAAGAATTCATGCACTGTATTTAGTATTTATGTTTTTACTTAGTCTGTTTCACATAAATTCGTACATAAATTTTCAGAATTTTCATCAACAGTACGCCTAGAGGTTACAATAATTATGTACAATCAGATCAATGCTATAGCTGTGGTCTGTCAGCTAATTGTTAGAAATAGTTTTTAAAATTTATGCACGAAATGTGAAACAGAATATATGATCTATCTTTTCAACCTGGTGCGTGAAATCGCGTGGTAGGTAGGTAAATGTCTTATTACAGTAATACCCTATTTCTCCATTGTGCGGCGGAGTATAGAGTGAAAGAGTCGGTGCCAAGTAGCGAAAGAATTGAATTACAGTAATATGCACTTTTGATTACTAATCGTCTTTCATGCACTAGCTTAAAAAACGGACCATAGGTTAAAGGAACAAATTCATTTTGTAACGTATTATGTGTTCTCTTTAAAACTTTCGAAGAAAAAGGTGGCTGTGTACACTACATAATTACATTACACTTATTCCTTTTATTCAATCCCTTGGGTTGATTGCCTCTGTACTTTGCTGGCGTTGCTAGTTCACTTTATTGTAGTTGTAAGTGTGTTGCATAACATACATAGTTGCGCACTAGGTTAAACTTTCAGGGAGCAGGCACGTAGCTGGCCCTTCTATTTTGGGGGGACTAACACAAATTTTAGGGGAGTCTAAACCAAAAATAGCACAAAATAACGTGTAAAAAGTTCTATTTTTCCGGTTTCTTCTGAATTTTGGGGGTTCCGGACCCCCCATTCCCCCACAACTACGTGCCTGTCAGGGAGAGGTGAAAATCATAGAGATAGCTACGGGCTTTGAAAAAAACGATCCTGCGGCGGAAAACTGATGGTATGCATAAAAATAATCGTTTCAACGCGCATGACTGCGGAGCACGGCATGATAATGCTTTTGCGTTTTTTACTGAATGATGTTTTACATGCATAAGAACTTTTGACTTTAGAATCCTAGAAAAGCTAAAAGTCTTATCGGCTTGGCCCTGCCCACCCGCGGGTAAAAATGTCTAATATTTATTCTTGTATCACAATCTCTGCTCGCATTTAACTAAACATTCGTTTTTCGGAAAGCTGCATTTGTCGTAATATCATATGGTTTGTTTCACTTAAGTTGGGCATGAGTTTTAAAAATCATCTCCAACAAAAAGCTGACAGATTGCAATTATAAAATTGATCTGGTATATAATTATCGTAATCCGCTGGTTTGCTGTCGAAGAAAATGTTTAAAATTTTATGCTCAAGCTTATGTGAAACAGACTATAGTTGTATAATATCGACATTAAACACGTTACCGTATTCCACAACGCATTTTATATGTCACATTGACGTAAAAAGTCTCGATACGCATCGGGCCGCAGTAATTTTTCAATGCTTAAAGAGCGATTGTCAAATGTTACAGTAATGATATTTGTTTTCCGAAAGAATTCATTCACTGTATTTAGTATTTATTATGTCTGTTTCACATAAATTCGTACATAAATTTTAAGAATTTTCATTGACAGTACGACGAGAGGGTACTATAATAATGTATATATCAGATCAATGCTGTAGTTGTGCAGGCACGTAGCTGGCTTTCCTATTTTGGGGGGACCACCACCAAATTTGGGGGGTCTAAGCCAAAAATAGCACAAAATAACGTGTAAAAAGTCATATTTTTCCGTTTTTTTTTAATTTTGGGGTCCGGACCCTGCATCCCCCCTCCCCCCACACCTACGTGGCTGTATGTACTTGTGGTCTGTCAGCTAACGATGACTTTCTTTCTTACATCATGTATGTAGTTGTGGTGTGTCAGCTTACGATGACTTTATTTTTTACACCCTTCCTACAATTACCCATACCCATATACACATACATACTTGTACTTCTGAAAGTTAGAGAGACTAATTTTCCCTTATCCCCCACAGCTGCGTGCCTGTGTAACTTCAAGTTTAGCGTTTTAAAATATAATAGCTATACATAAACAATCAATCCGGCGCAGAGCGCCGTAAATTCATGCGTTTACTATCTTAAAAGTATGCAAAAAACCTGCTGTGGCGACTTTTTAAATGCACTTCGAGAATTTTGTTTATTCCTTTAGGGTTACTTCTTGAGGAATAAAAGATTTTTTGGTTTCCAGGAAGAAGGATGGCAATCATACATGGGCAGCAAAAATCCTAGGAGGGGAGTGCAAGATTTTTTGAAGGTCAAAAAAGGGCCTTAAAAATGGTGGTATGGCGAAAAACACCATTTTTGACGTCTTATCAAGCACTATCCATTGGCATCAAAAAATTGTGAAAGAACGAAAAAATTTTCAAATATTGACTTCTGGGGGATATTTTGGTTTCTGGGGGTTGCATACTACTGGTGTGATGGCAACTACCCCCTTGCCCTTTAGGAAAATCTTATTTCAGCCACTGTTGATAGCAAAAGCTTGTTTGAAATCATATTTGCATTTGTAGCTATGGCGGTATGCTTGTGTTCTTAGGACGTTTTAACCCACTATAATGGCTAATTGAGTGACCCCAGAATTAGGGATTCTCCTAAAATCTTGGAGAAATGACACTTAAATGTATCAAGTTTTATTCACCGCTTCGCACATAGTAGTAAGTTTCAATCATTTTTCCTTTGTTTGAAAATTCTAGATCTTTTGTTTGATTTGTTGTACACACACACACACACACACACACACACACACACACACACACACACACACACACACACACACACACAGACACACACGCGCGCGCGCGCATGCATATGTACATTCATACATACATACATACTTACAGTGGCGGATCTAGGATTTTCCTAAGGGAGGACAGTATCCCAATTTTTCCAAAAACAGTCAAAAATAGGTCCAAAATTTACACTTAACGCGCGAAATAGCGTTCTTTTCGGCGTTTTAAATTGTATACTTTTCCATAAGATCACATTTGACACAATGTTTTATCTGAAAATTTTAAAATTTTCGACAATTTCATGCGAAAAAATCATTAAACTTCTTTGGCTTTAACAAAAATCTGGCGCGAAGCGCCGGAAAATCAGCGAAATTAGGGCGGATGAACGTCTAGAAGCATAATTTACTGCTCAATTTCCTGTATTTATAGGATTTGATGTGAAACATTGAAATTTTTAATTGAACATAGAAGAAGAATATGCAAAAATAGCTGTTTCTGCTGTTAAAATTGTTTTGAAACCTAAATGAACAGAAATTTGCTTCCACTTCGCTAAGAAAGTAAATCATGACATTACTATGTATCATCCGGCACGTAGCGCCGGAAAAATTTGAGAATTATGGTCACTGACGGCCAAAAATCATTGCAAATCGCATATCTATTATTTGTCTCGCCAAATATTTTTGGCCAATGGCTGGGGGGCTCCCCCGCCCCCCCTAAATCAGCCCCTGCTTATCATAATACCACAACGCGTTTTATATACATATCACCAAACTGTAAAAAGAAGTGTAAAAAATTAAAGAAAGCTACAGTTTATTAGTTTATGACTGTTACGTCTGACCTGAAAGAACATACATATAGTCTGTTTCTTTTAACCTACATACTGCATGGATTCGCTTGGAAAATTAATATCCTCTATTACTGTAGCATTCGATTTTTCCCTTGCACGACGAAGTCGGTAGCAACTTTTTTGTGGCGTGTCGAGTGATTAAGGATTCGAATGTTACAGTAATAAGGAAAATGGCTTGCTGAGCGAACTCATGCACTAGGTTAAAAACTATAACTGTGGTGTGTAGATACTAGAGGTGTCCTATGTCTACTCAATCGACACGGACACACCCCGGTATTTGCCTTTTGGGGTTACTTAGGTACCCACGCTACTCTCAGCACTACTTAGGTTGTAATAGCACGATAGATGGCTCCAAACCCAACGGCCTTCAGAACCTACAGCCTCGATCTCCTCAGTTCTAATTTTTGCTGACCGCTCTTTCGCGGAGAATCTTAGCAGCTATGCCCTACAACCTAACACTGAGTACCTACCTAACCCCGGAACGCTCGCAAGGCCAGTTGGCATATCTCAACCCCAATCTCAAGTTGATAGTTTAACTTATTCACCAGTGCGAGTTCAGATTCGGAAAAGTTCTTGGTTCCTAATAATGGTAGCACAATAAACATGATTTCAGCAACAGCGAGCTATATGCTGGACAGTCGTCATATTTTAAAGATTAAATAATATTTTTGATTATTTTTGGGTTGAGAAATAGATGAGACTTTTCGAAGATAAGAATAAAAATACGACACAAGTCTATTTACCTTGTTCAGTTGGCAAATAAAATAAGTCAAATTGAACTATCGTCTGGGCCCGATCTACCCTCAATGTACGATATCACTGAGTAAATATTTGCCCAAGTTTATTAATCAAAAAGAAGGAAAACAAGTCGTCGGCTCGTTTACGATCAAGAAAAAGGGAAAACAAAATATGACGCGACCTATCGTCAGTTCAATTACCCGCGCAACTCTACCAAAATCAATCACAAACTCACATCATGTGATTAATTACAGTATTAACGATAAAATCAATAAAATTTAAGTACAGTCAAAATAACTTTTATAAAAGATCATAAGGCATCTAAGTTGTTTACAATGTTAAGACAAATACTAATATAACTGATTTTAAGACACACATCAAGTCATTTTACCGGCCAAGTATCTAATAGGATTTTAGGTAAAAAGATGGGATTGAAATAGGAAATGTAGGCATACCCCAAGCTACACCATCAAAAGATGGATGCTCGATTGATTAAGGGATTCCATGATTTCGTTGGGGGTTCCATTTTGTTGCAAAGCTAATAATCGAATAGCGTTGTAAACCGCAAATAAGAAAGTTCGAATAAAGTGTTCGTACCATGTAACTGTCGTAGGTGTATTATTGTTTAAGTGAAGTACGTATAGTGAGCCTTTAAATGCTAATTTTGCCATTTACAGTTAGTTTAATGGCGTCCGACTGGGCGCTGGTGTTCGTCATAGTTGTTTTAGCGTTACTGATAGTTTTCCTTGTGGGAAGCTGGCGTGGATTGTTCCTGTCCAGTTGCAAGTTATTCGGATTTGGGTCCGTTAATGTAAAAACGGAAGCAAACGTCGAGAGTCACGATGTTCCAAACAGATGTGACAGGTTAACGACGCTCTATGAAGATATGCGACAGAAATGGGTGGCATCGAGCACTAGAATTGATGTTCTAGAAAATAGAATAGCCTCTCTGGAGCAACCATCGACATCGAAAATGGCCTCAGAAACGATTAAGTAATTAACATATGTACATACATATACTGATCAGAACTGCATGAAGACCAAAGGTGGGCAACACCAAAATTGTGGGGGATGTGTGCAAGATTTTTCAAAGGACAAAAAATGGCCTTAAAAGCGGTGGTATGGCTAAAAACACAATTTTTCAATGTTTCTCATCGAGCACTATCCATTTGGCATCAAAAAATTGCGAAAAAACACATCAAATTTTCAAAAATTGAATTCTGGGTGGTATTTTGATTTCTGGGTAGAGTGCATCCTCCAAACCCTTTCTCCCCACGCTTAGGTGTAATGAAGACCTACTCAATTATCGTTTATTTGTATTAATGGAGATTTACCTGCACTAAATGTCTTATGTGGGAATTAAACGAGCGCAAACTGCGCCAAAGCTGTCTTTGAAGGCTCTCGAACGAAGCAAAACGCATTTTAGAATCAGCCATAGAATTTTCGAGTGGTACATAGTGCCGAACAATACGCTCGCCATTTATTGATCGTGTTATCGTCTTCATAGGTGGGCAGCACCAAAATTTCGGGGGCGGGTGCGTACGAATTTTTTTAAAGGTCTAAAAAGGGCCTTAAAAATGGTGGTATGGCGAAAAACACCATTTTTCGACGTTTCTCATCAAGCACTATCCATTGGCATCAAAAAATTGTGAAAGAACGAAAAAAATTTTCAAATATTGACTTCTGGGGGTAATTTGGTTTCTGGGGGTTGCATACTCCCCAACCCCCGCCCAGGTGTGATGCCAACTACCCCTTTGCCCTTTAGGAAAATCTTATTTCAGCCACTGTTGATAGCAAAAGCTTGTTTGAAATCATATTTGCATTTGTAGCTATGGCGGTATGCTTGTGTTCTTAGGACGTTTTAACCCACTATAATGGCTAATTGAGTGACCCCAGAATTAGGGATTCTCCTAAAATCTTGGAGAAATGACACTTAAATGTATCAAGTTTTATTCACCGCTTCGCACATAGTAGTAAGTTTCAATCATTTTTCCTTTGTTTGAAAATTCTAAATCTTTTGTTTGATTTGTTGTACACACACACACACACACACACACACACACACACACACACACACACACACACACACACACACACACACACACACACACACACACACACACAGACACACACACGCGCGGCGCGCATGCATATGTACATTCATACATACATACTTACTTACAGTGGCGGATCTAGGATTTTCCTAAGGGAGGACAGTATCCCAATTTTTCCAAAAACAGTCAAAAATAGGTCCAAAATTTACACTTAACGCGCGAAATAGCGTTTTTTCGGCGTTTTAAATTGTATACTTTTCCATAAGATCACATTTGACGCAATATTTTATCTGAAAATTTTAAAATTTTCGACAATTTCATGCGAAAAAATCATTAATTTTCTTTGGCTTTAACAAAAATCTGGCGCGAAGCGCCGGAAAATTAGCGAAATTAGGGCGGATGAACGTCTAGAAGCATAATTTACTGCTCGATTTCCTGTATTTATAGGATTTGATGTGAAACATTGAAATTTTTAATTGAACATAGAAGAAGAATATGCAAAAATAGCTGTTTCTGCTGTTAAAATTGTTTTGAAACCTAAATGAACAGAAATTTGCTTCCACTTCGCTAAGAAAGTAAATCATGACATTACTATGTATCATCCGGCACGTAGCGCCGGAAAAATTTGAGAATTATGGTCACTGACGGCCAAAAATCATTGCAAATCGCATATCTATTATTTGTCTCGCCAAATATTTTTGGCCAATGGCTGGGGGGCTCCCCCGCCCCCCCTAAATCAGCCCCTGCTTATCATAATACCACAACGCGTTTTATATACATATCACCAAACTGTAAAAAGAAGTGTAAAAAATTAAAGAAAGCTACAGTTTATTAGTTTATGACTGTTACGTCTGACCTGAAAGAACATACATATAGTCTGTTTCTTTTAACCTACATACTGCATGGATTCGCTTGGAAAATTAATATCCTCTATTACTGTAGCATTCGATTTTTCCCTTGCACGACGGAGTCGTTAGCAACTTTTTTGTGGCGTGTCGAGTGATTAAGGATTCGAATGTTACAGTAATAAGGAAAATGGCTTGCTGAGCGAACTCATGCACTAGGTTAAAAAACTATAACTGGTGTGTAGATACTAGAGGTGTCCTATGTCTACTCAATCGACACGGACACACCCCGGTATTTGCCTCTGGGGGTTACTTAGGTACCTACGCTACTCTCAGCACAGCCAGGTTGTAATAGCACGATAGATGGCTCCAAACCCAACGGCCTTCAGAACCTACAGCCTCGATCTCCTCAGTTCTAAAGCCTGAAACATACTTCACGCGATTCGCGCCGCAGAGGGGTTTGCGGCCAGAGTATACCCAAAAATGTGACGTCATGGCGCGAAACTGGCGCGGCGAAATTCATCTGCCGCTTCGCGTCACCTAGTCATACTTCACGCGGCGCAGTCGCCGCGCGGCAAGAAAAAATGGCGCCAACTGGGCGACCCTTCGCCGCTTTGCTGCCGCTTCGCTCGATGTTGGCACACTCCGCGCGAATTGCCGCAATGATAGCGCGTTGATTTCCATCATAATCGATTTTTTTAAATCGGCGAAAGCTCATTTAAATTCATTTATGATTCTGGGGGTGCAAGATTTTTCAAAGGTCAAAAAATGGTCTTAAAAATGGTGGTATGCATACGTGGGCAGCAAGAAAATTTCGGGGGGGGTGCAAGATTTTTTTGAAGGTCGAAAAATGGCCTTAAAAATGGTGGTATGGCGATAAAAACACCATTTTTCGACGTTTCTCATCAAGCACTATCCATTGGCATCAAGACACTTGCGAAAAAAACGAAAACATTTTCAAAAATTGAATTCTGGGGGGGGGGTATTTTGATTTCTGGGGGATATTTTGGTTTCGGGGGGGCGTGGGGTTGCATACCCCCCATCCCCCAACGCCCAGGTGTGCTTCTATGACATTTCAAAATCGACGAAGATCGTTTGCGCTCACGTAGATACGTACTTCATTATAGATTCACAGCAGATCGATACCGGCGCACCTCATTAGCATTTGCGAGGAAAGTCCGAACGTTTGGACTTCTGCGGCGCGGCGAAAAAATTCGAAAAATGCTAAAAATATACATTATTTGCTTCTCGCCGCGCGGTGAAGTATGCCATGAAAAGCGGCTAAAAAAATTGGACTTTAGCGAATTTGGTTGCGGCGCGGCGGCCGCTTGAAGTATGCCTTGGGCTGCTTGAAATATGCCTTGAAATGCGGCGCGGCAAACTTCACGCCTCGCCGCGCGGCGTCAGGAAGTATGCGCATGAATCAGCGCGAATTTGGTGCGGCGACCGCTGCGGCGAATTTGCACTGTTTGCCGCGCTGCGTGAAGTATGTTTCGGGCTTAATTTTTGCAGACCGCTCTTTCGCGGAGAATCTTAGCAGCTATGCCCTACAACCTGACACTGAGTACCTACCTAACCCTGGAACGCTCGCAAGGCCAGTTGGCCTATCTCAACCCCAATCTCAAGTTGATAGTTTAACTTATTCACCAGTTCGAGTTCAGATTCTGAAAAGTTCTTGGTTCCTAATAATGGTAGTACAATAAACATGATTTCAACAACAGCGAGCTGTATGCTGGACGGTCGTCATATTTTAAAGATTAAATAATATTTTTGATTATTTCTGGGTTGAGAAATAGATGAGACTTTTCGAAGATAAGAATAAAAATACGACACAAGTCTATTTACCTTTTTCAGTTGGCAAATAAAATAAGTCAAATTGAACTATCGTCTGGGCCCGATCTACCCTCAATGTACGATATCACTGAGTAAATATTTGCCCAAGTTTATTAATCAAAAAGAAAGAAAACAAGTCGTCAGCTCGTTTACGATCAAGAAAAAGGGAAAACAAAATATGACGCGACCTATCGTCAGTTCAACTACCCGCGCAACTCTCACCAAAATCAATCACAAACTCACATCATGTGATTAATTACAGTATTAACGATAAAATCAATAAAATTTAAGTACAGTTAAAATAACTTTTATATAAGATCATAAGGCATCTAAGTTGTTTACAATGTTAAGACAAATACTAATATAACTGATTTTAAGACACACATAAAGTCCTTTTACCGGCCAAGTATCTAATAGGATTTTAGGTAAAAAGATGGGATTGAAATAGGAAATGTAGGCATACCCCAAGCTACATCATCAAAAGATGGATGCTCGATTGATTAAGGGATTCCATGATTTCGTTGGGGGTTCCATTTTGTTGCAAAGCTAATAATCGAATAGCGTTGTAAACCGCAAATAAGAAAGTTCGAATAAAGTGTTCGTACCATGTAACTGTCGTAGGTGTATTATTGTTTAAGTGAAGTACATATAGTGAGCCTTTAAATGCTAATTTTGCCATTTACAGTTTAATGGCGTCCGACTGGGCGCTGGTGTTCGTCATAGTTGTTTTAGCGTTACTGATAGTTTTCCTTGTGGGAAGCTGGCGTGGAAAGTTCCTGTCCATTTGCAAGTTATTCGGATTTGGGTCCGTTAATGTAAAAACGGAAGCAAACGTCGAGAGTCACGATGTTCCAAACAGATGTGACAGGTTAACGACGCTCTATGAAGATATGCGACAGAAATGGGTGGCATCGAGCACTAGAATTGATGTTCTAGAAAATAGAATAGCCTCTCTGGAGCAACCATCGACATCGAAAATGGCCTCAGAAACGATTAAGTAATTAACATATGTACATACATATGCTGATCAGAACTGCATGAAGACCAAAGGTGGGCAACACCAAAATTGTGGGGGATGTGTGCAAGATTTTTCAAAGGACAAAAAATGGCCTTAAAAGCGGTGGTATGGCTAAAAACACAATTTTTCAATGTTTCTCATCGAGCACTATCCATTTGGCATCAAAAAATTGCGAAAAAACACATCAAATTTTCAAAAATTGAATTCTGGGTGGTATTTTGATTTCTGGGTAGAGTGCATCCTCCAAACCCCTTCTCCCCACGCTTAGGTGTAATGAAGACCTACTCAATTATCGTTTATTTGTATTAATGGAGATTTACCTGCACTAAATGTCTTATGTGGGAATTAAACGAGCGCAAACTGCGCCAAAGCTGTCTTTGAAGGCTCTCGAACGAAGCAAAACGCATTTTAGAATCAGCCATAGAATTTTCGAGTGGTACATAGTGCCGAACAATACGCTCGCCATTTATTGATCGTGTTATCGTCTTCATAGGTGGGCAGCACCAAAATTTCGGGGGCGGGTGCGTACAAATTTTTTTAAAGGTCAAAAAATGGTATTAAAAATGAAGGTATGGCGAAAAACGCCATTTTTGAACGTTTCTCATTGAGCACTATCCATTGGAATTGAAAAATTCGCGAAAAAACTCAAATACTTAATTCTGGGGGTATTCGGCTTTCTGGGGGTTGTTTACCCCCATGCCCACGTGTGGTCGTGCTTTAATCAAAGTCGTTTTGTGTTCCTATTCTCAGACCGTCCCGATTCTCCGACCATCTCGGTTTTCCGACCGTCCCAATTCTCCGACCATCCCGATCCTCCGACTGTCCCAAATTCTCCGACCGTCCCGATTCTCCGACTTTCCTGATTCTCCGACCGTTCCGATTCTCCGCCTAATGCTAAAAGAAGTTATTTTTAAATTCGCGAGAATCTATTTCTCCGACCATCCCGATTCTCCGCCTGTCCCGATTCTCCGACCATCCCGATTCTCCGACCATGGTAAGATTGGACAAGTTTTGACTACGACTGCATTGCACGATTTATAATGCAGTACCTACGAATGCATTTCACGCATTACATAACATGCATAGATGTGTTTTGCATACAAATATGTACGTATATACTTATTCAATCGACCACTTATTCAGGTACATGGATACCTATTTATTCGATTAACCAGCGTAACAAATACGATGAAACTCTGCTCTAACTTATAAAAATAGAAACAAAAAATGGAAAATGCAAATTAGACTAAAATAAGTAGCGTCGTTTTCAAGACATTTGACATACAAAGGTATATAAATGCATTAATACTAAAAGTCTGAGCTAGGCAAGGAGACAATCCCAGTTGATACTGTGTCGCATGTAATCGCTTATAGATATCACTCTCAATTTTACTGAATGACAAAATAATACGTTATGAAAAAAATCCGTAAAATTACATAATAATTCAATCTCTAAGTAAATCCCTTATTACATGTATGTACAACCGCTATTTAGCAGTTGATTGACATGTGCTTTATGCTACCTGTCATATTTGAATCTGTAGTCGGAGGACCGAGAAAAGCGGAGAATTGGGACCGACGGAGAATCGGCACGGTCGGAGAATCGGGACGGTCGGAGAATCGGGACGGTCGTAGAATCGGGAAGGTCGGAGAATCGGAACGGACGGAGAATCGGGACGGTCGAAGAAACGAGATTTTCGCAAATCTTAAAATAACCTCTCTTAGCATTAGGCGGAGAATCGGGACGGTCGGGGAATCGGGAAAGTCGGAGAATCGGGATGGTCGGAGAATCGGGACAGAACGTGTATTCAACTACATAGTTATGTACTAAGTAATAGGTATGAACATACATATGTACTTTTCAATGTTTTCTACGCAACCGACTCAAATCAATTCAAAATTATTCAAAGTCAAATGCAATTCAGTCAGCGGGATTACCGAAGGAACCATTTAATATCGGTAGGTGGCCGGTCTGGGTGGTCAAGAATTGATCATTTTTGGTCAACAGAACCTAGAATACTGGTATAAGCGCGAAAATAGCATTAAAATCACGTTATTACACAGTTTCTGTTCACTTTAAAGCAGTTCTGAATGGAATTTTCGGTTTTCATTCATTTTTGGTTTCCGATTCGCTTTATTTTCCCGAGAAAAAATATTTTTCCATTCTGGGGGTCTATATCCTTGAGCCCCCACGTGCATGTCTGTTCTGGACCCCAGACTCCGGCGGACTCCTCCCTAAAATCGATAGATCCCCAGAATTGAATTTGTAGTGTTATTTCTGGCAATCCGGCCCCATCGGACCCCGCCCTCCAGAATTTGACTGCTGTCAAGGTATGGTCTAGCCTCATGAACTTACTTTTAAAAACACGGCAAGATTAATTTCATAAAAAATTAGCTGCAGAGATTTTTGAAGCGACTCGAAGAAACATTTATTTTTTATTGGTAAAATCTGGGTTTGATTTAAGGCATGCATTTGTTAGGCGACTTTCGATTTTTCTCATAATTTATTTAATGAGTCTGTCTCGATATTAGCTCAATTTTCTTGTTTTTTGGTGAAGATTCTTACAAGCGGCTAATGCCTGCCGCTATTGGCCCATTGGCAGGGGCATATTTCATAATAAAGACAAAAACTTCTTGGTCTGGGTCAACGAAGAAGACCATTTGCGCATCATAAGCATGCAACCGGGTGGCAATGTTGGCTAAGTTTTGGACCGTCTGATTAGGGTACGGAATAAACAAAGAGTATTAAGCATAATGATAGAAGGAATAATAATGGCGAAAATAGTGATAATTATCGTTACATAAATGTAACATCATCGATTAGAATCTTTCGACGTTTGAACCTTATTTAGCTTAGCAATGATTTTTGGTCATTAAATTCTAATCATAGATGCGCAGCATGGCCGTCTGCGGGTCACTTAGTGAGTATTTGGACCTAATTGACCTCAAGACTAGCATAAATGCTGAAATAGAGATAAAACTCACGTTCGAAGAAAATTTTCAGTCTTTGTTCATTTTTAGCCCTAATTTTGCCTCATTTACTCCCAGAAAATCCCCCATCTTTCCATTTTGAAGGTCTAGAACATCCAAAGTCGCTAGGCGCATGTTCGGTTCTAATGATTATTTATACTAAGCACAATATATGCATAAAATGAATGAAGATTTTTGGAATAAATTTCCCATTTCGGCGTTGCGTTTAACAGAGTGTTTTTCTTATTTTGTGTTTAATGGTCTAGAAATATTTCGAAAATTTAAACAAGTGAAATGTATTTTAACGGCCTCTTCGATAGAGAATTGTGTAATACGTCTCTAAACGCAATTCATTGTTGGCGACTTTAAATAGATGTGTATTAAGCATAGATGCACAAGTTCAAGGTCGACAGGGGAATATAATCTCTGGAATCCGAAACAGTAAATTTAAAGCTCTCAATTTTTTGCCTTTTAAACGACCGAAATGGTCGAAATAGCCTATTAAACGACTTTTTGTGCTAATATCTCATTTTTGAGCATTTCAGTCCATTTTGACCGCATTATATCGCTTTTAAGATTAAAAAGTACAGAAATTAATCAAGTATAAGAAAGTACATAACAGTATTTATTCGGCGCCGGGATAATTTTGACATTTTTTTGCTGTTGACCTCAAAAACGTTGCGAAAGGGGTACTAGTCGGTTGCATGCACCCCATCCGGATTTTAACCATTTTTCTGCTCTAACATCTCCTTTCATTACTCAAATTCGTTTTGGAGTCACCAGGGCTCAAACCTGGGATCCAGTCACTCGAAACAGAATTACGCAAAAAACGCTATATTTGAGGAGGTAAGTACTCACAATTGGATGGGGCGTTCCGACAGCTCAAAATTGCCAGACAGTACCTTTCCGGCTGACTTTTTTGCGGGTGTAATAACCCCTCAGTCCTCACTCCATATGTGCATGTATGATATTAGGATGTAAGGCAAACCACACACTCGGCCTTCGCCCAAAATCCTATTATTGACAATGTTTTTCGTTTTTCACGATTTTTGGTGCAGAGGATAGAGTATAATGTAACGCATCGAAAAATATTAAGTTTTGTACGAGATGACATAAGTTATTTAAGCTTTTTTGACGTCTAAATCTTTCCGAGCTCCAGTAGTCCAGACCGTAGGTGCATAGCGTGGTGGAGCTGAGGAAGGAGGTCAGTCGGTCTGGGGGAGGGGTTAAAAGTTGAGCTTTTTTTGGGCCAAAATGACCAAAAAACTAATAAGATAAAATAGCGCTAAAACTGCGTTATTACACAGTTTTTGGTCAATTTGAAGCGCTTTTGAAGAAAATTTCAAATCTTCATCCGTTTTTGGCCTTCATTTTGTCTCATTTTCCCAGCAAAATTTTGCATTTTTTCTTTTGGGGTGGTGGGGTTTAGGCAGGACCCCTCCCTCTAAACTCCCCGTGCATGTCTGGTCCAGACTATTGAAACTTTAGCTCTGCCTATGGATGTTCACATTGTTTTCTATGAACAGGGTGTACGTGCAATAGAAAAGTTCCTACCGTTTTCACGTGACGAGCGGTTAGGCTGGTTAACTTTGTGTCCCACTAATTTGGGCACCACGGTTCGTGCTTCGGTTCACGTCAAAATACCTAAAGTTTCGGCTAAACCAGAATTCGAGTCGATATGTGCAGGGCTGAACTTGAAAGTTCGAGGTAAGTTTTTATTTTCATTTCTATTTCATTTCGGCTGACTTTTCTGCCCAATTTTTGCTTTTTATGGATTCAACATTTTTACTACAACATTGCCGCGATGAACTTTTGTGTCTATATCTATATGTAATCTCTAATTTCAAAGAAAGGATGTTTGATCTTCTACGATTGCCAATTTCGGTTAATAATGAAAGATTGAAACATGCTCTTAATCCGTGGCAATTATCTGGAATGATTTTTTTAAATAAAACTTTGACACATTCGTAAAAACTATGTTTCTTATTAAAAGTTGATGAATGAGGGTTGGCTCACTTTTCTTCGTTACAATAAAAATATCCTTAAAACAATTGAAAACGTCTGTTGAAGAGATTTTCAGAGATAAACTAAGATTTACTTGAAACTGTGTGAGCGTGGGGTTCTGGGGATGCTGGACCCCCCCCAAAGTCTAAAAGACCCCCGGAATTTTATTTTTAGTTTTATTTTTGACAATATGGCCCAATTGATCTTCCTTCCCCCAGAATTCTGTTGCCGCCCATGCATGCTTGACCCTATGTGGGGAAGGAAATCTCCAGTCCAGACGTTCTTTTTTCTCGTATGTTGTTGCGCGCAAATTAATCATTATAAGGTCAATGGTAGGAAAGCGATTATGTCTCGGAACGATTTTACTGCTAGTACAGAAAAATGCGTTCAGAAAATAAGATAAAAAATTAGATACAAACTCGAATGAATTAAAATTTTTTTAAAAGATGCTTGTAAGTAGTTTTATGTACAAATGAACTCTTTGGGCTCACTTTTACTCCACAATGCTGGAAATTCAAGTCTACTGGCTTATCCTTCATACCGGTACGATTTAGGCCCTAGCCTACATAGTCAAGTCCGCAGGCTCTTGTGCGCCTATGATGACCGGAGGTTAATTAGTAGGTTTTGTATAAAATTGGCTCGTATTCATTTAGTCTTTTGTTTTTGTCATTCCTTTGCTTGCTGTTATTACAATTTATTATACATCACGTGTCATCATTTGCTTATTTTAATAATTTTTTCAGTCAATTTATTATTCTATTATTTTATTTGCTGGTCTGCAGGATTTACTGGCGAACACAGCGAAACTGAAGGTGGCGTTTACGATATATCGAATAAGGCTCGTTTGGGTATCAGCGAATACACGGCCGTCAAGCAGATGTATGAAGGAGTGAAAAAGTTGTTGGAGTTGGAAAAGTCTGCTCGCTGAAAATTTGATTTGCTGTAAATGAAGTACTTTATTGTTCTTTTGTTCAAAATTTTGGCGTGTGCGCATTGTGCTTCAACTTTTTTTCCCTCCGTCATATACTAGAACGCATTTGCGAGGTGTATTAGTAAATGTTCTCGTTGCAATTTATTATTCTTTTCTGATTACATCTTCGTGTCGGTTTTGGGTTGAATGTGAGCACACATAGGCTCAGGGGTTCGGAGCCTACGGGGGGCGTTCAAAATGTTCTTAGCCTGACTATCTTAATGTAATGTTGAGAAAAATTTTTTTTACACAATGAGGCTTCACTTTCGTTAATCGATCTCTGTTTTTGGTGCTTCTGTTTTCTTCTTAGCTGGCCTAATAAAAATATGTAAAATCCAGGTAATTTGGTCAGTAGTGTTGTAAAAAATATCTTTATCTTTTTAGCATGCCAATTTTGTTCAAAAATTGCTGAAAATTAGTCGTTTTCAAGCATTTGATCACCTATTTCTTCATCTATAATCTACATATAATTAATGAAAGACGCTTTGCTGAGAAATACTTCAGAATTTATAAAATATTTGTCAGCTTGTATTTAAATAAACCAAATAAAGAAACGAACATTAACTTGACGATGGCTTAATAGTTTTTCACATCCTATATATGTAAATAAGTACCTACATAAGATTGTGTGCATTATAGGAAACCTATGTTAATAGACACGAGTGAATGGGCAGCAGCCCAATTCTGGGGAGGGGTTCGTTAGGCCTAAATCGCCAAAAATAGAACAGCAAATACAATTCTGCGGTCTATCGATTTATGACGTCCGTCAGGTTCCCCAGATACTCGAGGTTACAGCCAGACTACCACGCCCTTATGTACGCGAGAGTTTTTGAATCTGCCAAGAACAACAGGACAGCGAAAATTTTTAATAAATTTACACGAAAAATCGCGGGAAAAAGAAACAAAATATTTTCGAAAGTTCAAAAATTAGAAAAACCCAACCAGTCATAGGAGTCAGATAGGTACGTTAACTACATATGTAATCATACATGGGCATATTGAAAATATCCCTAAAATTGAAAAAACTCGCAGACCTCTAGAATAATTTCTAATTTTCTCATTTTTTCACGACTTCAAGAAATGTCTAAAATTGTGTTTTTCGCCTAAGCACCGATTCCGCCACGGCCCTGTTTGCATTTTGAAAATTGTTGACCCCCTAAAACTTTCAGAATTTGAATCATGATCTGTCTATTTTTAGAAGACCACTCTCCAATACTCAAGGTCTCTAAATCCGCTGTTATATTTTCTTATCTGAGAGCGGCACAAATATGAAATGAATGCAATAGCTGCACTTATAGGTTAGTATTAAATTTTTTCTTCTAAAATCAATGAGAATTCCACTAAACGGAATCACCATTTCGCTTTTGTGCTTTAATTCTCAAAATATGTCAACTCTAATAACTATTTTCGTTTATATTTAAAAAACTTAGTTTCCACTCATTTCACATTAAAATATGTTCTCGTTTCAGCCTAATACATAGGCAAGCTATTTATTTTGCAGCGCTTGTTGGTGCACTTCTGCGTTTTGAGTTCCAAGACAGCAAGGGCGTATTTAGGAGGGAGGGTGCGGCCGCCCCGCCTCATTGGCCCAAAATAGTTGGCGAGATGAAGAATGGTCATGTAATCCGCAATGATTTTTGGCCGTCAATGATCATAATTTATCAAATTTTTCTGCCGATTCGCGCCGGATAATGCTTATTAATGATCTTAATTTACTTTCTTGGCGACCTAGAAGCCATTTTTTGCTCATGGAATAGCTTTTCGAACAATTTCGAGAGCAGAAAAAGCTATTTCAGCACACATTTTTTCTATTTTCAAGCATAGCTTTTTACAATTTTCGACGTTCCACGTCGAAATACAGGAAATCGGGCGGTACACAAGCTTCTAAACATCCCTCCGTCTAATTTTCTCTAATTCCGGAGCTCCACGCTGGATTCACGCTAAAGTCAAAGAAGTTAGATGATTACTTCGCAAAAAAATTGTCTAAAATTTCAAACGGTTTCGAAAAAATCTTGCGTTAGAACTGATTTTTAATAAAAGTGAACAATGTAAAACGCCGAAAAACACTATTTCGCACGTGAAGAGCGAATTTATGAACTATTTTCGACTGTTTTTGGAAAAGTTGTGGGGTACCCCTCCCTTTAGAAAATCCTAGATCAGCCACTGCAAAACAGCAACTGACGAAAGTCTCTTTTTTCAAAAAAGTAGAAAGGTCTGCATTTGAATTGTGAGTCAATTCTCTATCTCAGTGTTAAACTTCATAAATGTTATTAGTGTCACTCGACTAGAAATTCTAGAAGAATTCAAGTCTACCGTGATTTTAACACAGTTTTAGTAGGGCAGCGGTTATTTCCTGCATAAATTCCAAAGATAGGATAGTGTTAATCAAAATTAAACTATTCAATGTCAAATGTTCTGATAAATGTTGTTTGACTTCGTTGCGCTGTTCTGTTTATATTTCTTAATTTTGTCGAAATCACTACCACGCATGGTCGTGGAGGAATTGGACCCATCATACACACATATACAAGAATACTCCAGCACACTATGGACCTCCAAAATTGAATTTATGGCACTTTTTTGCGATCTTTTCACTTTTACTTCAACCACCAGATTCAAGATTGCCTCATGTATTCAATCGCTGCCCACGTGAGCGTAAGGTCAGGACTCTCGGGAATCCGGCAAGCTCCATACCACCTGAATCTGATTTTTAACATTTTTTCAAATTTTTGTCAGTTTTGCACCACCCAGACACCACCTTCTCGAAAATTCGGCTGCTGCTCACGTATGGTCGCTGCCATAGGTGGGCGGCACCAGAGTTCTGGGGGTGCAAGATTTTTTCAAAGGTCAAAAAATGGCCTTAAAAATAGTGGTATGGCGAAAAACACCATTTTTCAACGTTTCTCATCGAGCACTATCCATTAGCATCAAAAAATTGCGAAAAAAACAACAATACAATTTCAGAAATAGAATTCTGGGGCTTATTTTGGTTTCTGGGGGCTATTTTGGTTTACTGGGGGGTTGCATACCCCCAACCTCACACGGCCGGGTATGGTCGCTACCCATTAGCAATGCATGCGAAAACGTTTGCTTACGGGCCGCTTGTTGACTACAAATTCGGCAAGATCGTGGACACGCGAGGTGGGCGACCGTTTTCGCCTTCAAATCGGAGCTGTTGCAATCGGCTGCAAGTTTTGGGCATTGAGCACTGAGATCCTTGCATTGGCCCTTCTTCACTGTGAACCAATCGCACCATTGGCACGTGAATGAGCAGCTATTGACGGCACTTGCGAAAAATTTGGAAGTATTTCGTTGACTGCACGCAACGCTTTTAATTAATCGGCAGGATGTAATGCGATCGTTGCATGGTTCTGACTCGCCTGCAAAAAAGCTAGAAAAATGATTGGAAATAAAAATTTTAAATTTTGGATTGGAAATGGTTACCACTTAAGATGGATTGGTTGCACCCATATGTGGGCAGCAACAAAATTTTGGAGGATCAATGGGACAAATTGCCAAAAATATCATCTAAAAATTCAATTCAAGGCGACTATCGATTTAAGTGGGGTCTGCCGGATTCTCGGGGGGAGATAATTGGGGGATTGAGGATTAAATCGTACCCCGGAGCTGGCCAAGCTCGCATTTCTGCGGAAACGCCTCGAACACTTTTGTTGATATATACAATTTGTTTTTGCTTTTTGCGAACTTTTTTCAACGCCATACGAACTAAATAAACCTTTTTGATATTTAAAAACTTCGCGACTGCAAGAATTTGTTTTAGCCCGCGATTTTCCTTATTTTTGTCGAATTCTTTAATGTTGGCGATGCTTAGACAAAGTCCCTATAAACATATACGCCACAGTATGGAAGTGAGTATGGCTTTTCGTTCTCAACGATCTTCAGGTCTAAGCAAAATTTTTCAGTGACATCGGACACGTGGATAAGCGTGAAGAATGCTGGTGATTAAGTTTTCTGGTAAAAATAATGAAAGGTGATTTAAAATATCTCTCTTAACAATATTGAAGTTGACCAGGAACTAAAAAAAGATTCGGTTGTTCTGGCATTAGATTACTAAATCTTATCAGCAAATTCCAAGGCTGGTCGTGCTTTCCACCATTACTGTTGTCCTATTTACTCTATAGTAGGCACTTCCATTGTTTAACAGATACAAAGGCGTTAAGCTCGCTGCTGCACTGAAAATAACTAATTAAGTAATTTGATTCTTTCCGACCATATAACGACTTAAAAACGTTTCCTAATTTATTTCCGCAATTTTATGAAGACTAAAATTTGTACCTAATCGATTGAAATTCTATAAAAAATACGCGTTTCGTTTTTGAAATTTCAATAACCAAACTTTTGACAAATGTAGACAAGTTTCGGGATTTAATAAATAGGTACGAATAAAACATGAAATATTGTAATAACCAGACACGTACGAGGGGAGTTGGGGAGTCTACTAGACCATATATGGGCAGCAACCGAATTCTGGGGGTGAAATCGCCAAAAAAATCGCCAAAAATGTTACTAAAAATAGCATTCTGGGGATCTACAGTAATCTATAGGGGTTTTTCAACTTCTTTTAGGGTGCAAACCCCCCAGACCATACGTGGGCAGCACCGAAATTTCTGGGCGGGGGGTGCAAGATTCTTTCAAAGGTAAAAAATGGCCATAAAAATGGTGGTATGGCGAAAAAACAATTTTTCAACGTTTCTCATCGAGCATTATTTATTGGTATCAAAAAATTGCGAAAAAAACAAAAAAAAATTCAAAAATTGAATTCTGGGGGGTGTTTTGGTTTCTCGGGAGGGGGTTGCATATCCCAACCCTCCAAGCCCAGGTGTGCCCCAGACCCCCTCCCCCACGCCCACGTGTGTACTACATAGATCCCCATAGGAGGAAAAATCGGAAATTTTTTGTCGAAAACTAGACAAAATGAAGGCCAAAAGTGAATAGAAATTGAAATTTTTCTTCAAGAATGCTTTTAATCGACCAGAAATTGTGTTAAAACGTCATTTTAATGCTATTTTGAGGCGTATACAGTTTTCAAGATTATTTTGGCCCAGAAAAGCGCTCAATTTTTGACCCCCCTGACCAGCTGACCCCCTCCCCAGATCGGCCATGCTGTGCATCTATAGTAATAACTAAATGATTGGACTACTACTTGTAATTGGTGAACAGTAGATGTCCTTCAACATTCGCACGTCTTCGATCGACATTTCACGCATTTGACCCATATTTTTGAGGTTATAAGCCACGTTGATCCGAGGCGTCATCGTGTTTTTGTTAGGGTCTCTGGCAAACTGAGCAACAACAGAAAAAATTTGAATGGAAAAAATAAAATATGGAAAACTTTTTTACAAACAGAAGCAGACAGTGGTTTGCGTCTCACATTGCGTTCATCAAAACAAAAATGTGAAATACTGGAGATCATATATGGTCAGTCAGAAAGTTTTTTCTGAGCTAAAATGGCCTGGAAAACTGGAAAATGCAAAAATAGCATAAAAAGTATATTTTTGTACAGTTTCTGGTCAATTTCAAGCACTTTTGCAGAAGATTTTAGATTTTCATCCAATTTTTCCTATATTTTTACGTTATTTTTCCCATAAAATTTTCCATTTTTCCAATCGGAATTTTAGATCCCCGAACTTCTTTCATGTTTTCTCTATAAAGAATCCAGGAAATTCTGATAGGAGTTAAATTTCAATTTTGTTTTGTCTACAAGGAATAAAAATTTTTTCTTTCCTGTTCAAAATTTGGAAATTTCGATCCAACACTAGACCTTATCTCTGCATAGTTACGAGTATATTGCGCATTTTGTTATAATAATTGAAAGTTTTTCTTCGAACTCGCTCGACTGTTTTGTTGCTTTTAAATTTGCTTGAAAAAATGTCAACCTTTAGTTTGTCCATATATGGCAGCAGCCGAATCCTGTGGGATCTGGGTAGGACAAAATCGCTGAAAATGGCACAAAAAATTCAATCCTAGAGGGTCTATCAATTTAGGGGGTTAGCCATATTCTCAGGGGTCCAGACCACACAGACCCTTCCACGCCAATTGTGAGCGTGTTTGATCTCAAGAAGAGTCTCAGAGAGTACACACTATTTCAGCCATGTGACGAAGACGCGATTTTTTTTATAAGAATGGAACAAGCGAGAATTACAGCGCAAAAATCGATTCGATTGCCTGAAATTTTGACCTAAACCGCCAAGGATGGTTTCCAGCGATTTTATCCGCCGCAAAATGGTTGCGACCATACATGGGCAGCAACAAAATTGTAGGAGGGTCAGGATGGGTAAAATTGCCAAAAAATGCTACTAAAAATAGAATTCTTGGGGTCTACAGTAATCTGGGGGTTTCAACTTCTGGGGTTACAAACCCCCCTTCCAAAACGCCCTTAGCCCACGCCCATGTTTGGTTGCGACCCTACCACAGAATTGTCGATTTTTCGTTTAAAATCATAAAAATTGGCTTTCTAAGCATTTTTTGCCTGCTTATGGCTAAAAAGTGTCAGCTTTTCAGCGGCCATTAACTTGTTTTTGACCATATCTTGTTCGATACCCTTGATTTTTTCGAACCTTCCGAATTATTTAAAAACATTTTCATGTTCTAGTACGAACGAGCATTCTCTTAAATGTTACAAAACACTCTTACCCTTTACCCATTTGTTTCAGTCAAGCACCTTTTTAAAGTCTTTTGCACCTGACTCCCAGAATCACATGCTGTATACAGGTGGTATCATCCATAATTTACAGCATGGGAATTCTGGGGATTAGCGCCAAAAAATTTAAAAAAAATGTAATTTTTGGGGGCTAAAAAACGACGTAGACGTCAAAAGATTGTGTTTTAACGTTTCTCTTAATAGAACATAAAAACGCAAGAAATTTCGAAAATAAATTTGCCCATCCATTCTGATAGAGGTCAAACCCTCTACCCCTCAAGAATACGTATGTTCTCAACTGCGTGAAACCAAGTTTGCTTTTAATCATTTTCTTCCACTTCGATTTTACTTTTTACAATTGATGATTTTTTGAGTTTTTCTAGAAGGGCATAATTACCGCTTTTGGAGGATAATGCATGATAGATTTATAGTCGTAGGGTCCCTGCTTGTCCAACGCTGTGCTGAAGATTTCGAAATTGTTTTGTTTGTCTTCACTAATATTATCGCGTTGGATTTTGATGAACTGGTCTCTATCCGGCCTGGATTGCGTATGGTCGAAGCCCAAAGAATGCAAAATTTCGTGGATGATGTGACCTTTGCTCTAAATTTCGAAGTGCAATGAACATTATCATCATTTACTGAAGACCAGTTCATATTTCTCTATTAGAGCAATACTTATCATAGAAAAATGTTTGGTTGGGAAATATGTCTATTATTTTTCCGAAACTCATCTTTTTTCATTTTCTAATTGGTCTAGTCGTTCGGTACTCTCACATATATTTTTTAAGTTCCTACTGACCCTCTTGCGACCCCCTTAAGAATTGTCAATTTTTCATTAAAAAATTGTATAAAGTATGCTTTTTAAGCGTTTCTAACTCAGTTTTGGGTATCAACTCAAGTCTTAACCCTTGTCGCTAAAATGCCTTAAACAGCATATTTTTGTACGTCTTCTAAAAAATCGGAAAGTATGGGGATCATGCTCAAAAATTTTTTAAAAAGTGCATTTTTGTCTAAAAGCGACGGGTATACGTCAAAAACACTGTTTTTTATGTTTTGGACAATGCTAGTTCTTTTTCAGAACAAAAAAAACATTTTAAAAACTCGAAAAATTCGACAAAATGGGACAAAATATAGTCAAAAAATGTGCATATGAAGTTTAAGCTAAAAAAATTATCAGTTTTCAGAAACTTCGCGTCTGATTACTATTCTAATTACCATTTCCAGAAAATAAGAAAATTATTTAAAAATGTCAAAAAAGGTGTTTTTCGGCGAGTATCATTCGTTTTTAAGCCTCAAAAAGACATATCAGAACATATCTCGAGACTGACCCCCATTTGCATGTTGCACATGTAGCGTCACCTGACACGTAGGGGACACTAGAATTATGTTGCCGTGGTATTTCCTGCCGAGTGGTGAACTGGCGCACGTTCCCGAGCTTCTGTAGCTGGGCTCGTCTTGGAAAAATATATGTGGGGTCAAAGGCTTCATTTTTATCTTTAAAAAACTTACGCAGCCATCGGATTTTCTCTCAATTTCTTGAATAGCGTCATCAATGATGGCCCGGAGATAATCACCTAAAAATTTTTTCAAATATAAGCAGAATAGTGAAAAAGAAACTGTTCTATGTATGTCTTGTGTCTCGTAAAACATGTAATCTCTCATAATACAATTTTTAGGTACATTTGTGCTTTTTCTCGCGTCTTTGAGTTTCTTTCATACTAATAGAATGCTGCACTACTACCTACGTCTTTTTTCTTTTTATTTACTGGTTCATTATTATCATTTTTCCCTAAATTATCCGTTTTTCCTTTTTGTGTCGTGATGATTTCCTATTTTTATAGTCTGTTTAATACAAGTTTGAGCATAATTTTTAAGAACTATATCACCGACAATACGATAACAGTGGCAGCCGAATTCTGGGAGGTCCGATGAGATAAAATCGTCAAAAATTGCATCAAAAGTTGAATTCTGTCTGACCTATCGATTTGGGGTTCATCGGATTCTCGGTGAGTTCAGAACCCATCCCTCGGATACCCTACGCCCATATGTGCTTGCGATATTGCGTTGACTTGATATATAATTATCGTAATGTTTGGACTTATTGTCCGTGAAAATTCTTTAAAATTATGACCAAACTTTATGCGATACAGACTATAGTTGAGTGTAATAAATAGAAGAAAAAATCTTACAGACTTTAAGTCGAAATTTTTGGTAGATCGGAAGCTTTTGCGAAAAAGATCACGGCATTAGCAACTTGCACTAGTAAGTCAAACACTTTGATCTTAATTCTAAAAAAGTAGAATTATTTACAGTGCGATTACCGCTTATTGCGGTTGTAAGGTATTGGATCGGCATATCGTACCAACGTCCATTGGGCATCTTCATAAAATCGGGAGCAGCCATGCGTCCTCTATTTGATTTTTTATTGTCCAATAATTTTTCCCGTCGATCAACGTCGGCCTCGAGGGCTTTGTATTGGTCGTACGTAAATGCCATATCATCGATAAGCAGCGGATTTTGGTCGTTCCTAATGGCCGCCTGAACGGAATTCACAAAAAAACAACTGAATTTCAAAAATTGTTGTTCCTTAGCAGATGTATTTTTTATGTAGACTATGCTTTTATTTCTAATTTAACTATTATCTAACCTTAGAAAGGTCTACTGTTTCTTATATTTCATGCTTTACGGCGAATGGTTGTCCGCTATTTTCGAAAAAGAAGTTTTTCGCGAAGTAGAGAGTGCAATTCAAAATATGGTGTGAATTTTCATTCCGGATACAGGCGTTTACCGTATCACAGAAATCGTTGACGCGAATTCCAAGAGCGCTCTAACTATAGCGTTTTCGTCATTCTTTGACGATGCCATCTACCATAAGAATTTTTCCAAGAAAAATTTTATGAAATGGCCTTCTTCTAATATGGTCAGAAAAAATGGCTATTTGTGCAAGGTTCAAAACAAATTCAAGATGCCGCCATCAATCACTAATTGCTGATAATGCTCAATTTTGAATGTCAACGAATCTTGATCAATAGCGTTGAAAAATATTTGTTTTTTTAAACATTTTTTCCAATTTCAGACTTTGTTCTTCTAAAAATTTTGAGGTTTTAGAATTGTGGCGCTAGCACTGATGATGATCATCACCAGATGGCTTGGCACATATTCTAAATGATCAGAGGATAAAAGATCAAGTATAGAGAATGATTCACCAGGGACTCATTCGAAACAGTAGCATTGCGTTCAAGAGCCGAAATGCGGTACATTCGTCCCTTCAATTCCAGCATCAACTGCTCGAAGTTTTCGCCATCGATCGCCTTCCGAACGATTTTAGGCTCATCTTGTATAGTAGATTCAATTATCATCAAATCATTTTCTTCACTTTGAGAAACCACTGGCATTTGCAATACGATTAAGATAGCCATAACGATCCTTTTCGTCATATCGACTTTCGATACCTTCAAAAATCACAGCTACGTATTAAAACAGTTTAAAAACATAAATTTCTTTTTTAGAGTAATATTTGCATTATCAAAAATGCAATCGGCTAAACATCTTTGAAGAGATTGTAATCAGACAGTTTTGAAAGCATGTAGGCGCGGTAGAGAAAAACGACAGCGTTTTAAAAAATGAAACACCCTAAAAAATCCGGCAAAAATCGAATTTCTGTCTTTTCAAGGATTTTTTCGTATAATACTCATTTTTGTTTTTTTGACATTGTTTCTCATAATTAGATGGTCAGACGTTCCTGCAAGTAAAATTTTAAATTTGTTATTCTAATAAAGTATGGCAAATGTATGTGGATATGAAAGCAAGAAGAATGGAAAAGCCTGAAGGAAAAGAAGGATTTTTTATCTGAGTGAATACATACGAGCGATACAATAAATTATTTAGCTGCATTTTTAAATAATTAATGATTTTAGACCATCGCTTGAATTTCAATCGGTTTTTGGCTTTTTATCGTTTTTATGACTTTATTACGACCAAAATTATTTTAATAAAATTGTTTTTAGACTCAATAGTAGTCGTACTATCACTTGAATATACGCAGTTGAAACAGTTTATAAATTAGCAAAGACTGTTAGATATTCAGATTGAGTCATAATTTGAAATAATTTTAAAATTATAGAAATGAAAAAAGATAACAGGAATTTCAAATAACGAATTGAATTATGAATAAACGGCTTCCTCGACTTCACGTTGCATTTAGTGGTATAAAATCAACTGATTCCTGTTTATAAAATTTTATGTTTTGGCAGAATGCATTCCATTTTCTCGTAAATATTTAATAAGGTTAAACAGCTGGCACTCAATAGATATTTTCGAATCGCTTGGCATGAAAATTAAAAATAAATTCCAAACTTGTATGCCGAATAATGTTTTCATTGTACGTTTTTGAGTAAGAAAATGTTGCCTTTAGCGAGGAGAACCAATATTATTCAATCTGATATACCTATATATGTATGTACGTTATTTACCACAATTTTTTATGAAACATATTCTTCAAACGCACAGTCGATTTCGCAAAAATAAATCAGGATAATACACATTGATACGATGATTATTATTGATGGATTTGTAAGTTTCCGTCATAAATGGATAGCTGACAAGTGTAGAGGGTCCGATGAAACAAAATTGCTGAAAATGGCACTAAAAATTCAATTCTGGGGTCTGTCGATTTGGGGTGAACAGCGCCGGATTCTCGGGGGAAGGAATCCAGTCTCTCATGCCCCATGTGTCGTTTTAGCCAATGGCTGCTTAAGTTCACTGAATTATATTAACAGTTCCTCAGAATTTTTATTTCGTCAGAAAGCTGCCTTGCTCTAACGATATTTGACTAAATCATCAATTTTCCGATCCCTCTTGATATGTGTCAATAGCCAAATTCCTTCAAAAACACTGAATTCTCAAAACTCATCCTTCAAAAATCAAGCATTCAGTGACTTCGCTCGAAGATCGCACTATATTCTGGAAATCAAAGATTTTTAAATCGAATTTCTGACATTGAAACTGTTAGTAGTAGGTAGTAGTAGTACCATATTTTTGATTTTCTAAATTGTGCTCGGAGTATCATTTTGTCTCTAAATTTTACTGTTTTCGAATTTAAACAAGCTTTTAAATGAGATTTTGTAAATGGTCCAGCACTGCACGAGTGCAACATAGTAGCATAGAGAAAATTTATCTTTTAATAATTATTTTTTTAATTTTTAATTAATTTTTTTAATTTTGGAAGAAATCCAGCCTCCCCATCCACGCATAGTGATTAAGTTTGGTATAAAATTACCTCTGATCATCTATTCCAAACTTGATGCTCTGTTTAGCAACCCTCATGCTCCAGACATATTCCATTCCATGTCGAAATGATATCAAATGACAGCATTATTCATCTTTTCCGAATAACCACGTAAATAAATATTGCGTCACCAATCCGGGTCCGGTTCAGCGGACTGGAAGCAAATGCCCTTAATTTTTTGACCATGCAATGCGACGACCTTTGAAAAACAATGTGACTGAAAAGACAGTCGCGTTTTTTCTAAACAACTTTTCATTTCGCTTAAAACGTATAAAGATACAAAATGCGTGTGCACTGCCTAGTGTTATTTTGATATACCAAAAATAAATTTTGGTATGATTTTGGTAGGCACCTGCTGGACTATCAATATCATATTTTAATTCTATGAATTTCGGTATATTATATTCTTATCATATTAAAAATCTGGAAAATATGAAAATATTTTTGATATAATTTCGGTATAATTTTAGTATAAAGTGGTAGCACTTTTTCCTTTTTCGCTCTTTATCCTACCTACTTATTTTGTACGCATGATGCAGAAGGTATTTTCCACAGGTTGTATTATCATATGGAGACTATACGTACAAGTATGTATGTACATATGTATACTGAGCCGAGCCACCCCATACATATAGTCTCCGTTGAGGTTTGTACAACCAGCGTTATTCGTGTGCACAATTAGCGCAGCGTAGTATGAGTGAAGTAACATTTGTCTGTGCTGATAAATGCATAACATAAGGTGAGCTCAGCTCATAATTAAGGTTAGCCTATAGTCTGTTTCACATAAGTTTAAGCATTAATTTTAAGAATTTTTTCGAAAGTAAGCCGACGGATTACAATAATTATATATCAAATCAATGCTGTAATCGCAAACGGTCAGTTTGTTGTCGGACATAGTTTTTAAAATTTATGTTAAAACTTGTATGAAATAGACTGGGAGATTAGAAAACATTAGGTAGGTATGTAGGAATGATACTGACCACTAAATTATTTGTTTTCTTAATCCTTGTTTGCCACCTGTATTCTTGAGCGTTGAGCTACGCTGATTGTGATTCAAACTACCTACCAAAAACATATAAAATATATACCAAATATCAAAAATATATCATATTTTAAATAAAAAATAGCGAAATATCATATTTATATCATATTAAAATTAAGCTAACTATACCAATATCATATTTTAATTATTTTTGGGCTACCAAAATAACACTACACTGCACACGCACCATAGACTGTTTCTTAAACTTTGCGGTTTTCTTTTAATTTTTCAGCAAGAACCATGCTACAAAATTGGTTCAAAATGTTGATGCAGTTATGCGGTTTAGCAACAGCGCACGTCTCCATATGACACGTCAAACTGTAGAATATCATATCTACCTTATTAGTCTCTTACACTTTTGTAATCACTTTACATTTTTTCAAAAACCTCAAAGCTAAATGAAACAGACTATACATACAAGGCAGGACAGATTATAACTTTAGCGAACTGAAAGAAGGAAAGTTCGACGTATCATCTGCTACAGTCGTTTATACACATCATCCTAACGACTTAGCAAAATGGAGTCCTATGCAAAAACTAAGAAAACCAGCGATTCAATACGTTTTACGAGTATTCACATTGGTATAAGTAGGACCGAAAATCGCTAAAATCGCTCAAAAATCCTTAATTTTGCGCTTTATTTTTGGCCAATGGGGGGGGGCGGCCGCCCCTTCCCGTTCCCCCTAAATCCGCCCCTGAGTAGGAAGGAAGGAAGGTAGGTACCACATAAGGTCTAGTTGCTTCATGGCTGATAGAAAACAAAGTGGAATGCAATTAGCAAATGTATTATTAAGATATTAGTATTTCATTATTACTAACTTAGCATGTCACTGAGAAGATGCAGTTAAGTGTCAAAGTGCAAGTAATATAAACATTAAATTTATTATTCGTTTTCAGCAGCAGTAAACCTATATTAGGGGCATCTACATTGTTTAATTAACGACTTGAAAGGGCTTTCACTAAATTTAATCCACACAAATTGGGCTATAAGTATTCATTAGAAGTCTGATGCAGTTTTGCCACTCAGCAATGGGGTTTGTTCATCAAGCTATTTATGCTTTGTTTTCAGTTTTTAGATTAAAGTGCTGCTCCCTTCTGCAGGCCGCAGAATATACTTAAATTTTGGCGTTGCTTAGAGAAAATGCCATTTTTAGCATATTTTGTGACTTTTGTAGGATTGGATAACAAAAGCTGAGCATATTTTTCTTTGTGACTTCTGTGCTCGGTTTCCGAATGAAGGGATTAAGCTAACCCCAGGGTCGAATTCGATAAATTTTGTCGGGATGAGGGTTAAATGATTTATCCCCGGTTTCCGAAAGAAAGAGTCAACTTATCCTCAAGGGTTAAATTTAACGCTCGGGGGTTAACTTCACCTCAGGGTTATTTTAACCCTCGCATTCCCGTTAACTATGACAGCGTCCTAGCTGATCACTTTTTTGTGTGCTGTTGTTGTCGTATGTTTTATATGACTGCAAAACTTTGTCTAGCCTCATTTTAGTCCTATTACATCATTTGAAATATTCAAGCTAGTGAAATTATAGATCCTAAAAAATTGGCATATTTTCATGATTTTCACGTAAAAACTTAAATTACAAAAAAGTTTTGGTCAATGATTAGTACAAGATGGGTGAGCTTCTACTTTTTATTCAGCTACTACAGTCCTAAAATGAAATTTTAGTCAACTAAAATATACTATTTGTATTTATTTTATGCATATCCTTCTTATGCCTATGCTTAAGTATGGTAACAGTTTTTTTATATATAACTTCTTACAAACTTACTTTAGCAAAAAATGACAAAGACGTTCGAAAAGAGCTTAAAAAATTGCACAAAATGATACTACTATTTGCTATGTAGAAAGAGACTAATTACATTTTAACTTGGCTAGGACGGCGTCCTAGCACGGGAACCTCTGTCAAAAAACACGTGGGAACTTGAGGGTGAAGCCTTGGGATTAAGTGCGTTGTATGCAATATAAATTTATATGAGTACTTATCTCAGGTTTCAGAATGAGAGGATTAAATTGCCGGGATCAACTTTCTTTATTTTCTCCTTTAAAAGTTAATTCTAACGCAGCTCAGGATTATTTCTGCATACTATTTTGGTCTCTCACGGTTTGGTATGTACGAGTATAAGAATTCTGAATAGCTTCAAATTTTGTGCTATTGTGAGAAAAGTGCATTAAATTAGTAGCAAATTTGATATAAAATTAAATGCAGATTCCAGAATTTTTGATGTTTTTAATAACATTCTGTCAATGCCCAACAACAGGAAGTAACGAATTATTTGAGTCTCTAAACGTCTTTTGCCGAAATTCCACAAATTTTCTGGGGCATCTCGCTGAGTTTCAGCTAATGTAAAAGAAATTTAAGCACTTTTTTGCACATATTGTTTGCAACTAAGAATTTCTTTGCAAAAGTTCCACGCGAGAAATCATTTTTACCACAAAAGACAATGTAAAACGGCAAAAAACGTTATTCTGCACGTGAGTAGCGAGTTTTAAACTTATATTTGACTGTTTTGGAAAAAGCCAGGATACCGACCGCCCCCTCTTCCTTACAAAAATCCTAGATACGCCACTGACTGAACCTTATGTAGTACATAAGAAGGTCTAACTCCGTTACATTTGACAGCCGATGTTATCGATCGCAAGTACTAGCACATTCCAATAGTGATACATGCGAAGTGTGCTTGCTCGTGCTGGGATTTATTCAGATTTTTGAAATATCGATTAGTTGCGTGCAATGCAAAATATCAACCGGCTACGCCCTACTACAAATACAATGCATAGGTACACGAATATGTGCACATTGGATGCAACGGGGATAAATTTCTCCATGGGGTTAACCTAACCCTGAGATCAATTTATACCTTCATTCGGAAACCGGGCCCTGTAGGCGTATGTAGATTGCTTTCTTCCTATTCCCCTCCTTTTACACATTTATTAATCCACATTCCAAGTATATTCGTCTTTTTTGTTCCATCGGAGCATTTTTCTTTGCTAGTACCCTACTTTTAATTAGCATGATTTCAGTAAATCAGTCAGTAAGCAGATATGGAACATGTCACACTAATGACAGCGGTCCAAGAACGCGAAAAACAATATTGTACTTAACATCAACATTATCTTTTTTAAACAAGACAACCTTACCTCACTCAAACAGGTCTACTGCTCAAAAAACGCAAATATTCGGTGTAAAGAACACTTATGCTCAGATTTATAACGCTGACGTTACATAAAAACATTTTGAAAATTTAGCTTCAGCAACGCTCGGAAACTAAATTTAATTTTCAGTGTTAACTTTACATAACTAATGGGTGTAAAAAAATATATAACCAGCATCGTTAACCTGACCTTTATAAACATATTTTGAAAAAATCCCCGTTTTGCAACGCTCTGGAAGTAAAATGAATTTGTAGTGTAAGCTACTCATTGAAAATAAATGAATAGTGCAAATTTTACACTTTTTACCCATTTCCCAGAGAAAATTTCCATTTTTTCATTCTGTGGGAGACTAGACCCCAAACAGCTCCTTTACGCGCATTTTTGATTGCAACATTTTCCCGAGTCCGAAAATTTCAACCGCGTGCATTTTTGGGATTTTTGCCACTTTTACAACACCCAGGCTGTCCATATGATTATGACGCAATAATTTTTTTAGATAGGAAAAGGCAATACTCAAATATGTACTCAAGTACGCTCATAATATCACACTGCATCACGATAACATATTTACAAAGGCTCTTTACATGAAGTCCGTACGCAATAATTACAAAAGAGTGGAACACAATCAATTTTCATCCACATCTTTGAAAAGCAGGGGCTTCTCAGTGACTTCCAGCTGTTTGCGCCGTTGAGCAGGTTGATAAATCGGCATGGAAGGCTTATCCTTTGAATAAAAAAACATTCGAAAAAAATTCGAGACTGGCAGGACTCGAACCTGCAACCTTCGGCGCCGGAAACCGACGCGATATTCCATTTCGCCACAGTCCCAAAGAATTGACTGTGATGATAATGGATATAATACATACAAAAAATATAGTCCATTTCATGCTGGATCCATACGATCTAACAATTTTTCATAACATTTATACGAGAAAAGTCATTGAAACTAAAGCAATAAATCGTGCTAATTATAAAGTCAACTATCGGATAAAAAGGAATCTAAAAAAGACGGTCGGAATAGATCAGAAACTTCATTTTATTGACCTTTTATGCTAGCTTTTGATGTTTATGTCAAATTTCAAAGGCAATGTCACTCGATGCTAACGACACGGAAAATACGCGTAACATTGAAACAGACAAAACAACGCATCTTAACTAATTTTAAATCAAATAATCAAAATTAAAGTCAATTATTTACCTTTATGTTTTAAGCAGCTAGATGTTTTGCAGTGAACAATTGAAATTGGCAATGAAAGAAACCATTCAGATACTTTATGTATTGAACAATGATAAAGCTAAAGAGCCATTTTGAGGAAACATGAAGCAGCATTTATTGTTTTGGATAAAAACGAAAAATGCTAATCCTAGCAAGAAAAATTGGTATACATAGTCATACTCATACGTGGGCAGCAGCACCAAAATTCTGGGGGGTGCAAGATTTTTCAAAGGTCAAAAAATGGCCTTAAAAATGGTGGTATGGTGAAAAAACACCATTTTTCAACGTTTCTCATCGAGCACTATCCATTGGCATCAAAAAATTGCAAAAAAACAAAAAAAATTCTAAAAGTGAATTCTAGGGGGATTTTGATTTCGGGGGTATTTTGGTCTCTGGGGGTCGCATACCCCCCAAACCCCCCACGCCCAGGTGTGGTCATACTCTGTTTACTAGTCTTTGTAAAAGAGAATAGAAAAAACTGAATTTTAAATTTTATGAATTTTTAAAATTCATAATTTTTACATTAATGATTTTTAGAAACTCAAGATTTCCGCCTTTGTATACATGGACTTGGGAGAATGAATTGATAAAAGACAATCTAAAAAACTGAAGACAGATACATAAACAAAGTACGTAACCGACAGGGGCGGATTTAGCGGGGGGGGGGGGGCCGGGGCGGCCGCCCCCCCATTAGCCCAAAATAGTGCACAAAATTTAGGATTTTTGAGCGATTTTTAGTGATTTTCGGGTTAAAACGGCTAATTTTTCCGCCCAAGTCATGGTTCCTCCCCCTTAGGAAAATCCTGGATACGCCACTGGTACCCGAAACAAAAATTCAAAAAAGTTGGTCGGTTCTTTTATCGAAGATTTTGGGCAAATTTTCGATCGAATACCGAAATTTCCTTTCTATCTCTGTAAGCAGTGGCGGATCCAGGATTTTCCTAAGGGATGGGGGGCGGTACCCCTAAGGGGGGGGCGGAACCCTGACTTGGGCGGAAAAATTAGCTGTTTCAACCCGAAAATCGCTAAAAATCGCTCAAAAATCCTTAATTTTGCGAAATATTTCGGGTCAATGGGGGGGGGGGCGGCCGCCCCCCCGCCCCCTAAATCCGCCCCTGTCTATAAGTTATAATGCGAATAGGATGAGCTGAATGAAAAAATAAGGAAACAGCAAGTAATTATCCATTTTACTTTATATCTTGAACCCTTTGAACTAGGTTTCCTTTGAGCTGATTCCTTTTTATCCACCGATTCCTTGACTTTTGAAAATTTTTGATCCTTGCTTTCGCTCGATTCCGCTTGCTCAGCAGAAGCCAAGCCGCGCTGAGTTGAAGCGACATCGTGTTTTTCGATTGATATTATCTTTTTCGCCTAAATTTATAATTAGTCTAAACAAAAAGGGTAGAAAATAAGAAAACAAAAGCGCTAATTTTTTGCTCATGCATCGACCTTTGCATTCACACTTTGAAGAGGAATTGTTTTTCGAATTTTCCTACTGGTTGTCGGATATCGCTTCATATTTCGGCAGAAATCTTTAGAAAATTTTCGCGCCAAAACTCGAACGGAGTAGTTTTAGGACAAAGGCCCTAAAAATGGGAAAAATCTTTCGCATGTTATAAGCTTTTTATCAAACAAGCCCGCAAGCGCTGCACAACACTCTTGCAAAGTTTCAATGGCTAATGTTAAATATATGCTACAGTATACCTTTTTTAGTAATGTAATGTTTTTTTAAAATTGAAACACCGTGTATATGTATACATCATTGAGCGTTTCAAAAATAAAAAATTCTTTTGCTAGAGTCTAAATAATTCATTTTTCTAACGAAAGCGACTCAATATAAAGTGTTTTACACGAAAAATATGTTCGACGCTGCGATATGAAGCAGTAAGGAGCATACCTGGGCGTGGGCGGTTCGGGGGGTATGCATGCACCCCCAGAAACCAAAATACACCCCCCAGAATTCAATTTTTTTGTTTTTTTCCCGCAATTTTTTGATGCCAATGGATAGTGCTCGATGAGAAACGTCGAAAAATGGTGATTTTTCGCCATACGACCACTTTTAAGACCATTTTTTGACCTTTGAAAATTTTTGCAACCCCCAGAGCTTCGGTGATGCCCACCTATGGTAAGCAATGTAATGTCGGTAAGGAACATACATGATCTTGGGGGGCGGTTTGGAGGGTGGTTTCACCCCCCGCAGAATCATTTCTTCAATTTCAAGAATTGGCGATTTTTTTTCAGGAACTTACTAAGCTTACCATGAAAATTGGCGAGAAAGTGTCATAACTTTCGAGGGTTTTTGGCTTCCTCTATTTGCTCAAAATCGTCGCGAATTTTTCGGCGCTTCGCGCCATATATTCATGTTTTGCTGAGAGCCATATACCGGTCAATTTATTCGACGTTTTCCGAAATTTTTTTCATGATTTCATGCTCTAGAAGGATAGAGTATCGTCAGAAACGTCAAAAAACGATGCTTTTTAATTCAGCGTACCGGCCATTTTTGGGCCCAAAAAAGGCACTTTTAGGTTTTCACTCCCCCACCAGAATTCCCATACTGTGCATGTATGGTAAGGAACCAATGAAATCATTTAATTAGTTTATTTTAATTTTTTTTGATTTAATGTCAATGCGTGAATGGTCCGAGCAACAAAAAGAATATCGTAGTATGTTTCAGGAAACTCAATTCATATTTCAAGAGAAATATGTTAATTTAATGCAGTTCTTTGTAAATGTTTAGAACTTTTTCGAAATTTCAAAACTGTCATTTTATTTATCACTTTGTTTTTTCTATTTCATCTATCCATTCTATTGTTTTATTTTCTAATTTTATTTATTTTCAAATTTTTTAGCCGTCACAAGTGTTTAAGCTTAGATTCGTAAGGAATTTGCACGTAAGTGCATACGTTGTCTGCGTCGATACGCTTTTTGGATTTATCACCCTCCGAATGTCTATTATCGCGTTCGTCGCCTTTATAATCTCTTTGACGAATGGCGGCGGCGGCAGCTTGTTTTTTGGCAAAACGGGGCGCTTTTTCTCTTGTTTGCTGAGGCTTTTCAGATTCGGACAATTTTTTCTACAGTAATAAAGGATGTCATTAAAAATTAAAATAAAGGGCCACGGAACCATAGCATGCAATTATAGTATAAAATTAAACCACTGGTTAGTACCATGCATACATGTGACAGGTGGGACAGGAGGGATCCCCGACCAAAATAAGTCGTCGTCCCCCATCCTCAAAGCCAGAAAATTTTTGACCCCTCCGATTTTTAGAAAAAATAAATCTTTGGCTGTTCTTGGATGTTTTTCGGCCGTTTTTGGCCAAAAATTGGAGGTCATCACACCCCCCCCATTGGCCGGGGAACTCCCCACCCGAAATTCAAAGTCGTCACATGTTTATATGTATGGTACCATGGGTGGGCGTGCGACTTTTTTTGATTGGGGGTCTAGATTACCAGAATGAAAAAATGGAAAATTATCTGGGGAAAAATGACAAAAATAAAGGTCGAAAATGGATGAGTTTTCAAAATTTTCTTCAAAAGTGCTTGAAATTGACCAGAAACTGTAGAAAAATGTAGTTTCAACGCTATTTTAGCATTTCTACCAGTTTTTGTGCCTATTTGATCCAAAAAGCTCAATTTTCGACCCCCTCCCTGATCGACTGACCCCCAGATCGTCCATGCTGTGCAGCCATACCAAATGTGGGCGTGTGGGATTCGGAGGGGGGGTCAGGCCACCTGAAAATCCGGCGGACCCCCAAAAATCGTTAGACCCCAAAATTCAATTTTTATTGTTTTTTTATGGATTTTTGCAAGTTTTACACCACACCATACTCCCATAATTTGACTGTTGACTGTTGTCCATGCATTGTTAGTGCCAATCAAATAATAATAACGAGTGTCCCGAAAAAATCTGCACATTTTGGGTAAAAAGCAAGCAAATCTACGCAAAAGAGTTCATTATGAAATATCATTGTGAAGCTTATTATCTCAGCTATCTAACTGTTTGACTTTCATATTTGTTAAATTCATGTGTGCCACACAAAGTGAGTCCAACTGAAGATACATTGCGATATCGACAGTACAAACAGTAAATCGCAAAAGATGAATAATGAAATCATGAATAATTATTAAGTGTTCTGCAGTTTAAACTTATTCTAAATATGTGATTAGCATTTGGAAAATATAAATTCAACTAAAAATGGCTATCCTCATCGGGCATCACTGAATTATCTTGAAACTGCAAACCAACGGGTTTCGAACTGAAGAACTTTGAGGATGTCTTCTGCACTAAATGATGGCATCCGCAAATTTTTAAAAGCTGCAAAGTTTACAACTAGGGTGCTGTAGATACGAGAAGGTTGAGGATTATCCTATTCTGCTTTAATACTGAATGAATAACTTTTTTAGGCAGTCACAGGCAGGAATTTTTGTAAAATGACAACAAAAAAAATTAAATTTATCTTTTAAATTTCACGCAAGACCGGGCATCATCTCGAATGCTGAGCTCAGTTCCACTTTAATGCAAGCAAAAATTAAATATTATAATAAATTTAATTCTGGTAATCTGTCCAATTATAAATCGAAATAAAATATTCAATTTAAACGATGCACTCGTTCTGTGTTCTGTTAAGATCGTAAAGAAAATCTGTCGAAAAGCATGTCGCCTTGTCCTGTTCTGTTTGAATTGAATGAAACTTTCCAAAATAAATGCATCTGAGGTGATGAATCAGATCCCAAATTATTCTGCACACACGGACTAACAATCGTGATAAGAAATAAATCATTTGATTTGATCAGGCTGGTTTCAGCCATGCTGAAAACTCATTGATAATGTTTTTTCTAGAAATATCCATTTTTCTGGCAAAATCGAGAACTTACATTATGACCCAAAATATGGTAGTTTGAACTTTTTTGGTTTTATTTTTTTCTTTCCTATTCCTACTGAACCTAAAAAGCCAAAACTGTGGCCCAACTAATACATTGAGTCTATTGCTGAATAGAAAATCCTACAAATATTTTGTACAAAACCGTTTCATGAGTACCTTTACAAGGAATAATGCCATTACATAGCTGCGTTTTTAGAAATTCTTTTTATCTTGCCGTGCTGACCATTAAATGAGCTTCAAATTAATATATTATTTGTGGTCCTTTCATACTCAGCTACATAAAGAATATGCTCGAAAAAAGTGTGCAGATTTTTTCGGGACACCCGTTATAAGATTATGAACTCTTCGAATGGGCGGGCACGTAGCTGGCCGTCCTATTTTGGGGGACCAACGCCAATTGTTTTTGGAGGGACTAAGCCAAAAAAAGGCCAAAAATAGCACAAAATAATGTGAAAAAAGTCCTATTTTTTCGACTTTTCTGAATTTGGGGGGTCCAAACCCCCTATTCCCCCCAGAGATACGGGCCTGCGAATGGGAAGTCGCAAACGCAGCAAGGTTGAAGTTTGTCGGACGGAGTGTTGGTGATACTTCGTAAGGATTAGCGAAGTCTGACAAAATCATAGAAATTTGGGTAAGTGACCAAACATGGGTAGAAAAGCAAATAAAATTTAGAGAGGGAGCGAAATTGTAAGAAAACCGCTAAAATTCAATTCTTGGGTCTATCGATTTTGGGCTTCTTTCAGATTCTCGAATGAGGGAGGTCTAAACCTAAAGACCCCCACGCCATTGTGTCTAAGCGACTATTCACTCATCCAGCCCTTCCCCCTTTTAACATTTTTAGCTTACAATATATCTTATCGCTCCCGAACTTTCGGCCAGATTTGCTTTTTAGTATTTTTAACTTCCCCCGTTTTCAATCAAAAATAGTAGGTTATTATGTTTATCTTCCCCACAGAAATAGCAAGCTGTCATAACACATGGGCGTAGGGGCAGGGGGGTTGGGGGTCGTAACCCCCCAGAAGTTGAAGCCCCCGCAGATTACTGTAGACTTCCAGAATCCTATTTTCAGAAATATTTTGGCGATTTACCCTATCCTGACCCCCAGAATTTCGGTGCTGCCCATGTATGGCTGCCATTGTATATTTTTGAACGGTGAGGTTTCATCCCCCATAACTTTTTTCACCCCCGTCCCTAAATTCGCGATTTTCCGAAAAAATTCGTAGAAAAGGTGCTGTTTTCAGCGAGTTTAGCCATCTGCTTGCTCAAAAATGTCTAATTTTCGGCACCACATATGTGCTCATTCGCTGACGACATTTTGTTTAATTTATTTGATGTTTGTCCAAAATTTTTTATGTTTCAAAGTTCTAGGACGATAGAGCATCGTTAGAACAAAAAACCACTTTAGAAAACTTTTTCGGTTCTGCCGTCCAGAATTCCCATCATAAATGGGCAGCACCGAAATTCTGGGGGTACAAGATTTTTCAAAGGTCGAAAAATAGTCTTAAAAATGGCGGTATGGCGAAAAAACACCATTTTACAACGTTCCTCATCGAGCACTATCCATTGGCAATAAAAAATTACGAAAAAAACAAAAATTTCTAAAATTGAATTCTGTGGGGTATTTTGGTTTCTGGGGAATGCATACCCCCAAACTCCTCTTCCTTCCCCACGCCCACGTGTGATTCCCATGCTGCGCACGTCTGCTGACTGCCCCAAGCAAAATCTTGCTCGAGTCATTCTGACTGACGAAACCCCCATCCCTTCTATTCTACGCATTGGTTGTAAAAAGAAATATAAATGAAAAAAATCAAAAAATAGTGAAAGCTGGCTATGTAAATAAATAATTAATAAATAAACAGACTGAAAATCGGTATCGGACGCGAAAAAACGTCGCTTTCGTCGTCGATCAACTACGATCTACGCAAGTGTGCCTGTCCCAACTTCAATATCTACAGTTGGATCAAACGACGTACAACCTCTCCGCACATGGAGAAATCCATCGATCGATTTGGGTTTTTATATGCGGAGCAGCACTTACCAGCCATGCTGCTCCGTTTACTGCTACTACGTGCTGGTGTCGAGTCAAATCCAGGACCTACTCATGTGAACCGCTTTCCTGCGGCTCTTGTGGAAAGAATGCTTATTATAGCTCTGTTTATTGCTCCAATTGCAACTTGTGGATTCACAGCAATATAAGCTGTAGTGGTCTGAGGAACATTCGCGACTACAATAAGAACAACTACCGCTGCCCTAAGTGTGTGATAATACCTCAACCTAACCAAAAACGTCCACTGAATATTTTGCAATTTAATATCAATGGCATCAAAAACAAACTCTCCGAGCTAATGGACTTTCTCAATAAGCATGATATTGCCATCGCACTGCTTCAAGAAACCAAACTCTCCGCAAAAACGAAGGATCCTAAAACATATGGTTATCGTCTGATTCGTTTCGATCGCAACTCCACTACGATTGGTGGCGGCTTAGCGTTTCTAATACGAGAAGATGTTCTCACCAAAAGCGTTGAGCTACCTACTTCTTGTAAAGACAACGTTATGGAATGTGCCGCCATTTCACTTACTCTCCCTGCGGGTGTTTTCACCTTAGTCAACATCTATATCCCGCCTACATCCAGCTGCCCTACCGGATACAGTCCGCCACTTACAGATATTTTCAACAAGGATAACATCATTATATTGGGCGATTTCAACGCCCATCACAACCTATGGCACTCGACGATCAATGACAACCGTGGCAATATAATTGCTGATCTAATTGATCAATCCGACCTGCTCCCTTTAAATGAAAAATGCGTTACTCGTCTCCCCTCAACAAACGTACAGCGTCCAACGTCTCCGGACATTTCGCTTGCATCTTCTAATCTAGCATCATCCTTACAATGGAGCACAGAAATTACCCTCGCATCAGACCATCTACCAATTTTGGTCAAAATCGACTTCTCCATGGAGTATGTTACATCGGCTAAAAGAACATATGTAAACTTCAGCAAGGCTGATTGGAAACTTTTCACGGACATTACTGAGCAAATTCTCCTGTCATCGCGACTTAATGCTCATTCGTCTGTCCATGAAAGAGAACTTACACTCCGACGTGCGATAATCGCTGCTGCTAAGAAGTCGATACCTTATGGTCGTCGTAAACTTTACAACCCATCTTTATCAGACCATATTCAGGGACTCATTAAAGAACGTGACTCGATCAGAGCAGTTAATCCATCCTCTGCTAGAATTGCTATTATAAACGAAATTATTGTCAAAGAATGTGATCAAGAAAAAATGCGAAAATGGCACGATTTTGTCACCTCGCTAGACCATCGCTCAGCTAACGTAAAACATCTTTGGGCAACGGTAAAATCATTGGATGGGAAAAGTCGAGGAATTGACAATGTACCTATTCGTTTTGATAGTGGTGAAGAAACTAATAATCGAAAAATCGCCACAAAGCTCTTAAAACAATTTACGGCAGTTCGACAACATTCTTCTTCTACCACTACACGCCGTATCATCCGTCATGTACATAGCAAACAATTACAACAAGTGCTCTTCACCATCAACGAGGTGAAATTAGCTATCACCTCAGCCAAAAACTCAAGAGCTTTTGGTCCAGATGGCATTGCCATGCCATTCTTGAAGCATTTGGGCCCCTGTGGCCTCCAAACGTTGACTGACTTATTGAACCTATCTGCATCAACGGCTACTTTACCTGTTATTTGGAAACGCTCCACCATCATCGCACTTCCCAAACCAGGCAAAGAACCAAACACAGCCTCCTCTTACCGCCCCATCTCAATCCTATGCCCAGCAGCAAAGATTATGGAACGCTTATTGCTTCCAATAATCGTAGAACACCTTCCACCTGCGGCTCATCAGCATGGTTTCCGACCACGTCACTCAACTACATCTGCCCTGCTTAACTTGTCCACAGCAATATGCCAAGGATTCAACTGCCCTAAACCAGCTAAGAGAACTATTGCTATAGCCCTAGACCTCAGTAAAGCATTTGACTCAGTTGACCACACGACGTTAATCAAGATCTTGGCGGACTCCACGATGCCTGGTTGGACTTGTCGCTGGCTGGTGGCATATTTGCGCGGAAGAGAAGCCAAATGTCAGTTTAGAAACTCATCGTCAAGTTATGCCATCACCAGAATGGGTGTGCCTCAAGGTTCAGTGATCTCACCAGCTCTTTTTAATGCTTACATTCGTGAGCTTCCATTGCCACCACCACACATTCATATCGTATCATACGCTGACGACATTACCATCTTCACCAGCGACTCGAATGTGAAAACAATGGAAACAAACATGAACAACTATCTGACAGACATTTCCTCATTTTTTCAGCAGCGCCACCTCACAATCTCGACGGAAAAATCTACTTGTACGTTGTTTACTCCCGAGACACGCCAACACTCGCTGGAACTAAACATTTTTATTAATAATGCTCGACTTCAAACCGTTAAGAACCCTAAAATTCTTGGGGTTCTCTTCGACCCAAGTCTTTGTTTCAAACAACATGTTGAAGCTCTGAAATCTCGTATTCAGAAACGAAACAACATCATCAAAGCTTTAGCTGGCCGATCATGGGGCTCTAACAAAGAAACATTGCTCCTCACTTATAAGGCGATCTGTAGATCGGTTCTTAATTATGCGGCACCAGTTTGGACTCCAACACTAACATCCTCAAATCTTGCCAAACTCCAAATCTGCCAGAACACCGCACTTAGAACTATTACTGGCTGCCTTCAAATGTCGCCAATTGACCATCTACACAGCGAAACACGTATGCTGACGGTCCAAGTCCACAATCGACTTTTGACAGACCAATTTTATGCATCTTGCCTCCACGACCAACATCCGTGCAGGCAACTTTTTGGTTGTCCTGGACCACCTACACGGCGGCAACGGAACTTTCGGCTGAAAAACACTCTTAAAATGTATTCGAACGACAGAGTCAAACGGCACCTCACAACTTTACCCTCAACAGCTTCACTGCAACAACAACTGCAAAAGCTCCATCAGAATGCTATCCAGGCCTGTCGCCTTCGTTTCATTCAACGCAACCCACTAATAAACCGACGTCCTCCCAATATATCCCCACAAGAGAAATTGCTACCTCGCCAAACAAGATCCACCTTAGCCCAACTTAGATGTGGCTACAGTTACATGCTGGCGTCCACGCGCAGCAAACTCGACTCCAGCGGCCTCACACCTGACACCTGCCCACGTTGTTTGGCGGCAACAGAAGATACACGACACCTCTTCAACTGTCCATCCCGACCAACACAAGCTCGTGTCAGTGACTTATGGAAAGGGCCACAATTAGTAGTGGCCTCTCTAGACCTTTGATCGATCGATGGATGACAACATGTGACGGCAATTACAACAACAACAAACACCGTAAATTTTGAAATTGGCAACGGCCTAACGCTTTGTCAAAAAAGTGAACTAGAAAATTTTTAAATTCTAGAAATGACAGTAAATTTTTGAATTAACCAAAAATTTTAGGAATAACTGAATTTTTCGTCCGAAAAAAACTTACTTGCTCTATGCGACTCTCGGCCTCCTTTCGCTTCTCCTCCTCCAATCTCTTTTGCCTCCTCTTTTCCTCAATTTCCCTCTCAATTCGCCTTTGACGCTCTTCGGCTCGCCTAATTCGCTCATCTTCCCTCTGCTTTCGTTTATCTTCTATCCTTTTCTAAGTGGAACATGCAAGACTATCAAAATACAGTGCCCGCCATGAAACTTGACGCACTATCATTGTCAGATTAATGTTAAATGGTGCTTCACGACCGCCGCGTTTTGTCCATTATTCTCTATCAACTTGTTGATTTTTATTACAGTAAATTATCTTGTATCATGCCGCTAATGCGGCGACGCGAACGGAGCACATTGGCTATTAATAGCATCACAAAAAAGGAAGCGCACGGAATTCACGTGCGCGTTTCTTTTTTATTGACGCTATTAACAGCTAAATGCGTTGCCGCATTAGCGGCATGATACGGGATAATATACTGTAATATAAAAACAACTTGATAGAGAATAATGGACAAAACGCGGCGCTCGCAACGCAACACCTAACATTAAACTGACAATGATGGTGCGTCAATTTTCATGGCGAGCACTGTACAAGAAGGGATTATTGTAAAAAAATTTATAAAAATTTCAAAAATGTAAATTTCCAATATTAAACCAATAAAATGTGCGTTTATTAATAGATATATCTTTTTATTCAATATTGAAATTGTTAATACAATTGAATGATTGATAAATTTATTCCTCACAAAATATGTTCCAAAAGAGGAGGTAATTAAATTATTATAGAATTTTTCATAGTCTAGAAAATTTTTTTTTTGATGGAGATCAAATTCATCGAAGAGCGCGACCATACCTGGGCGTGGGGAGTTAGGGGGTATGCAATCCCCCCAAAAACCAAAATACCACCCAGAACTCAATTTTTGAAATTTTTTCCTGTTTTTTCGCATTTTTTGACGCAAATGGATAGTGCTCGATGAGAAACGTTGAAAAATGGTGTTTCTACGCCATACCAAAATTTTTAAAGCCATCTTTCGACCTTTGAAAAATGTTGCACCCCTAGAATTTTGGTGCCGCCCAGCTATGAGTGCGACCTCAGCACGATTATAAAAAAACTTGCCAAAAAAATTTAATAAAAACAAAAATTAGAATAGAAACGCAAAAATAATTGAATCTCAAAATTTTGAATAGTTCGACAATTCTTAGTTTTTCAACGTTAAATCACGCGTCCAATGCATCCTACTCAAGTAATTTAATGTAAGATCGATAAAAATCTACTCTAAATCTTATGTATTGAATATATTCAACTCTTGCAACACGGAAGTTAAAATATTGTTCATTCATACATGCACATAGGGGGTGATGGGATCACCTGGGCGGGGGGGGGGGTTTGGGGGGTATGCACGCCCCCCCCCCGAGAAACCAAAATACCCCCCCTCAGAAATCAAAATTCCCCCAGAATTCAATTTTTCGCATTTTTTCGTTTTTTTCGCAATTTTTTGATGCCAATGGGTAGTGCTCGATGAGAAACGTCGAAAAATGGTGTTTTTTCGCCATACCACCATTTTTAACGCACTTTTTTGACCTTTAAAAAATCTTGCACCCTCCCTTCCCCGGAATTTTCTTGCTGCCCAAGTATATATGGTGAGGGGGTTTTACCCCTCCTGAAGGGTCAGCCGGACAGGCACTGTCCGGCGATTTCGAGCTTATAAAACGTTTTTTTGCGTTAGTCTTAAGGTCAAAAGCAGTTAAAATGTCAAAATAGATATATCTTTTTACGCAAAATTGATCAATTTTCGCATTTTTTAGTGTTAAAAGTGATATAATGCAGTCAAAATGGACTAAAAAATGCATTGAAAATGCGATATCACCACGAAAAAATCTTTTATAGGCTATTTTGATAGGTGGAACAGCAAAAAATTGTGAACATTAAATTTACCTGTTTGGATTTTCGGGAAACCCTCCCTGCCGACCCTGACCTTGTGCACTGATATGTTCATTGAAAGCTTATGGTATAATATAATTCACAATTCTGCATGTAAACACCTATACATACTTATGTAATAAATAATAAAAAAATAATTTCCTCGATTAATAAGCAAAATTATAAATTTTGATCAAGTACAGTGTATTAACCCACAAGTTTGAAATGTTTATTTTTAATCAAAACAATAAAACATTCCTAGCCACGATTAAATAACCAAAATCAGATTTAAAAATCGACATCAATATTCAATTTTTGCTCAGGAACAATCCAACTTCTTCTAATCATATGCAATATCACCATACCTGGGCGTGGGAGGTTTGGGGGTATGTACTTCCAGAAACCAAAACACCCCCAGAATTCAATTTTTGATTTTTTTGTTTTTTCGCAATTTTTTGATGCCAATGAATAGTACTCGATGAGAAACATTGAAAACGGTGTTTTTTCGCCTACCACCATTTTTAAAACCATTTTTTAACTGTTTGAAAAAAATCTTGCACCACCCCCCCAGAACTTTGGTGTCGCTCACCTATGAATATCACCCAGTTATAAAGTTAAAAGTGCTTGAAATTTACGGATAAACAATAAATAAAAACAAAAATAAAGTGAAATGAGTACAAAACATATTAATTATGCAATATAAACTGCTCAAGTCTAAGACGCTTTATCGTGTATATAAAAAATAATAAATTAAATGAATTACAAATTATTCAAATTTTAAATTATAAATTGTACGCTAACTCGTTTCTCCTCTTTGCGCATGATTACGAATTCAATCAATGGTGTTTTCGCCTTGCATCCTTTCGCTTCTACAAAAAAATATATAAATTTTATAGGATACCATAACCCATATTCGATGTAAAATTTTTCGATGAACTTTTTCTGGCAGAAAAAAAGCTATATATTAATTATATTAACATAAATTTCAACCTTTCGCCTCCTTTTCGCGCTTTTCTATTTCGGCCAAAATAGTCGCCATGCTCGGCAATTCGACCGGTTTTGGATTTTGTAACTCTTCGAGAAACTTCTGATAAGCCGGGTCTTAAACCGAGATTAAAAATTCCTTACTGATTAAAACGCATTAATAACAATTAATAATTAATCAGTCCATCCAAAGACGAAACTACGTCGATATATCTATAAGTAACGGCTCAAAATTTTGGGAGGGGGCCAGTCTTTTTTTCAGTTTGTACATGTAAAAATATGGTCCCCAAAAGTCTGTACATTTTTACATGCAAATTTCTGTGTACTATAATATAGAACACTAGCGAGTTTAGTGTGGTAAAACAGGCTTTTCTATCTTTGGTAATGTATTTTAGCTAATTCCTGGGTTTCTGAGGGCAAAAATCACTACTAATCGTCTCAAAACGGCGCGAAACGCCAGAAAATTTGACATTTTTCCATTCTATTTGCAAATTCTGCCATCTCAAGGATATATAGGACAAACAATTACTCATTTAAAGTTTTGGGAATTTCACATTTTTTACAGTTTTCGTCTTCCCAAAAATCTTTGTACATTTTGTACACACAAATCTTTTGGTACTATAATGTGAGGTACAGTAGCGATTTTAGTAATGTAAAAACACAGTTGTTCGACTTTATGTAGTGTATTTTAGCTAATTTCTAGGTCTCTTAGGGCGAAAATCACTAAGAATCGACTTAAAACAGCGCGAAGCGCCGAAAAATCTGACATTTTCCCTTTTGTAATACAATTTCTGCCATTATAAAGATAAATAGAACACAAAATTACTGATAACGGCGCGAAGCGCCGAAAATTTTTGCGAATTCCGGACCTTCTTTGCAATTTTTGTCTTCCCAAAAATCTTTGTACATGTACAAAGACGGTCCCAATAAGTCTTTGTACATCATGAAAAATCTTTGCCGAGTACAAAAAAAATCACTGGAGGGAGTCCCCGATTTTTTTCGGAGACATGGCGGAGAAGGGGGAGGAGATAAACTCAAAGTTTTGGCAAAAAATGGCAAAAAAGCACTAAAAATGGCCAAAAAACGCAAGTTATCGCTAAAAAATGGAAAGAGGTAAAAATTTTCTGACACCGGGGGATGAGGGGACGGCCGACTTTAAGTGGAGGACCCCATCCTCTCTGTTGCACGGATGCTGATATAGTATTAGAGTGCTAGAGAGCAGCCCAAGTCCCTAGAAGAGAGCTGAAGCCCAAACAACTGTTTTAAAGTTTGCTCGTTCCAACCGTTGCTAAGTTAACCGATTGATCGATAAATGGATATGCTGCAGCATTGCTTACACATACTAAATACGAATGTTGAATAAGTCCTTAATTTAAAATAAAAAGGCAGATAAATGATCAAGTACAAGAAAAGGATAAAAGCTACATATATGCACAGTACAGCATAGAAAATCTTGAGGTCAGACCAAAAATTTTCAAAACGTGCATTTTTGGGCTAAAAGCAATGAATAGAAGTCAAACAAACAATGTTTTCTGACGTTTTGGACAATGCTTGTTCTTTCTGGTACATATTAATAGATACAGAAAATTAAGGAAAAAATTTAAAGAATCGAGTAAATTGAATAAAATATGTATACTTAAAAATGAGTAAATGGTGCGAAATGCCAAAAATGTGACACTTCCGAACTAAAACTCTGCTAAAAACGCTTAAAAAGTATATACATACACTTTCGGCGATTTTTTCGGAAAATTGATAGTTCTGCGGGAGGGGTGACAGCCACAGCCATTATGGGGGTCAAAACCCCTCTCCCAAGAACAAGTATGGATAAAAGGCTAATATATTGAATTTGCACACAGTCAGGCCCGCAGCCAGGATTTTAATTCGGGGCGGGGCGACAAAAAATTTTGGAGGTCAAATATATCGAGGACCATCAGGGAAAGTCAAAAATAGGGCATTTTTGAACGTTCCTCAACGAGATCTGCACAGTAACGAAGGAATATTTTGAAAAATTTCAAAGATTTTTAAGTTTGTTTCATACTCATACACAAAAAATCTATCGTTTGAACAATCTGCACAACTGATTTCTTATCGTCCAGCCCATGAGCAATTTTCTTTACTTTTCGTATTTGTACTCAATCTTTGTGCTCTGCATAGAAAAGCAACCAGAAAATCAATAATTGGGCGCTGAACGCCGGAAAAATTTGACATTACCCCCATGTCTAAATCAAATTCGAACAGATTAATAGGACAAAGCTATACAGGAACATTTAATCCGGCGCAAAGCGCCGTAAATTTTGCGTTTACTAGCTTAAAAATAGGAAAAAAACCTATTTTGGCGACCTTTTAAATGCACTTCGAGAATTTTCATTTCTTTTTTAGGGTGACCCTTGTGAGAAACAAAAATTTTATTGGGTTCAGGAGGGGAAGCAATTGTTACCCCTTGCCCCCCTTCTCTTAGCTACGGGCCTGCAGTCTGCACCATAGGTGGGCGGCACCGAAATTCTGGAAGGGCGGGGGGTGCAAGATTTTTCAAAGATCAAAAAAAGGCCTAAAAAATGGTGGTATGGCGAAAAAACACCATTTTTCAACGTTTCTGATCAAGCACTATCCATTGGCACCAACAAATTGTGAAAAAACAAAAAAAGAATCTCAAAAATTGAATTCTGGAGGGTATTCCGGTTTCTGGAGGGGGGGGTATTTTGGTTTCTCGGGGGAAGGGGGTGTATACCTTCCAAACCCCCCCACGCGCCTGCACACATTAGTGTAAATACTGTATGAAGAAAGTCAATCCATCATATGCATTTGATATACTACGTGATGTAAAGTACAAAAGTCAATATTGATAAATCACCTTGGTCAATGGTACCGCATTTTGGGTCTTTTTTCGGCTTCCTAGTCGGAAACTTTTGAGAAGGAGCCAATTCGACCATAGCAGGATATTCGTTACCTGCAAAAAGGTTTTCTCGAAACTTGGATGTTAAAACTGAACTTATACTAAGATAATCTAAATGAAGAATGATGCTTATGCGATAAAGAAACAGAGCTTTTGTAATAGGTATTGAATTGCAAAAGGGCTCAGAAAATTATTAAATAAATTATACTCAATTTAAGAGGTATAAATGAATTAAATAGGTATCATATTCTAGTAATTCCGTCACAAAAAACTCCCAATTTTGAGCCATTTTTGGTGTTTTTTTTGCCATAGGTCACTACGTCAAATTTCATTACTGGAGACTGAAGAGCCTTTCCTAAAAATTTTGGTAGGAAGCACGTTTTTTCATTCGGCCGACTTTTTCGCGTGTACGAAAACATTTTAGCATCTCCTTTTACATTTATTTAAGAAGATACTTTTCGGAAAAAGTATGAAAAACGTGTCAGAAAATTTATAACGCGATTTTTTGAATTAATGTTTTCGAGAAGCTTGCAATTTCTTGAAGGAAAATACAGTGTTATTCTGAAGCTTATAATTGGTTTTGAAAGGGCAAAAAATTTTAGGATTCGCACGCACTTCTCTATAAATAAAAAATACTTATTATTTTTATTTATTTAGCTTCAACATAGTTTAAAATCATGAATCGGTCAAAATATTCCATTGCTTTACACCAATTTAATTTTAAGTATTACGTAAGAGCTACTTCGCGCCAAATTAGCAATTTTCAGTTTCGTCTGAAGTTGCAATGCCCCAAAATGGGTTCTGAAAAGTTAGAATACAAAAAATTTCGGTTTATTATTAAAAGGGCTGAAAATTCAATTGGAAACGTGAAAATATCTATCAATTTTATTTACTTTTGAGTCTCTATTCTTTTATTGTCAGAGATACGTATGTAATTAAGACCAGACCTGCCTACCGAAAAACATAAATACCCCCAGAATTCAATTTCTGGAATTTTTTGTATTTTTCGCAATTTTTTGATGCCAATGGATAGTGCTCGATGAGAAACGTTGAAAAATGGTGTTTTTTCCGCCATATCACCATTTTTAGGACCATTTTTGACCTTTGAAAAATCTTGCACCCTCCAGAATTTTGGTGCCGCCCACCTATAATTAAGACTTGCGAACCTTTCGAATCCATGAAAATGTATCCATCGAATCTGTCTCGGAACAAAATAACATCTTCCATCGATGTAAGATGAAAATAAGCTCTAGAGTAGAGCCAAGGGCTAAGGCTAAACAAAAGTCGTGGGCATAAGAAAGCCAAAAGTGCCCAAGTCAAACTGGAATAATTTATTTTATTGACATTGTACTCGTATCGAGCTGATTGACTGATTCAATTACATTTCATATTAAATTAATTAAATCATTCCCTAAATATATAATTAATTGATAAACCGTTATATTTTATATTTATTGTTATATTTTATATTTATTTATGTCAAGCAAAACTGCCTCAGAAAATAAGTCAAACGTTAAAATGGATTGAAATCGAATTCAATCTTCTCTTCATAAGGGATTATACACGCTTCTGAAAAATATCTCTCTTTATCAATTCTTTATCTCAAGATTGTAATTTGACAATGCGAAGCTTCTTAAAATTTTGTCTTAGGTAACAAACCGTCGTGAAATATTCACAAAATTTGGACATCAAAGTTTTCAATAGCATTTTTTAAAAGTTGTAACGAGAAACTTGAAGAATTTAGCTCTTTTAAATAAAAATTTGATAATTTCTTGATGCGTTAGTAACGTATATAATATACGAAGGTACCTAATGAAAAATTTTTCGAAAAAGAAAATAAATAAGGTTTCAGATTTCAAGATTCTTGCTGAAATTCAGAGAGGGGCAAAGACTAAAATCTGCATATGTAGGACGAAAGAGATAATTTATATACTAGGTATGTTACATATATGTAATGGCTCAAAATATTGGGAGGGGGGTCCCCGGCCATTTTAGAGGGGGAGGGGGAAATGATACCCAATTTTTGGTCAAAAACGGCCAAAAAACACCTAAAAACGGCTGACTTCGAGAGAGATGGGAGGACGACCAACTTTGGATGGTAGGATACCCCATCCCTTCCTGTTACATGTCTGGGTATGTATGCCATTGCTGAGGTCCTTCCCATTATGGCATTTGTTACATAAATAGACATCCAGTATTCCACTAGGTATTTATTTCAAACTTCATATAAACATATTACACCCTCAGATATGTGTAAGTACTTTAAAAACGCAGATGGGCGAATTGGTGTACGCAAAACTTACAGTCGTTCATAAAGTAACGAAAAGCTTAGTAAAATAAAAAATATGCGTAATTAATGTAAGTATAAATAGAATGACTAAAAATTTTGAGTTGGGAGTAGTTGGCAATTTTTTTGGTGAGGTGAGCATACATGCGCAACATGGGAATTCTGGAGGGGAGGTGGAATTATAATGTGCCTTATCAGTTCCAAAAATGGTAGGTACGCGTCAAAAACATCGTTTTTCAGCGTTTCTGACGATGCTATATCTTTCTAGATCACAAAAACGTAAATTTCGAAAAAATTGAAAAGTCGGAACAAATTGAACAAAATATAGTAAAAACATGAGTATAATGGCGCTAAGCGCCAAAGATTTGGCACTTATGAGCAAATAGATAGCTAAAAACGATTAAAATATCATCTTTCTACACATTTTTAGAAAATTTTTGGGAAATTTAAAAAAATCGCTAATTCTGGGGGAGGGCAAAAAATTTTTTGCAGAGGCTGAAAAGTTTTCTGCGGGGGAAGCCCCAAGGTCATATATAAAAGTGAGGGATAAATCACATCTATTTTTGATCAAAATAGAGCATTGAATCGCTAAAATTTGGCGATTCTTTACCCGAAACTTGACTTAAATGCCAGAGAAAAATTCGCTTAAAAGGCTATTTTTCACCCAAAAGTTGGGTGGCTTTCAATCCTCCCTGTTAGATGTATATTACATAGAAACAAATGCATAAACTACTTGTACGTACCTAGGGTCAGGTGGAGCGAAATAAAAATAGTCGTAATGTGGTAAGGGAGCGATTTGCTCCAGCAACTCCGATTCAGTAATCGTCGGAGGCAATCTTCGCATTATCAGCTAAAGTTGAAAGAATATGCGAAAAATGAAAGAACAAAAAATTCGATCCAAAAAACTTTTTTTGAACTTTTTCAAAAGTTTTTTGAACTGTTTTAAAAACCTTTTAAAAAATCCTATAAAACCATGTGTCAAGAACAATTGAATTATGAGGTACCTATGGAAAAATAGTTCAATTTTCTAGCGGTTCTAACCCCATTGCAATGGTGTGAAAGAGAATTCTATAATTCAAAAAGGTTTTCCTCCGTTTTAATGACGGCATCATCAGGCATGTAGCTGTGAGGGGGACTTAGTTCTCCAAAATTTTGGAAGTTTTGCATGCAAGTATTTCTTACAAGGGTCCCCCAAGGGTAAAGATTGAAAATTCTTGAAGCGCATTGGAAATGCCATCAGAATAGATTTTAACGCAGCTTAAGCCAAAAGTTTTGGGCTTTTCAAGCCACATTTATTGTTTTTGTATAACTTTTGTCTTCCAAAGAACCCAAGTTCAAATGAGAGATCGCAAGTCAACATTTTGGGCGGTCTGCACAGAAGTATTTATTATCCGTATTGCTTTTCTTCGCAATGTACTGGGATTCAGCACAAAATATTAGGCAATGTTTCAGCGAGGTCAGGCTAGGATATAGTGTTGAAAAATTATTTTTGTGCCCATTTTATACAGCATGCATATGTTCTGTATATGATTGAAATCAAGGTGAAATTTTTCAATATTTTTTCATCTTCAATGTGTAGAGCTTGCTGAGAAACGCTCAAAAACACCATTTTTTGCCTATCTACAACAAGTAATTGTTCAGATATCCGACTTCAAAATTTTAGTTCCCCACAAAATCAGAAGGTGCCTGTGAATCATTCTATTTGCATAGGTAAAACATAAATGTACCTATCAGCTTAATTTCTTATTCCTCAATATCCACTCCAAGCTTGATTTGGAGAAAAATGTCAAATTCCCATTTTTTCCACTCAATTTTGGAACCTTTAAAGGAGGAACAACCCAGAAAATTAATTATTATTTTGACATATTCATAATTTTTTGACCAGAACTTTTAAGAAGAGAAACATTTTAGCAGGAAAACAAATTTGACGTAAAAAAGCGCCAGAAAATTTCGAGTCTACTAGTTTTAGACTGTGGCAAAAACCTGTTTGGATGTACTTTCCATATTATTAAAATTTTTAAATTTAATTTTCAATTTTTCATTTGTATTTCAACTCCTTAGGAAAAAATATTTTTATTTTGGAAAGTGGCCCTGATCCGTGGACACGGGCCCGATAACCAACCCTCAACCATTAAAAATAAACAATCTCAATAATCAGAAACAAGTAACCGATTTAAACATTCATAAAAATAATCGAATAATTAAAAAATTCAATAATCGGACGGCGAAGAAATGATAGCAGTAGTCATTCGTCTTGCAAAAGTGAATGATTCCTTTTCTAACATTGATCAAACGGATCATTTCGTTTTCCGCATTCTGACCACGGTTTTTTTTTGTATTCGGCAAAGATTTTTCGCGATGTACAAAGACTTTTGGGGACCGTCTTTGAACATGAACAAAAATTTTTTTGAAGACAAAAACTGCAAAAAAGGTTCGTAATTCTCAAAATTATCGGCGCTTCGCGCCGAAATGAGCAATTGTGTGTTCTATATATCTTTATAATTCCAGAAATTGCATTTTGAAAGGAAAAATGCCAAATTTTTGGCGCTTCGCGCCGTTTTGAGACGATTATTACTGATTTTTGCCCTCAGAAACCTAGAAATTGCTAAAATACGTAACCAAAGGTCGAACAACTCTGTTTTTGCCACACTAAAATCGATACTGTACTACATTATAGTACCCAAAAATTTGTGTGTACGAAATGTACAAAGACTTTCAGGGACCATCTTTGTACATGTACAAACGGACCTTGTACAAAAAAAACACTGATTCTGACATGCCTTTAAATAATCTAAGCGGCTTTTATCCAAGAAATCCAGCGAAATTACAAGAAATCCAGCGAAATTAAAAGTGAAACCAGAAGATAAATAAAAAATCGAGATACCTAGTTACATACGTGACAATCTAAATTTTCATACTACGCACGCAATATATAAATGTGATAAGCGAAAATCCGCTTAATTGCCTAACATTTCTTAAAAGCTTGAAATTTTGATTTTTGATATTTTCTTGTTTTTTCGAAGTAACCCATTCTCATTTATATACTACTTTTGTTACAAAGACAGAAACTGCGATTAATTCACAAAAGGCTTCTCAAATTAAACGCATTACTTTAGTTGTCGCGAATTCATTAGGCTTTTTGCATTCTCTCGGCTCTTCGACAGAAATTTCCTTCTCGTCAGGCTTCACAACCATATTGGCAATTAAGAATGAATTATATGAACAATTCGGACTGACGAAGATGATCAGACAATTAAATTGATCCTTTAGTAAACGTCTTAATAATTATTCAGCTCTTAATACAAATTGTGCGATAAGATTCGTACAATGTACAATATAACCAGGGGCGTGTGTGTATATACTCCATATTCTCCTAAAAAGGCGATCCAGTCAATAAAAGGGGCCGTCCAGTCTATATAGGTGTCGAAACTCAACAACTCACGAGAATATTACTCAGGAACCAACAAAAAATAAATTTTTTGACGTTTTAAACTATGTTCTGTATTGAAACTAAAAAAATTTAACTTTCAAAAAATTTTACTGATTTAAAAAATTAAAATTGATAAATTAGACTGCTTGGAGTAACTTTGTCAAATAAGGTAAATTCCACTAAATCGTTTAAACGATTAGATGCTTCATATTTCGCTCAATGCATATTAAGAAAATATTAAAACAAAGCACGGGAAGCAAAATCAGCTAAAAACACTCTTCTCACACGTAAACCCTTTTTTCCACATTTCGAAATTTCGGTTTCCATTAAAATTTTTTCTTTGTACAAATAAAAAAGCACCCGAAAAAATCCAAAAACTTCCACATCGTTAACCGCGCCCGGAATTTTTTCCGCATTCCGAAATTGAGCAAATCAAATTGAAAAAACGGTGGTTTAATATCGTACTTAGGTATTCCCCGAAATAGCTATTAAAGGTTCTATAAAAATCATATTTTTTGAATTTTCCAGTGATGAATAGAGCATGAAATACAGATTTCAGTAATGACTTCGATAAGGTTAAGATTTCTGATGTTCTGGTGACAAGTACCCTATAATTATGACCATGCTTGTATCCAGTGGGATAGGGGAGTCACGAGCCCCCCATGAGAATAATTTTTTCTTCACTCCCCCTTTGCTTTTTTAGCCAAAAATCGCTAAAAATTTTCGCCGCTTGGCGCCGAATTTAACAAAGTCGATTTAGTCCCAAGCGCGCGGTTTAAGCACTCCATTTTTGGTCTCTATACAACCTACATATAGTGCATTTGGCATCTATGTCTACTGTTCTATACAGGTTTTCGTACTTGTGCATTATACCCCGGTCGAATTTTTTTCATGTTTTTCATCATTTCACTATATAACGCGCTTTTTCTGAAAGAGAAATACCTTGCAGCTGCCGGAATTCGATCACTCAACCTCTTGCTCTCCAGCACAATGCGTTAATTACTCGAGCAACGCCACCTGATTCTAAGAGTTGCTAACAATCTTATGAGCCAACCATGTATTTTTTTTCAACGTCTCACAAACAATATAAAACGGCCAAAAATGGAGGGCAAGCAAAGTGACTTGATTGATCAGGATGCATATTGGTACCAGGGGTGGGCTAAGCCTGAATCAAAAATGGGGCGAAAATTGCGGAGCGAGCGAAGCGAGCGGAGCACTTTTTTGCCCCATTTTATAGTAGGCTTAGCCCACCCCCGGTACCAATATGAATGCACATTACTAAGCCTAAGCCTAAGGCATTGGTAACAGGAGAAGTTTTTGGCAAATACGATTTTGATTTTGGCAAATACGATTTTGATGCAAAATACCACGATTTTGTAAAAAAGGAACCGCCGACGATTCGTCTGAAATTTATCCAACTAATCGTATGAAATTCATATTAAAATGCTGTAAAAAAAGACGACTGTCTCATAAAAACCTCGTTGTATAGTGAAATGATGAAAAAGATAGAAAAATTCCACCGGGGATATATAATGCACAAGTACCCAGGTTTTAAGCAAAAAATGAAATTTGTTTAAGAGGGTGTCCATTGAATTCTGACCATAATCAAGGCATGTGGGTAGCAAAATTTACAAAATGTTCAACACTAGTAGTCGTAAAACGTCTTTTTTAATTCATCCTTTGGTCCCTCCTTACGTATTTAAAAAATTTTGGTCAAGCCTACCGAAAACGAAATCCTGCCTGGATACGGGCCTGGCGCCTCTGCCTGTATCAATGAAAAATTTTGCAAAATGCCGCACAAATCCAAGAGAAATAATGGAAACATGTAAAAATGATTCTAAAACCAACTAGATCAATCGATCAATTAGAAAACGGAAGATGAATGTAGTTTATTTGAGTAGTTTATTTGAATTTTCGAAAAAGAAGGAAAATTTACTGCTACAGTAATAAGGGTAACTTTGTTACATGATCCACTTGCTCCTCATTAGAAGAATTTAACAAAAAATACCACTTTACCATAAATTTTAAAAGAAATATTTTTCAGGAGCAAAAGTCACATAAACTGTTTTACAAGGGCAAAGCAACCAATACTAGTAAAGAGGAGTGCAGATGCAATGTCTTATATTGGTTGACTTACCTTTGTTAACTAATTTGATACGATTTTTTCAATCGAAAAAGTTTAATCTCTAAAACATCCCTTTAATGGTGCATGGAGTCGATCGGAAATCAAATGTCCTTGTTATCGTAAGCAACTATAGCCTGTTTCACGAAACCTTGTGCATGGATCACCATTCTTAGTCGATGTAAATGATAACAATGTACACTTTCAAAATCGTCTGCGGTAGCTCAGTTGGTCAACCGTATATTTCGGGTTTGAGTCCCAATCGCAGCAATCTTTTACACTGGAGGTCCCAGAGATCCTTTTGGGTCGCTTTCTTCAAAAGGCCTCTTTGTTAAGAAGGGGTGGTGTATGTACAAAGTGTGGTGCACTTACACACTCATCCAGCTCAAGTACTGGTATTTTTCGTAGCTTTCCCGTCTGCTCGTTTTTGCTGTTCAGATGGGTTATTTATAGTTTTCGCCTTTTTACACTTTAACCCGTCGAGATGACGTTTCATCTCCGGGATAGAAGAGCGGAATTTTGTAGGTAATGGAGCACTGGTTCGGCTCGCGAAAAGCAACCGAACACTGGGCAATGGCGGGCCTTCGAACCTGGCAAATTTTTGGACTACTCAATTACAACAAGAACGGTTTTAACTTTAGCACCAATCAGGATACTGTGCACGGCAATTAATAAGCATATGATTATTAATTGGTTTCGTGGTTTTTCCAAGGTAACAATTTCACAAGGTTTCGTGAAATAGACTTCAGGTCGTCCGTCGAGCGTTACACTCGTAATCTGTTTCACGAAAACTTGTGTGTGGGTTATTATAATTCGTGAGTTGATGTAAGTCGGCTTTAGAAGCGGTTTAGACTGAAGCAGCAACGACGACATTGTAGCACTGAAGCTTGTCTCTGAAAAATTTTATTACAGGCTACTTAGAAACCACTTTTGTAGCTGCTCGTCAGATCGGTGAAAATTGATTCCATGCATAACGTTTCGTGAAAAAACTATCGTTACATATATACATACATCTGATTGCGATAAATGTGGATCAATACGACGTATTATACAGGCTATAATTACATCGTAGGTTGCGCGATAGCGCTACCTATAATATACTTGGCCTCCTTTTTTCTTATATGTTTATCACAGCGAGTGCGAAAGTTGTTCACCTCCCCTCACAGCTATAACGGCACACATCTGAGAGGTGCGGTTTTTTTTAATCGATGGATAATTAAAAAATTCGATGTCGGTTTTTTTGTTTTTGTTTACACTCAATACCGAGTTAGCAATGAGCGTGTAAAGTGTAAACCGAAAAATCAAATAATTTGCGGAGGGCCAATTTTTTCAAAATGTTGCCCCTGAGCTGTAGATTACGAATCTGACCTTGAAATTTCTTTACACTCGATGGTTGTTGCACAAAAGTGTAAAGTATACGTATTTTTCACTCTTTGCGTGTCCTTCAGCTTATCTAACTCAATTTTGGTTTCTGTGCAGTCCAATCAGTTTTATAATGTAGAGGGTTGCAAAATCTCAAAACTGGATTTTTTGTTCTTCTTATAATGCAATATTTCTTTATCTGTGATCGTTTTAGTGTAAAGGGTTCGAGACGAAAAACGATTTTTCTTCAACTACTCCGCTAAGTAGGCGGAACATGCTAATTATGCTTAAAAGGTGCCCTGACCTTAGCGTTACAGATCCCAGCTTATTTTGTTTCTATACACCCAATATTGCGGTATTAGCACAAGTGTAAAGTTTACACCGAGAAGCATTTTTGCGCTCAGAGCGTCGTAGATGATGAATTTTTTAAAAATGTTCTCCGTAAGGTCAGAATAACGAATCTGACCTTTAAACTTTTCTACAGCCAGTGTTTGTTGAGGTATGCAGAGGTGAACGTTGAATTATACCTACATCTATTTTCTAATGCCGATAGATAACTCCGTATTGCATATTGTTCGATCAGATTTTCCTTATTTCAGAGGTTTTTGACTCTCTTTAATAAATAATTATTTTTATCATCATAAATACGCTATTCTTAAACTTCAGTAGAATGATGAATAATTTTCAAAATAGTATAATCAAGCTGAAATCTTCCGATATGTCGAGTTGGCGCAGTGGTTGACAACTCCGTTCTCGGATGCGGTTTTAAGAAAAGAATGATGGTTCGAATCTTCCGAATGCTGACTTTTTTCATTTTTTTAATTTTCTTGGCAAAACCATGCACTTCATTTGACTTATTCATCTATTTAGTTTCTGTAGATAGCACTTTTTTGTTTTTTAAATTTCGCCTCAGTTCTCGAACGGGAGTGTGAAGAGTGCGAAAATCTGGGGGTGAAAAGACACATTTTGGCCGAGTTTTCGACTTGTTTATGTCTGCCAACAACTCCGGTTATGAGTTTTAGGAAATTTTTTCTGACAGATATGTACTACGGATCAAGGGCTATCTTGTGCTTACCACCCAACTTTTCTACAATCAATACGCAGTTAATACCAGGGTTTTAAACTTAACACTCTAGTGGATGATTAAAAAACAGATTTTGTCCAAGATTTCTCTGCAAACTTTTTCGGGTATGAGCTGGGATGAATTGAATAAAATAGAAATGAAGTAACTTCTAATGGCTACACGTCGAAGCAAGTCGCGTTCAAAAAAACGTAATATTGAGTTGTTTATGGGGTGTAAAGTTCGAAATCTGAGGTATAAAGTGGACGAAAAAACAGGGTTTTTTTCGTATTTTCATTGGTTAATCATATCAAATATTTTGCGGAACATAAGTTTGGCACATACAAACGTACTACAATCAAAGGGCAACAAACTGGCCCGAACCGAATTTATTTACATTCAATGGGGCATTATGTTCAGATTTTTAAAGTTTATTATGTGGTGGACAGTGGAAAATACGTGTTTGTACATTTTTTGTTCGCCACTTTCTCTGTTCAGAAGTCGGGCGAGGTCGAATAGGATAAAAATAGAGTACTTTCTAATGGGTACGCGTCACAGCGAATTGCGTTTGTTTACATCAGTATTTAGCTTTTTCGGGAGGTGTAATGTCGAAAAAATGGGGGAGTTAAACGTGTTTCTGTCTTGTTTTTTCTGTCAAGTTCTGGGTTATGAGTCTGGACATAATCTCAAGTCTAAAAATGAACCTGAAAGCAAATGTGATACGCCAGTTTGTTTGCACACAACAGTGGTGTAAAGTGGTTGACATGTGATATTTTTTTTTGATGTACTGAAATCACGCTAATTAAAAGTAGTGTACTGGCAAAGAAAAATGCTCCGATGGAACAAAAAAGATGAATATACTTGGAATTGTGGATTATTAAGGATGTTAAAGGAGGGGACTAGGAAAAATCTACTTAAAGTCGCAAAATCTGCTAAAAATCACACTTTCTCTAAGCAACGCTAAAATTCGAAGTATATTCTGCGGCCTCCAAAAAAGTGTCTTTTTAAATAATGTTCAAAGTTTCAGATAAGAGTGTATAAACGGGTAATGTTTATTTTTTTTAAATTGCTGGCAAGTAGCAACGCTGACTAGCTTCGTATCCTGATTGATAGAAAACTAAGTGGTATTGTATTTAAAGTTGCTTTATTTTGTTTTGAGCATTAAAGCAAGCAAAGCAGGGGCCGATTGATTAGTGCACACAAGCGTTAAGGGAGTGCTAGTGTACCTACGTTTAGTCTGATTCAAGTCATCAAGTCAACTTACGCGTTTCCTACTGTTTTAAACCATTCATTCAATTGGCTTAGAAAGACTGTCAGTTTACTCAACATCATTTCCCATAGCTACTACGTAGCTAATGTGCTGCTTTTTCAATCATTTTATGGTTAAATATTTATTTTAATCTGTTGGCCGCAGAATATACTTCAATTTTTTGCGTTGCTTAGAGAAAGTGTGATTTTTTTGCCGATTTTGCGACTTTAGGTAGATTTTTCCTAGTCCCCTCCTTTTACATCCTTAATAATCCACAATTCCAAGTATATTCATCTTTTTTGTTCCATCGGAGCATTTTTCTTTGCTTACTTATATACACGTGTATGTGTACAGCATTAATCTAACTCTACATATTGTATAACAGAATCGTCACAAATTTATAAACAGTACTTTGTAATACAATAAAACATAGATTAGAGCCGGTTTCGTATAAGTCATAAATTTAAAGAATTTTCATAGGCAATGAGCCGACAGACGGTCGCTGAATCAACTAAATGCAGTAATCGTTAGGCACTCTTCAGCGAGACGGAAGGTATCCAGTTTGTATTTTAAACGGCTTCTCCATCGTCAGTCCTAAAGTGTCAAAGTATATGGAAGTTTTTGAGATTAAGTAATTTAAATGATATTGACTAATCTATAGTCTACTTCACTAAACCTGGGCCAACCCGTAAATCATACCAGTGTTTTCCCCGGTAAGAGGGACGTGTCTCCCATCAAATGTAATGTTGAAGGCTCTGTGTATGGTTGCCTTGCCTATCATAGTTTCGCCGTTTCTCCCAGGCTCTGTGTTTGGTAACCTATGGTAAGGATTTATGGGTTGAGCCCGGAACCTAATGCATTAATTGCAATTTTCAAATTGATGTAGATAGACTACCTGATTAAACTGAAGCAACAAGCATGATACAGTGCACATCAATTGATTAGCACATGAAGTTTTACTATATAAAATTGCTTTACTGTAGATTGCCTGTAAACCACTTATGTAGCGATTTTCCTGAACGCTGAAAATCAATTTTCATGCACAAGGTTTCGTGAAACAGAGTATAGATATTTTTGTTTATTTTAAAAAAGCGAAAATCTTTCAAAATAAACAAAAATACGGAAAATGTGACAATTTCGTGATTCCTATGGTGTATCAAATCAATCCTACTGAAACCAAGAAACGTATGGAAGTCTTTACTTACTGCCTTCAGACATTATTTTCAAACTATCAATTTTTCATACTAATTACAAACGTATGTACCAATTTTTTGTTTTTTATCTTCTAATACTCGCATTTGCAATCATTTCAGGAAAGCAAAGATCGAGTTTTAAATTGTCAAAAATATTTTAAAACACTTTTTAGAGATCGCTATCTAAATCGCATGATGGATCGAAATCTTGTCTAAAATGAAAGTAAAAAATAATACTAAAAGCCAATTTTGCCTTCAATTTCGAACCCCTTTCTGTCTCTGACAACCATAGGTGGGCAGCATCAAAATTCTGGAGGAGGAAGGGCAGGGGACGTGCAAAAGTGGTAATTAAAATGGTAACTTAGCGAAAAAACACAATTTTTCAACGTTTCTCATCGATCTCTATCCATCGGCATCAGAAAATCGCGAAAAAAACGAAAAAATTTCAAAAATTGGATTCTTGGGGGTATTTTGCTGTTATTTGGAGAGGGGTTATTCAGCTTTCTGGGTAGTGGCGTACCTATACCCCACACCCACGTTTGCTTACAAATCGTTCAGGGGCTCCCAATTTATTGTCAAAAATAAGCACATGAACAAAATTTTCCTCATGAGACGTGATATGACTTTTCGATTATATCGATATTAAAAAGCGTTTTGTTATTCATTTAAAACTTTTTAGATAAAAAATATGAGTGTTTCTTTGTGAGTACATACATGGATGCTTCCTTAAAGGAACGCTGGAATGGGTTAAGAGCGATAAATGGGCAGCAGCCAAATCACGTGGGTCTGGGAGGCGTAAAACTGGGAAAACCCCACAAAATATGCCAAAAATTTAATTCATTTGTTTGTCTATCGATTTGGGGGTCTAAATAATGACAGGAACATTTGTCGATTGTAAAGAAAAGCAGACATTGTATATAGTTATGCTCACACTTGAGCAGCAACCAAATTTTAGGGGTCAGATTGGGCAAAAACTGCGAAAATTGGAAGAAAATTAATTATGGGGGAACTTACGGAGTCTGGGGATTTCGACTCCGGCAGTCTAACCCCCGCTGAACCCAAGACCCCACTTCTGTGCGATGAAATCGCTTCGTTTACAAATGACTATCGGTAAATTTTTCATCTAAAAAATAAAAAATTCAGAATTTCAATCTCATAAGGATATTGCAGGTATATTAAACCAAAATTTGCTAATTGTAATGAAAAAATTTACGTACGACGATTCCCGGGCCAGGAAATTTTCCTTAGATGAAGCATGACAAATCCTGGCATTGACGTTTCTAGATATTCTGGCTATTATGTCCGTTGTTGATATGCCTTCGGTCCTTCTTGTTGCGACGAACATGTCAGCCTCTTTGAATTTTCCAAACAAATCCTTCTTGTCATAAAACGGATAAGGCACAGGATCATGCGCAATAAAATCGACCTGTTAAAAAACGGTTAATAACGGAAAACAACCATTTTCTGCGCTAGCACTGCGTTATTTGCTTAAGACTACTGAAACTTTTTTAATTTTAGCTTAAAGTGCTTACAGCCTATAAACAAGCAGCGAATGCTGGGATTGACGAATTTTCGAAAAAGTTAAAAAATTGCCTAAAAATTTATGTTAGTGGCATTGAACACTATTTGCTGACGTTTTCCCTTATCCATTGGCATCGAAAAAATGGGGAGAATTATAAAAAAATTTGAAAAGTCAATTTCGAGAGTCTATCGAATTCTGGGGGGTTTTCGAATTCTGGGGCCACGACAGAAACTTATTTTTTCTCTTTTTTACATGGACAACGGGTGCATATTCTTACGCACTGTAATAGTTTTTTAGCTGTAATTCTTTAAAAAATAATTTTCATAAAAAGTAACATACATATTTAGATAGAGCATAAAAATTGAATAAAATAAAAGTAATAATTGTCATGTATATATGTAGAGATGGTGCAGCTTAACACAGACTAGCACAGCGTCCTATGATGGTGCCTTAAGAGTGCAAACATGATGGTAAACGAAAGGAATAGGGGTCCAGATACACCCCACCCATGAGTAGACATGAACATGGCATTATAGGTGGAAAGCCTGACCGGCCCAGGGAGGATAGCCAGACATCTTTTTTAAGCCGAAATAGCCTCAAAACTGGTGTAAATGTTACAATAGTGTAAAACCTACGTTGATCCACAGTTTTTGATAATTTACAAGCACTTTTGGATAAAAAATTTGATTTTCATCATTTTTGGTCGTCATTTTGTCGTACTCTGTGCAGAAAATTTCCAAAGCTTTAATTTTTGAACCTCAGATCCCCGAACCCCTCTTATACGCAAGCCTTAAAACTCGCATAACGATAAAGCTGTTTGATAATCGCATGAGCTCATCATACTTGGGCAGCAGCTAAATTCAGGGAGGTCTTGGGGTGTAGTGTGAAACCTCTAAAAATAAAAAACATGTCAAAAATCCAATTCTGGAGTTCTATTGATTTTTAGGGAATTAACCGGATTATCGGTGGGGGTGGTCTGAACCCCAAACCCGTACGCTCGCGTGTGCTCCTCATGCGTATAAAAATGAACTCATACATAGATTATCTATGTTAGGAAACTTGCTTTTAATTTTCCCAAAAAGCCGAATGTTAGGACCCAAGGCGCATTCGGGAACACCTCGTCAACATATCTGCAATGACGCATTGCTTCGTATCTCTCATGATCAGTGTTCACAGGTTTTTTCTTGAATTTTTCTACTGTCTTGCTATTGCACACTAAAAACGAAAAATCGCTAAAGTTAAACCAGATGCTGAGCAAAATTAAGTGAAAATCAGTATTTTCGTATTTATCGTCATAAGTTAGATTAAATTTTTGGCACGCAATTTTGTCACGATCTAACATAAATTCAATGCTTCTCGGCTCAGCTGTTAGTGTGTATTACGAGTACTATGTCTAACTTATTTTTCAACGTGTAACAATTAAAAGGGTTTTAGAAATCAAGTTTGTTTCTTTAAAAATAACGCTATTCTTAGATTGTATTCAGGGTGGCCGTTCACATTTAATGTGGCTTCATTATATTGACCAGAGTGGCCTGGCCGTCCATCTATGCTACGTCTATATATTAATCCAAACGAGTACTAAGCACTGGCATTCTGTTGAACAAAATGCACCCAATTCATAAGCATCTAGCACAATAAGAAAAGTAGTAGGTACCTCGAGTCCGTCTTTTTTATTTTGTCATGCTCTTGTCAGCCGAAATGTGGTGCAGGGTGTTTCCGTCAGCAGAAAGCATACTTCAAATTTTATCCAAGTGTTCTAGTTAACTTGTGAGCATACATGCACAGCATAGGAATTCTGGGGGGGGGTGAAATTATAAACTGCCTTTTTTGGGTCCAAAAATGGTAGGTTCGCGACAAAAAACACCGTTTTTCAGCGTTTCTGACGATGCTCTATCTTTCTAGAGCATAAAAACATAGCAAAATTTCGAAAAAAATCAAAAAGTCGGAACAAATTGAACAAAATACAGTCAAAACATGAGTATAATGGCTCGAAGCGCCAAAAATTTGGCACTGTTGAGCAAATAGATATCTAAAAACGCTTGAAAAAGCATCTTTTCTACAAATTGTTATAAAATTTTTGGGAACTTCCAAAAAATATCCAATTCTGGGGGGAGGGTAAAACTTTTTTGCGGAGGAGAGGGGTGGAAATTTTTCTGGGGAGAAGTGAACCCCCAAGATCATATATGTTTGTGAGGTGGTTGCCTAAAACCATAAATGATTTTTGATTTTGTGAGGGCAGAATTTGTTTCAACTATTCACAATAACTCTTTTACTGTGTCAGAGTAGTTTAGTACCTAAGCAATGTCACTCACAACTTAACTAAATAAATAAGCAACAAAAACGTTTTTGGGTGTGCCAGAACAGTAGCTTAATAATTCATACATCAAATAAGACTATTCGTTTATGCTACTTGCTAAACCAGATCTATAAATTAGCCATCCTTTATAAAAGCGATTATCGCACAACAGTCGAATAATCGAGACGATCGGAGGAACAGGATTTTGGGCGATCTAAAAGTGATCTTTATTACTCTTAGAAGGGTAATCGGGGACAGTCGGCGAATCGGGACGGTTGAAGAAACGTGGCAGAACTGTTAGGCCATCTAGCCAATTGGGGCGGCCTCCCTGGACTAGCGGCCAGGCTAGACGGGCGGCCACATAGGACGGATGGCCACCCAGCACTGAATTGAGTCACATTTACCTATTTATCCTTTCTTCGTGAAATAATATCAAAAAGCGTCATCTCTTATCCTTTTTGGAATAAATACTTCCTTTTCTGGAACATTTTTATAGTTGTTGTAGTGTTGTAGATGAAGGGCAAAAGTGTACCAAAATTTTTTGATTACGATTTCTTTTTACAAGAGTACCCTGCAGGAAAGAACTTAAAAAAATTTATTGAGCTTATAAGCCCAAAATTTTTAGGCGCTTCACATCGTACATATTTGATGTTTTGACATAATTTTTGTCTTCGAGACACCTTACATTTGAATAAGTCATAATTAGTCGAAATTTTCGTGCGCTTTGCGCATGAATTTATTTTTTCCTTTGCAAAGCACCAGAAGTGATTTCAATGAAGCTAAAGATTCCTTTAGCATAGGAGCTTAGATAAAATGATGAGAATCATATGTCAGGCTATTTTATGCAACATATTTTTGTATAAATTTATTTTTCTATCAATTTTTTATATTTTACATATTTTTTAATAATTCTCTATTGTATAGAGCTGTAATATAAAAGGTTCCAAAATGCCATTGTTTCTGTTTATCTCCTAATACATATTTGTATAGCAGAGCAGGGTGGTCTGAAACGCTCTAATTTCATAAGGCCAGTACTAATTTGATAAAAATGGACTCATCGTAAACACCGGAATTAGCAGAAATTATGCGAATCAATCGCTTCGTATTTCCTATTTGAATTATGAACCGTGCGGAGAAGATCTGTCGTTGTTGCAAAACTTTCTCAATCATTATATTATATAGATAATCATTATTCTACCATACAATATATTTCGTTACGCTTGTTCCGTGTTACGTATTATTTGTAGTGTTATTTAAGCGATTCAAACCGATCTTTAGTCGATTTTCGGCAAATTAATGGAAATTAATTGTTTAATGCAAAGAAGTGTAAGAATAAAGTAAAACTCAAAAACCTATGATTGAAAATTGAAGCATGATTGAAAATTCAGAAGAAAAATTGTTTTACTTCCTACGATAAGATAAACGTTCGGGAAGGCATCTTTGGCCTGCTGTAGCTGCAACGCATGCCCATAATGGAATAAATCATAAACGCCATCAGCATAAATTCTGATAGGTCGCGTTGACCGCCCGGTTTTTGCGTCTTCGTACGAAACTTTTCGATTATAATCGACAGATTCGCGAATAGCTATGGCTTCGGGATCATGACTATAAAGCGCCGGTCGAATTTGACCCTGCTTAAAAATTTAATTATTATTCACGAAATGATTATTATTATTATTAAAATTTTATTCATAATTTAATTATATTTATTATTCCTTGTATGTGCTTTTGAAATTGACTTTGCAATAGTTTGGACAAAAATAAAAAATTCAACATAATAAAATGAAAAATGAAATAAAACTTAATAACGATTAAAAATTCGAAAATTTAATGAAACGAATTCTCACATAACCATTATCAAAGTTTCCGTCGGGCTCGCTAGCGAAATTTGCAGCAATCGAGACGTCGGCTAATTTCGTCAATTGGTCAGTAATTTCCATCTGCGTCTGTTTAGCTTTAAGACGAGTTTTATCGAATTTTAAATTTGCCCGTTAATAATATGTGCGAGTTTTCAAAAGTCTAATTTTTATAATGCATTTCAAATAAGAAGCGAGTCAAAACCAGAGATTGTAAGTTTTTCATTTAGAGTTTTGCAATTTTCAAAACAACGATGTAAATCAATTATGCCTATGGCACTATTATCGTGTTTAACAATTTCTTCGAATGCAAGCGTAATACGAAAGGTCGATAGAAAGCAAAGCTTTTCCATGATTTTATAGTGATTAATTTACTTGAGAGCTTTTTGAAAAGGCTTAAAATCACTACAATAGCGTTCAGGGGCGGATTTAGGGGGGGCGGGGGCGGAGAGGGGCGGCCGCACCCCCATTGGCCCAAAATAGTGCGCAAAATCAACGATTTTTGAGCGATTTTTAGCAATTTTCGGTTTAAAACGGCTAATTTTTCCGCCCAAGTCAGGGTTCCGCCCCCTTAGGGGTACCGACCCCTCCCCATAGGAAAATCCTGGATCCGCCACTGATAGCGCTGTATTGACTTTAGTCTATATCATACAAGTTTGGGCACAGATTCAAAACACTATTTCCGACAATAAACTAACAATTGCGATTGTTGCGTTGACCTTATATAGCTAATTATCAAAATCTACCGGTTTAGTGTCGATAAGAATTCTTAAAATTTATTCCTAAACTATTGTTAAACAGACAAAAAACAGCAGGAATGATATTCTGCAGTAGTTTCCATTGTCGAGCGGCAACAGTGCACGAAACTTCTAAGCCAATTTTGTAGTCTAACTTGATATTGATTAAATTCAGTCAAAAAGCCTCACGAACATAGGTGGGCAGCACCAAAATTCTAGGGGGTGCAAGATTTTTCAAAGGTCAGAAAATGGTCTTAAAAATGGTGGTATGGCGAAAAAACACCATTTGTCACCGTTTCTCATCGAGCACTGGCATCAAAAAATTGCGAAAAAAACAAAAAATTTCAAAAATTGAATTGTGGAGGGGGAGTATTTTGGTTTCTGGAGGCGGGGAGGGGGTTATCGTCCTTCTGGGGAAGTGCATACCCTTAAACCCCCTTCCCTTCCCCCCACGCCCACTTGTGCTCATGAATAACTAAAACAGACTACACACTCGCGGGCGAGGGTTTATTTTGGTTTCTGGAGGGGGTATCGGCCTTCTGGGGAAGTGCACAACCCGAATCCCTTTTCTTCCCTCCCCCCACGCCCACGTGTGTTCACGAATAACTGAAACAGACTGCACACTGGCTACAAGTCAAAAGTAACTTTTTATTTTTCGAAAGCTAGTCTTCGGAAATAGTGTGCAGTATACCCAAGTTTGTTTACGCAATTTTGATTAAAACACATAAACATTTACGCAATATTATTTGGTTTTGGATGAATCGCAAACTGGAAAACCGTTTTTCGTAGATTCGAAATTGCATGCACTTACACAATCATATATGTACGTATGTACCTACTTCTGCCCTAATAAAGCACAGAAAAGCAAGACTCCATTCAGCACGAGCCCTTCCGAAACCTGCTGCTGGTATGTGTTCGTTGAAGCAGGTTGTACAAATATTTGCGGGCCTTTGAAGTACCTACTTATAAATTGATAAAGGAAGGTACCAACGTGTTGGAAACGTGCCAAAAACAGGAAATGCTAATCATTTCGTTCGTGAGATTGATCAAGGCAATATTTAAAAGAATTTCTAAGGTTAAAATGTAATACATGGAAAAATACGCAGCTTGCACCAACTTGTTATATTTCCATTTCTGACCGGCTGGAAACACTTGGTTTCCTTCAATACACTTACTCTAACAAATCTGATAACTTGCATATTCCAGAATATCTGACCATAATATTGTTAAAGTTGCGAACATTCAAAATTCAAAAATAGAAATAATACACAACGGCAAATACTCGTAGGAAAGATATGATATCGGAGATGAACGAAGACCACGTTGTCTCAAGCTCGTATAAATGTTCTATTTATTTCATGACGTCTAGGTCTCCGATTTCAGAAAGTGGAATTCGCCCCTGTTCTTTCCAGTCTTTTTTTATAAATTTCCCGGCATGTTGGGGTAAGATGGACCTTTAGTGGCTTACTGTAGCCAGCTAATGTATAAAAAAAGCAAAGGTTTATAAATCAAATTTTTTTGATATTCTTACAATTTTTATGATTAATTAGAAAACTTATCGTAAAAACAAGCAAAACAAAAGATCCCTGAATTATTAACAGAATAATTTTCACATTTTTACTAAAATTTTCAACAGAAAAAAGTATGTTAGTTATATAACATTGTGGGTGTTTCAAGCTTCAAGCTAGAACTCCAAAATGAAATACCACTATCGTTCACCAAACCGATTAGGAGTACAGAAACTTTGACATTTTTGTCTTTGCGCCTTAGGACGATATAACGAGACAAAAAATTATTGCATGAAATCTTTTGTCACCCATGCTGTTATTGTCTCACAAAAAAATCATTGTACGTGCACCTACCTCGCCAGCTAAATTTTTTCACATCACATCTGCAGCGTATAGATGATGTTAAACACAAATGTTTTTTAAAAATATAGTACTTGCTGTCTTTTTAAATATGATACTTGCTGTCAGCTGTCGATCTAGAATCCAATTGCTGTCCAAAACAGTGCCATTTCACCCTTAATTAATTTAATGATGCCTTAGGTGAATAAGTTTTCTGCTAATTTATATGTAAAATTAAGCTCAAGTAGAATAATTTACATCGAAAAATCAAAAATTATAATACGGTTGCCAATTGTTGTAATAAACGCGATTTATGTAATTTAGAATTAAATAAAAACACATGAATATAAAGAGCAAAGGAAAGGTACAGGCTGTTGATATTTGAGATCGTACAAAGGTAGATTGCAGGCGCCCTGTCGTCAAAAAATAGTTAGACGCAAAAGAAAATGTGTATTTTTCGATTATGTCGGCCATTTTTATGACGATTTTTCAAATTTTTCCGGCGCGTCGCGCTGGGTAATAATCAATAATGGCAGTTGCTAACTTTCTTGGCGCTCTAAAAAAGTTTATTTTTACGCCAGAAGAGTAGATTTGTACAGATCGATAATTATTTAGTCCTTACAATGATTTCTCGAATATTTTTCAGCGCTTTGCGCCGATTTTGCACTTATTTTGTGCCTTTTTTTGTAGAAAATTTAAAAAAATTCCAACTTTTTTGGATCGCAAATGATTCTGTCTATCAAGAGACGGCAGAAACAAATAGTTTGAGCACAATGGGACGGATTTTTTGGACAGTTTCTTACATTATTAGGAAAATTTGGGGTTTCGCCGCACCCCTGTCAGAAAATCCTGGATCCATCACTAAAACAAAGTAACATGCAATCTGGGAGATAAAATTTATTATGCGACCTTTGCTAGTAGGTCTTTTCAAACAGTCTCTGATAATAAACGTGGCATGCAAAATTTATAAATATCTATTATCTGACGCAATTTTTTGCATTTTCTCGCAATTTTTACGCCATGAAGACCCACAGAATTTGGTTGCTGCCTATGTACTCGTATGTTAATGCAAGCAAGTTTCAGCTTTCATGGAAGCCATAGCGTACAATGTACATACAGCATATCGTATTAACGACATATTGACCCAAACGTCAACAAAAGGCATTTTCAGCAGGTCAAAAAAAGCCTGAAATAGCACGTTTTTGAGTTTTTCCTTTATCTAAATGAATATTAGAGATTCGTGAAGTCACACTGCAGATCCTGAATCTTCAAGATTTCTACTATCAGTCTAGCTATAGTCTGTTTCACATAACTTCCTTCATAAATTCTTAGAATTTTCATCGACAGTAAGCCAATGGTTACGATAATTATATATCAGATCAATGCCATAATCACAATCAATCATAATCACAATCAATCAATCAATCAATCAATCTTTATCTAAATCATCTGTAGGAATGCTCCCTACCCCCCCCTTGCAGTGCGTTGGATCAAGGTCAATTTTCGTCATTTTATGTATGTATTGATTAGTTGCCTCCATATGTGAACAGCACCAAAATTCTGGGGGGGGGTTGCAGGATTTTTCAAAGGTCAAAAAATGGTCTCAAAAATAGTGGTATGGCAAAAAACAACACCATTTTTCAATGTTTCTCATCGAGCACTATCTATTGGCATAAAAGAATTGCACAAAAAAACAACAAAAAAATTGAAAACTTGAATTCCGGGGGTATTTTGGTTTCTGGGAGAGGGTATTTGGCCTTCGGTGAAGTGCATACCCACCCCGAAATCCCCCCCACGCCCAGGTGTGCTCGAACTCCAAACCACTAGACTCTAAACTGTTAACTATGGTAAGTATTCTAAATGAACCCAGAAATGGGCTATACCATTTTCCACCTGAAACAAGACACACATGTGCGCAACATAAATCTAACTCTACAAATTGTATTCAAGAGCATCGTCACAAATTTAGCACATTGTCAATACTATAGAATAAAGATTAAAGCCGATTTCGCATTAGCCATAAATTTAATTAACTTTCAAAGGCAATGAACTGACAGACGGTCGCTTAATCAACAAAATGCAATAATCGTTGGGCACTTTTCAGCAAGACGGACAGTGATCAGATGTTATTTTAAATTTCTTCTCCATCGTCAGTCCTAAAATGTGAAAGCATGGAAGTTTCTGATATTAAGTAATTTAACTAATATTTACTGATTTAAATATTTATGTTTATTTAAAAATAAGAAATGTCTTTAAAATAAATAAAAATAAGGAAAAAGCGACAATTCGCGATTTTCTATTTATTAATTTTTAATTCTTTAATTTTCCAATTTTTTAATTTACGGATTTTCTGATTTTCTAAATTACAAATTTTCTGAATTTGGCCAAAATTCGAGAGTAAAAATTAATGCTATTATTTGCCGTCAATTTTTAACCCTTCCGGAGGGCAGACTATTTGCATTGTGTGCCAGGATCTGACATCAAATAAATAGATAAAAAACAATTCCGGAAACTGAATAGTAGAATCGCGCAATTTTTATTTTCAGCTATGAAAGATTTCCATAAAAATTCTATTACCTATATCGATATTAAGAAGCGCATTGACATTCGTTCAAAAGTTTTCTTAGACGAAAATGAATGTTTCTCTGTGGGTACAGGCATAGACGTTTTTTAGAGGAAGTAAGTTAGAATGGGTAAAGAGCATACATAGGCAGCAGCCAAATTATGGGGTTTGGATAGTGTAAAACCGGCAATAATCCAAAAAACGTGTCAAAACATTCAAATCTAGGGTCTATCGATTTTGGGGGTTTACAGGATTCTGGGGGTCTAAACCTCGAAATCCCCTTCCCTCGCGCTCATGTGTGGTAAAGATGGAATACTGATAGGAACATTTGTCGATTGTAAAAAAGCAGACACTGTGTACGATTATGTTCACACGCGAGCAGCAAACGAATTCTCGAGGTCGGTTGGATTAAAATCGCAAAAACATCAAAAATTTCATTCTGGGGCAACATTTGCATTCCGTGGGTTTCGAATTTGGGAGTCGAAGTCCCAAACTGAATCCTGAACTTCTGCGTGGTTATATTTTTCTTTTAAAAAACACAACTGGTTAATTTTTTTCATATAAAAATTTAGAACTTCAATTTCTTAAAAGCATTGTAGGTACATATATCAAAACAACATTCGCTATTGAAATGAAAAATTTTACGTACGACGATTCCCTGGCGAGGAAATTTTCCTTAGATGAAGCAGGACAAATCCTGGCATTGACATTCCTGGATATTCTGGCTATTAAATCCGTTGTTGATATACCTTCGGTCCTTTGAGTTGCGACGAACATGTCAGCCTCTTTGAATTTTCCAAACAAATCCTTCTCGTCATAAAACGGATAAGGCTCAGGATCATGCGCAATGAAATCGATCTGTTAAAAAGCGATTAATGATGAAAAACAACCAGTTTCTGCGCTAGCAATGTGTTATTTGTTTTACAAAACTACTGAAAATTTTTTTAAATTTTAGCATAAAAGGCTCACAGCTCATACGTAGGCAGCGAACTTTAAAAAGACTAAAAAGTACCGAAAAATTTATGGCAATGACAAAAACAGCATTTTTCTTGACGTTTTTTCATCAAGCTTTCAATTAGCATCCAAAAATCATGGAATAACGAGAAACAAGATTGAAAATTTCATTTCAGAGTCTATCGAATTATGGGGCGGGGAGGGTATTTCAAATTTTGAGGCGGGGATTTAGCCAGATCCCCTTCTATCGTGCTCAATCATACAGCCGTTGTACAATTAGGTCAGCGTTTTGCACTAGAAAAGCGTTCGAGGATTTTTTAAATCTATTATTGAATTAATTAATACATTTTTATTTAGGTTTCGAAAGACAAATAGTTTTATTTTTCACGTTATTGATTTGTCTAAGTAACAAATATCGTTGTTTTATTCGCTATTATTTCACTTATTTACTCTCTTTAATGCGACGTCATTTAAATGAAAATCCCAAAATCCATAAGCGAGTTAGATATAAAATTTCAAAAATACAAATTAAGTTAGGCACATAATACAGATTCGAATTTCGAAAACTCAAATATCCGAATACATTTCGAATGAATTGCAGATTCCATAAGCTCGTATACTCGTATGTTATGTGGTCTTGCATGGGCAGCAGCACCTAAATTCTGGAATCTGGGGTTCAACAAATGCAAAAGACAAAAATACCGAAAAGTCGATGGTTTGAGCAAAAGCTAAATTTCTCGACTCATCGTTGAGAATAAAAATCTTGAAAAATGAAAGCAAATTTGAATTGAAAATTCAATTTTGGGAGAGTCGTTTGATTTCTCGGCTTCCAACCAGATACTGTCCGTGTGTGAACATGATTACATCTGCAAAGCTTAGCCGGCCTAAGGAGGCCAGCCAAACATCTTTTTTTAGCCAAAATAGCCTCAAAGCTGGTGTAAATACTACAATTGCGTAAAAGCTACTTTATCCACAGTTTTTGATCTGCAAAAAATTTCCAATTTTTCCATTCTTGAGCCGCAAACACCCAAGCCCGCCCTCACGTGCTGTCTAGACACGGTTATCCCAAAACTCGCGTATTGATAAAGCTATCTGACAGGCACATGAGCCTCATCATCATATGTGGGCAGCAGCCAAATTTAGGGGTTCCGGTGATGTAAAAGTGGTAAAAATCTCAAAAAATCTGCCAAAAACTCAATTCTGGGGTCAATCGATTTTTGGTGTTCTACCGGATTCTCGAGCGGTGGTCGGGACAGGACCCCCTGAAGCCCCCACTCCCACGTATGCTCCTCATTTGTATAAGAGTGAGCTTATTTATAGATTATCATACGGTACAAAACTTGCTTTTAATTTTCCCAAAAAGTCGAATGTTAGGACCCAAGGCGCATTGGGAAACACCTCGTCAACGTATCTGCAATGACGCATTGCTTCGATTCTCTCATGATCAGTGTTCACCGGTTTTTTCTTGAATTTTTCCACTGTCTTGTTATTGCATACTTAAAACGAAAGATCGCTAAAGTTGAATCGAATTGATGCTAACTTTATTTAAAAAAACAGTATTTTTAGTATTTATCGTTCATCAGTTTGATTTTTTCTGGCTTTTTATGCTTTCTATCACGATCTAACTTGGAGTCAATGCTTGATCGGCTCTATTTGTGTGCAATACAGTTGAATTGATAATAAAACGAGTTGACGAATGTTTTATGATGGAGCTTGGAGAAATGTTGAGAACCATTTGTGGGGGTATTAGAAGCGATATTTTTCTGTATACGATCGAAACAAAGTGAAATGCTAAAAAATGCCATTGTGTTTGTCTATCTTCCTAATATTTGTATAGCGATCCAGGGTAGTCTGAAACGCCCTCAAATTCAGAAGGTCAGCGTGTGTCTTCTAAACTACATATATTTATAAAAATAAATTTATCTTTATCGCTATTCTCATCTTTTATCACGAGATATTGAAGGACCAGTACGCTCAGTAAAGTATCAAAGCAATAAGCAGGTAGGTTTATTTGCAGATAAGTTGATTCGTACTTTCTATTTGGATAATAAAAGTTATCATCGATGATTTTTAGTAATCGATTTTCTAGACTTTGGTCTTTCAGATTCAACTGAAAGTTATTTGATGAGTATCTACAGCCAAAATAAAACTATCGAAATCTCAAAAATTTCTCTACTTCGCGTCAAAAAATATTAAGAATTTTCTCGATTATTTCAGATGCTAATATAAATTTTGCCCTTTCGCTCAGTCCAGGATCCAATATTGACTGCCTAATTCCAATTACCATTTCGTCTAATGATACATTTGAATTACGAATAAATAACATTTGAATTACGAATCAATATTATATTGCTGACAAAATTATCGATCGAAATTATTAACCTTGCGTGGAGGATTTATTAAAAAAGCAAACTTTCCTCTAATTACACAGCATTATATTATATTAATAATTCCTTGTTTTTATATATTTGTATAAATTTCGTTATACGCGATTTAAAACTAATGGTTAGTCGATTTTTCGACAGCTTTTGCACAAAAGTTAAATATTTAAAATAAGGAAGTATAAAAATGAAGTAAGTCTAAAATAGCTTACATGATTGAAAATTCAGAACAAAAAAAGTTTTTTACATCCTACAATCAGATAAATGTTCGGGAAGGCATTTTTAGCCTGCTGCAGCTGCATCGCGTGTCCATAGTGGAATAAATCATAAACGCCATCAACATAAATTCTGATAGGTCGCGCTGACCGACCGTTTTTTGCGTCTTGGTACGAAATTTTTCGATTATAATCGACGGATTCGCGAATAGAAATGGCTCCGGGATCATGACTAAGAAGCGCCGGTCGAATTTGTACCTGCTTAAAATTTTTGTTATTTTTTACGGAATTATTAAATTTGTTATATTCAGGAATGGATTGAATCCATGGATTCGGACCCGGATCCGACACTATCCGACCATTTTTCTAGATTCGTACCACACATAGGCAGCACCAAAATTCTGGGGGGTCAGGATGGGGTAAATCGCCAGAAAAATACTAAAAATAGAATTCTGGGATCTACAGTAATCTGCAGGGGGTACTCCAACTTCTGGAGATACAAACCCCACTCCGAACCCTCCACGCCCAAATGTGATTCGCTTCCGGGCCTGGATCCGAAATTTTCAAATGTAAAGATATACAACCGAACGGAAATTTGAAAATTCTCAGACCCGGATCTGGGCCCGCACCCGATAATCATTTATTTTTTGAAGCGAGTCAATTATTTTCTGAGTAAATCAAGAAGTAAAGTATGTATGCGAATTGTGTGACTCTTTCATAATCGGCAGTAAGATAAAGGATTACCCATCTTGCAATATTTTGTTCGCATTTTTAAATAACAAAATCACTAAATGTTTATAATTATGTTTAACTGAAAAGTAGCTTTTCGGCAATTTGCCTTGCGATCACACCTGGGCGTGGGGGTTTCCCCCCAGAAATCAAAATACCCCCCCCCCAGAATTCAATTTTTGAAAATTTTTTTCGTCTTTTTCGCAATTTTCTGATGCCAATGGATAGTGCTTGATGAGGAACGTCGAAAAATGGTGTTTTTATCGCCATACCACCATTTTTAAGGCCATTTTTCGACCTTCAAAAAAATCTTGCACCCCCCCCAGAATTTTCTTGCTGCCCACGTATGCTTGCGATTCGGCGACGGTTAGATTGATGCAAAGTTTGATTAAATTTTATTTTACTATTATGCATGTTTACAAAAAATACTTTCATTTCATTAATAGTGATTTAACGTTATTTTATCTTTATAAAATCATCAAGAGTATCTTGACATTGGATTTAAAACATCGGATTTCATTATTTTCATTACTTCTATTCTTATAAATGAAAAATTATCGGTAGGAAATGTATTCTTAAAATTATTATTGTTGCGCTTCGTTATAGAATAAGAATGACTTATGAAATTTTGCAATAATTAGCTATAGTTGGCTTCATTTATTAGGAAGCTATTTTGTGAAATTTAATCCACATGACTTTGAATATAAATGTGACCTAGAGTCTGAGCAGTTCTGCTGCTGGATAATGCGCAAAACATTCTTTAACTCATCAAGCAGCAGTATGTCACCATACATGCAAAGTATGGGAATTCTTGAGCTGAGGGGGCTGAAATTATAGAGTGCTTTTTTTGGATCAAAAAATGGTAGGTACACGCCAAAAACATCGGATTTTAGCGTTTCTACCGATGCTCTATCTTTCTAGAGCCTAAAAACATAAACAAATTCTTAAAAAAATCAAAAAAACCGGAAGAAACTGAACAAAATATAGTCAAAACAAGAGTGTAATGGCGCGAAGCGCCGAAAATTTGGCACTTTTGAGCAAAAATATTCCGGGGGGGTGAAACCCCCAGATCATGTATGTATGTCACCATACGTAGGCAGTAAGAAAATTCTGGGGATCAGGATGAGTTTAATTGCCAAAATGTTACTAAAAATAGAATTCTCGGAGTCTACAGTAATCTAAGGGGTTTCAACTTCTAGGGTATACAACCTTCCCCCTTAAACCCCCACGCTCATGTGTGATTGTTACTCCTGCCTAAATATATACAATACTTTTGTAATCACTATTTTCAAACTCGAATAAATGCAAGCATGCGTGGATCTAGAGGAGGGCGGTTGCTCTTGCTTTAAAAAAATAGTTGGGCGCAATAGCGAATGATGTGTATTTTTCTATGATTTCAGTCATTTTTTCACGATTTTATTAGAGTTTTCCGGCGCTTCGCACCAGGTAGTACTCATTATGGATATTTGCATGCTTTCTCGGCGCTCTAAAAACTTTATTTTCTCGTCAGAAGACTTGTTATGTACAGAACAAGGATTTTTTAGTTCTTAAAATGATTTCTCGAGTATCTGTTCGGGTTTTCCGCCGATTTTTGAACAATTTTGCGCCTTTTTTGCTCAAAATTTCCGACAAATCTCTTACTTTTTCTACATTACAAATGATTCTGTCTATCAAAAGACGGCAAAAAACCGATACTGTAAGCATAGTGGTCGAATTTTTTGGAAAAATTTGGAGTTCCCTTGTCAGAAAATCCTATGAATCCGCCACTGAATACGAAAACGTGTTTCGGTGAACTATATGTAGGCAAATCCATTTATCATTAACCAAGGAGATCAACGCTAGTCTAAATTTGTTTTGAACAGTGTTCGTTTTCGTTCATGATCTGTGTTCATCCAGCCGCATCTTATCAGATTACGATGGAGCTAAAAAATAGCAGGTAAAAAATTCCTGCACAGCTTTGGGTGACGTTGGCCCCGTCGGGTCTCAGGTCAACGATCCGGACCAAAAACCGGACCCGAAATTTATGTTTCTAGATATCCAACCACGGAACCAAAATTTTCAAAAGCTAAGATCTGTACCCCGACCAGAAATTTTTAAAATGTGAACCGTTCCACCTCTATTTTATTGTTATTATTAAAGTTTAATTCATCTTTTGATTTTTCATCACATATGATTTATAATTGACTGTTCGGCAACTCGGATAAAAAGGTAAAAACTTGACTAAAAAATCAAAAATTATTTAAAATTAGAAAATCAATGATAATCTCACGGAACGTGCTGCATTCAGCAAGTATGCATTCTTGTCTTCTTGGTGATAATGCCGTCCATCGTTATCGTCACATTCGCTTTTTTGATAGTTGAAATTTTCTCCGTGCTCGGTAGTGAAATTTCCGGATGTCGAAACATCGGCGGATTTCGTCAATTGCCCGATTTCCATTACGTCTGCGAAGCTTAAGGCAAAGTCTATTTAAAATTTTGAATTTGCGCATACAAGCAATATGCAATGGCTGCTATATTTAATATTTTTATTTGACCAATTTTTATCATGCATTTCAAACACAAACCGAGTCGAAACCAAAATTTATAAGTTTTTTATTTAACTTTTAGCAATAAACAAAAATTACATTGCAAACCATATAGTCCAATAGCACTTTTTCCGATTTCAAAACTTTTTTCGAATGAAAGCGTACTATGAAAAGGTCGATGAAAAGTAAAACTATTTCATGATTTTATTGTCTGTTTCATTTATTCGAGAAATTTTCGGAAAAGCTTAATGTGGCTACAAAAGGGCTGTATTGACTATAGTCTATTTCGCACAAGTTGGGCATAAATTTTAAATAGTATGACTGACAATTATAGTCTGTTTCACATAACTTCATGCATGAATTTTATGAATTTTTATCTACAGTAAGCCGAGGGAGTAGTAAGACATGACACTCTGGGTCGCCTCGCCACCCACGCATTTGCACTTAAGGGCAATATGCGTGGGTGGCGACCCAGAGTTTTACGTGCGTGTGCTAATGCCATATGATTGATGGAAGTGTAAACAATGTGCGGTCATTAAACTGGTCATCAAGTGATCATCATAGGAGGTGGGCGGCACCAAAGTTCTGGGGGGTGCAAGATTTTTTTAAAGGTCGAAAAATGCTTTTATTTAGCATTTATGTACACCATCTTTTGAGGTCATTTTGGCTAAAAAAACTCTCTCGCAAAATTCCTGACAGGCTGACTGTCAAACCGTCTTTGCAATGCACCTCTGATCAGCTATGCCCTTCGCTTTCTCTTACATATGCTATTTACTTTTTTCATTTTATTATTCTAAGGCTTACTACTGTCATTATAAGAAATGTAGATTCCCTGATGATTTTTTGGCCAAGTTGGTGCCAGGCATAAAATAAATTTGTGGCTTTAGAATACCTAATTCAGTATGTATTTATTCTGCTCTTGCTCTTACTTACGTGGTGAATCACTTCTTGTAACATAAGTATAGCTTTTCCCTTTTAAGGGATCCTTGTAAAAAATACTAATAATTTCAATTTCCCCTTTTAAGAGACCCTTGAGTAGTTGGGCCTGCGTCCCTAGATGGCAACGTTATAACATCGCCTATGTTATAGCATAGGCGGAGGGGCTCAGAATCTGCTCCCTGGCTTTTCTCAGGGAGCAATGCTTTAGCATAGGCTGTGTTGTAGCATAGGGAGGGTAGGACCTGCTCGGGGAGGGGCGCGCGCCAGCCCAGGGCCAGGGGCCCAGGGCCAGGGGAGGGGGAATTTCCTGGGGGAAATTTCCATGGAGGAAATTTCCATGGGGGAAAACTTGAAATAACTATAACTCAAGAACCATCACTCGGATCAGGCTGAAATTTTCTGAGAATGTTAAGTATATGTTAGATATGATATATACAAAATTTTAACGCGCAACTTACAGTACACCAGCATTAGTTTACACTTTTGCAAAACTCAAGAACCAATGACCGGATTTTGGTCAAATTTTCAGGATATGATGTATATAGGCGAGTCATGCTGTGCACAGAAGTTTAGCGGGGGGGGGGGCGCGTTCAGCCCAGGGCTAGGGGTCCAGGGCCAGGGGAGAGGAAATTTCCATGGATAACCCCGGGTGTTATTACCCAGGGGTTATTACCCCAGGGGTTATTTTTGAAGAGGCGCAAGTAAAGAACCAGCACTCGGATCAGGCTCAAATTTTCAGAGTATGTCAAGTATATGTTAAATATGGTATGTACAAAATTTTAGCGCGCAACCTATAGTATATAAGCATTAGTTTACACTTTTGCATAAATCAAGAACCAATGCTTGGATTTTGTTCAAATTTTCAGGAAATGATGTATATAGGCGAGGCATGCTATGCACAGAATTTCAGCGCGCAGCCTACAGTATACCAATTTACTTTACACTTTCTCATATAGCACTGTATCTCAAGAACTATAGGGCGGAATAAGCACAAACTTTCAGGGTAAGATATATAAATTGTTGCTGCGTTACGTACAAAATTTCAGCGTGCAGTCTACAGTATACCAGTTTACTTTACACTTTCTTGTATAGGACTCTAATCCAAGAATCACGTGCCGGATTTCGTTCAGATTTTCAGGATATGATGTACAAACCTTAGTTGTGCTATGTACAGAATTTTAGCGCGCAGTCTACAGTATACCAGTGTACTTTACACTTTATCATATAGCACTATATTCCAAGAATCACCGGCCGGATCCTGTTTAAATTTTCAGAATATGACGTAAAAACCTAAGCTGTGCTATGTACAGAATTTTAGCGCGCAGTCTACAGTATAACAGTTTACTTTACATTTTCTCATATAGCACTATATTCCAAGAAACACCAGCCGGATATTGTTCAAATTTTCAGAATATGACGTATAAACCTTAGCTGTGCTACGTACACAATTTTAGAGCACAGCATACAGTATACCACTTTACTTTACACTTTATTGTATAGCACTCTATTCCAAGAATCACCGGCCGGATCTTGTTCAAATTTTTAGGATATGATGTACAAACCTTATTTGTGTTATGTACAGAATTTTAGCGAGCAGTCTACAGTATACCACTTTACTTTACACTTTCTCGTATAGCACTCTATGCCAAGAATCACTAGCTGGAGTTTGTTCAAATTTTTAGGATATGATGTACAAACCTTATTTGTGTTATGTACACAAGTTTAGAGCGCAGCCTACAGTATAACACTTTACTTTACACTTTCTCGCATAGCACTATATTACAAGAACCGCTAGCCGGATTTTGTTCAAATTTTAAGGATATGATATATAAAGCTTAGCGGTGCTATGTACAAAATTTTAGCGCACAACCTACTGTATGCTGATTTTTTATTTGCATTGTCTTTACAATGCTTGATTTTTTAGCAGTACCTGTCTAATGATGCCATTAAGGATTATTTTTGCCTAAAAATGAGCAACCAGTATAGGCAAACATTGCTCAAATTTGATTATCATGCTATTTTGAGCATCTCAAAGTTTATCAGAAAACGCCTGAAAAAGGGCGATCTTTGCCTGCTGTTCAACTTATGGGAATTTTCAAATCCTGAGCTAGCGTTTACTTTATAAACCTCCACACAAAATTCATTAATGAACACGTAACTTAATCCATGTCATCAGTATTGATCTAAAAATTAACAAAGTTTGGAATATTTTTTGTAAACTTTGAAATATTTTTTGTAAAGTTTGGAATATTTTTTGTAAAGTTTGGAATATTCTTTGTAAAGTTTGGAATATTTTTTGTAAAATTTGGAATATTTTTGTAAAGTTTGGAATATTTTTTGTAAAGTTTGGAATATTCTTTGTAAAGTTTGAAATATTTTTTGTAAAATTTGGAATATTTTTTGTAAAGTTTGGAATATTTTTTGTAAAATTTGGAATAAATTTTACATGCTTAAGCATAGTACTTTTGTAAAGTTTGGAATATTTTTTGTAAAGTTTGGAATATATTTTACAAAGCTTGGAATATTTTTGTAAAGTTTGGAATGTTTTTGTAAAGTTTGGAATATTTTTTGTAAAGTTTGGAATATTTTTTGTTAAATTTGGGAATTTTTTTGTAAAGTGTCAAATTTTATGTATCTAATCTGCATTTCTCAAGCATCGTTGACACTATTTTATATACCCTGTGCAACTCATGCTCCTGTTTTGCACCAGTAAGGATTGATATTCCGCTTGTGAACAATATAAAGGTCACATTGCGAAAATTGCAGACTAATCCATGAAACAGTGCTACTTCATACATGCATTTCCTTGTCGTCAGTTCATAAAATTTGCAAAGATTAAAATTTGCCAAACCTGCAAACATATGAGGTTTCACCCTTAAATCATCACTTTTAGCATTTAATGCGTTAACATGCCCTGAAAAGGGCGATCTATGCCTGCTGTTTAACTAGGGGAATTCTTAAGCCCTGAGGCTAGGTTTTACTTTGCAAACCTTCACACATACGCGATTGATGAATACATAACTTCATCTGTGTCATCAGTATTGATCTAGAATTTACTAAAGTTTCAAAAATTTTCTGTAAAGTTTCAACAATTTTTGTAAAGCTTGTAATATTTTCTGTAAACCTAAAATATTTTTTTTGTAAAGTTTGGAATATTTTTTGTAAAGGGTGGAAAATTTCTTGCAAAGTTTGGATAATCTTCATTTAATATGGCATTGCTCCAGGATTGCTGACATAATTTTGTAAGCTATATATACACCAGCATACAGAAAATGCAGAAAAATGACAAAAGTCGACAAGGGTCAAAATCCCGAAATGATCTACTTGAATATAGTCATGTTCCTCACAGTATAAAATGGTTGATTGGATTTAATTCGGGAAAATTGCATGTATTTTCTACACGTGTCCTAATGGCTTAGTGTTTGTCTCATAGCCATGGAATTTTATTGATATTTATGTATGTTTTGCTACAGCCTGTCATATAATTCTTCAGATACCGTGTGAAACAAATAGTTCTTTCCACAAAGTAAATGAATCAAATGAATCACGCAAAATTTAGCCATATTTTGTCAGAGATTGTAGAGTATATGAATAGACTATGCAAAATTATCATGTTTTTTGTGTTTTGAAGTAATTTTTGACAAATATACCCCAAATTCTAACTAAAAATTATAGAACATTGCATGAAATTCGAGCAAGTTAATTCACAGAAAACTTCCGCCTTTTCGATAGAGGACCTCCAAGACTTCAGTACTTTCCAACTATTTTCTACATATTTTTACCCTCCTACAGAAGATTTCTGTCAAAAGCTAGGGAGGCTATGATATTAGTAGAGAGGGTACATGGTTGATAACTTTGATATATGCAGCTTCTGCTGGATTTTCCAACAGCTTCCGAGGTATAAGCCAATGACATAATAATATAATAATATTATAATTATATTCCACTATTGCTTAAGTTTAAGAAAGATAGCTTTTTTGATATGTTTTTTTAGCATTTTAACACTGTAAGCTGCTTGAGACTGGAGCAATGGCATATTAAATGAAGATTATCCAAACTTTGCAAGAAATTTTCCACCCTTTACAAAAAATATTCCAAACTTTACAAAAAAAATATTTTAGGTTTACAGAAAATATTACAAGCTTTACAAGAATTGTTGAAACTTTACAGAAAATTTTTGAAACTTTAGTAAATTCTAGATCAATACTGATGACACAGATGAAGTTATGTATTCATCAATCGCGTATGTGTGAAGGTTTGCAAAGTAAAACCTAGCCTCAGGGCTTAAGAATTCCCCCTAGTTAAACAGCAGGCATAGATCGCCCTTTTCAGGGCATGTTAATGCATTAAATGCTAAAAGTGATGATTTAAGGGTGAAACCTCATATGTTTGCAGGTTTGGCAAATTTTAATCTTTGCAAATTTTATGAACTGACGACAAGGAAATGCATGTATGAAGTAGCACTGTTTCATGGATTAGTCTGCAAATTTCGCAATGTGACCTTTATATTGTTCACAAGCGGAATATCAATCCTTACTGGTGCAAAACAGGAGCATGAGTTGCACAGGGTATATAAAATAGTGTCAACGATGCTTGAGAAATGCAGATTAGATACATAAAATTTGACACTTTAGAAAAAAATTCCCAAATTTAACAAAAAATATTCCAAACTTTACAAAAAATATTCCAAACTTTACAAAAAACATTCCAAACTTTACAAAAATATTCCAAACTTTACAAAAAATATTCCAAACTTTACAAAAAAATATTCCAAACTTTACAAAAGTACTTTGCTTAAGCATGTAAAATTTATTCCAAATTTTACAAAAAATATTCCAAACTTTACAAAAAATATTCCAAATTTTACAAAAAATATTCCAAACTTTACAAAGAATATTCCAAACTTTACAAAAAATATTCCAAACTTTACAAAAAATATTTCAAAGTTTACAAAAAATATTCCAAACTTTGTTGATTTTTAGATCAATACTGATGACATGGATTAAGTTACGTGTTCATTAATGCATTTTGTGTGGAGGTTTATAAAGTAAACGCTAGCTCAGGATTTGAAAATTCCCATAAGTTGAACAGCAGGCAAAGATCGCCCTTTTTCAGGCGTTTTCTGATAAACTTTGAGATGCTCAAAATAGCATGATAATCAAATTTGAGCAATGTTTGCCTATACTGGTTGCTCATTTTTAGGCAAAAATAATCCCTAATGGCATCATTAGACAGGTACTGCTAAAAAATCAAGCATTGTAAAGACAATGCAAATAAAAAATCAGCATACAGTAGGTTGTGCGCTAAAATTTTGTACATAGCACCGATAAGCTTTATATATCATATCCTGAAAATTTGAACAAAATCCGGCTAGCGGTTCTTGTAATATAGTGCTATGCGAGAAAGTGTAAAGTAAAGTGTTATACTGTAGGCTGCGCTCTAAACTTGTGTACATAACACAAATAAGGTTTGTACATCATATCCTAAAAATTTGAACAAAATCCAGCTAGTGATTCTTGGCATAGAGTGCTATACGAGAAAGTGTAAAGTAAACTGGTATACTGTAGACTGCGCGCTAAAATTCTGTACATAACACAAATAAGGTTTGTACATCATATCCTAAAAATTTGAACAAGATCCGGCCGGTGATTCTTGGAATAGAGTGCTATACAATAAAGTGTAAAGTAAAGTGGTATACTGTATGCTGTGCTCTAAAATTGTGTACATAGCACAGCTAAGGTTTATACGTCATATTCTGAAAATTTGAACAATATCCGGCTAATGTTTCTTGGAAAATAGTGCTATATGAGAAAATGTAAAGTAAACTGTTATACTGTAGACTGCGCGCTAAAATTCTATACATAGCACAGCTTAGGTTTATACGTCATATTCTGAAAATTTGAACAAGATTCTTGGAATATAGTGCTATATGATAAAGTGTAAAGTACACTGGTATACTGTAGACTGCGCGCTAAAATTCTGTACATAGCACAACTAAGGTTTGTACATCATATCCTGAAAATTTGAACAAAATCTGGCACGTGATTCTTGGATTAGGGTCCTATACAAGAAAGTGTAAAGTAGACTGGTATACTGTAGACTACACGCTAAAATTTTGTACATAACGCAGCAACAATTTATATATCTTACCCTGAAAGTTTGAGCTTATTCCGCCCTATAGTTCTTGAGATACAGTGCTATATGAGAAAGTGTAAAGTAAATTGGTATACTGTAGGCTGCGCGCTGAAATTCTGTGCATAGCATGCCTCGCCTATATACATCATTTCCTGAAAATTTGAACAAAATCCAAGCATTGGTTCTTGATTTATGCAAAAGTGTAAACTAATGCTTATATACTGTAAGTTGCGCGTTAAAATTTTGTATATATCATACCTAACATATACTTAACATTCTCATAAAATTTCAGCCTGATCCGAGTGCTGGTTCTTGAGTTATAGTTATTTCAAGTTTTCCCCCATGGAAATTTCCCCATGGAAATTTCCCCCAGGGAAATTTCCTCCCCTGGCCCTGGACCCCTGGCCCTGGGCTGGTGCGCGCGCCCCCTCCCCGAGCAGGTCCTACCCTCCCTATGCTACAACACAGCCTATGCTAAAGCATTGCTCCCTGAGAAAAGCCAGGGAGCAGATTCTGAGCCCCTCCGCCTATGCTATAACATAGGCGATGTTATAACGTTGCCATCTAGGGACGCAGGCCTAACTACTCCCTTGTAAAAAGTACTGATGATTCCGAAATTTGGCGGTATTAGTTCTCCTCCCATTCTCCACAGTCACGACCCTGGAACGCTTCCTTCGCTCATTTCTTTTTATCGCATTGACCGAAAGCCGTTGAGATAAAAATAAAGAAAACTTGATAAATTTCGTGATCGTGTCAATTCTAGTGAAACTGACGATAATAAGAAAGAGTTGTTTGTAGGCACTTTAATACTAATACCTCTAGTTTCTAGAATGTAAAAAATTCATTTGTTAAAAATGCCATACATTTGACTGACGAACTAAGGGCCGTCCGCCAAAAACATATGGACAGCAATAATTTAGCATAAAAAATGGAAGTTAATTACATCACCTACAAGTATACATGGGCAGAAACAAAATTTTAGGGGTGGTCCGATGCAGAGTTGGGCGGCAGCAAAATCCTGGGGGATTCAAGATTTATCAGAGGTCAAAAATGGCCTTAAAAATGATAGTGTGGCGAAAAAACACCATTCCACTACACAAACAAATTAGACTTTACATATGCATATGTATATATGCATTGTTCATTCTCTTTAGCTAAATACGGTATTAGTTCTCCTCCCATTCTCCACAGTCACGACCCTGGAACGCTTCCTTCGCTCATTTCTTTTTATCGCATTGACCGAAAGCCGTTGAGATAAAAATAAAGAAAACTTGATAAATTTCGTGCTAAATACAGCTCGTTGTAAGCGTAAAAGGCGGAGCTTGCTCACGCCCAAACAGCATTAGTTAGGTACATAACTCAGTGTTCATGAAAGCGAGTAAACTTCAATAAAAGCGCAAGAAGAAGTGATCAGAAGAATTTGATTTATCGCTTGCGAACGTGTTACAAGATAAGCGCATAAAGGGGATCTAAAACGAAATACTGAGACTAAGTAATATACAGTGAGCAAAAGAAAAAACCAGATCCCGGTCGATGAGTGAGAGTTGAGCATGATCAACTTGTCTTAAGTCCCTCTAGCCTTCGTTAGGTTGTATTTCCAAAAAACCGCGATTGTTGCGACGACCTCGCGTCTGGTTGAATTTGCTGTCTCGTCCTTGAGACTTTCTTGTAAAGAATGTGATAAAATTTTGGGTGACGGGAGGGTGGGCATATGTAAAGTCTAATTTGTTTGTTAGTGTAATATAGATTTCACGTCAGCCAATATGGCTTAGCAAAATCTTATATTCCATTACGCAAACAAATTAGACTTTACATATGCATGTTCAAAGCGTTTGCATACTTTTTGTGAGAGGACGACATTAGCATCTTTGGAATTATCTTCAATATTTCGATTGTAAAACTTGAAAAAAGTAGATGTGTGAGACCAGTTAGCACTTTTCGAAATATCTGAAATACTCAGCCCGCTTTTTGCGGCTTTTGAAGAAGAAGCTGATCGAACGGAGTGGGCCTTAAATTTATCACAATCAATTCCTGCTAGTTTAAGTGTTTCTTGAACCCATCTTGAAACCGATGTCGTTTTTATTCCGTTATATGGTTTGATGAAAGATAGAAACAAGTTTGTTTTGGTGGATCAAATAATTTTAGTCATATATAAATACAAAAGTATATGATGATACGGGCAGACGCTTTTTTCTGAGAAATGAAAGACTTGCATGCAGCACAAGCGGAGAACCAGAATGACGAGTTTTAGTCATTTCGGGTGCCGTAAACGAAATATAATTATCGAAAAGTCGCATATAATTTACATCCAATTTTGAAAACCCGGAATACGTTTGGGGGCTACATAAGGCCAACAACAAAACGGTTTTTAAACGATAGTAATTTTCGGTTTGTCACGTGACTAAAATCAGCTTCGTCGAGATATAAATCTTTCAGATATTCATTATTATGTCAACGTCCCACGTGTCAGCATAGCGAGGTAGAGGAGGGTCAGCACGAAAAATACCGTCCATGACGCGTGGTAAAATATGATAACTAATGAAAGTTTCGTTAAATTCGCGAAGGAATGCACACCCAGCGCTTCGCGTTCCTGAAATGGTTCGATATTTATACCCTAAATTATAGAGGTCGGCAAGGAAGCTACCCTAATCTACTGTAGATGCGCGAAGCGGATTAATTTTCCGCTCAGTACACCAGCTATGCCATTTTTGGATGGCCGTATTGAGTGCTTTTTGGTACCTGGTGCCCAAGATTGTAAATCAAGGTCGAAAGCTGACCTTGATAATCCTCGGGCCGACCATGCTTGCCCGATACTTTCCAGGCTGATAATATTAGGCTGCCGTTGCTTATGAGCGGATAAGATTGGCTGGTGTAATGTTTCGAAAATTAGAGGGTCAAGTTTCCAGTTAGAGCTGTCAAAAAAGAGCACGAGAAGTATTGTCTGCTAGGAAATTTTCAAAACGGTAAATGATGCGCTTGCAAATTTATTTCTTTATCGAGACACCATTTCCAGATTTGTACTGAAAGGTCACAGAGATAAGCACTTTTCGTCCCATTCATTTTATTCAGATATGCAGCCGAAACGGAATTATCCAAAATGAGTGAAACGGATGTTCGAAAACAATTTTTCGCAAAAATTTTTAGTGCGAAAAAGGTTGCAAGCATTTCTTTACAATTTATATGCAACGTAGTTTCGTCTGCTTTCCAAACGCCACAGATACCGATTCTCCATTAGAGTATGCGCCCCAGCCCGTATTAGATGCGTCGGAAAAAATAGTAAGCGTGCTGTCTGGTGGGACAATGTCTCGCCCATTCCAATGAATAAGTTGTTTTGAAAAATGATAGTATGGCGAAAAAACACCATTTTCCAACGTTTCTAATTGAGCAAAATCCATTGGCATAAAAAATTGCGAAAAAACTGAAAAAATTTCAAAAATTGAATTCCGGAGGGGATATTTTAGTTTCTGGGGGAGTTGTGGTTTCTCAGGGGCTGCATACCCCCCAAACCCCCCACGCCCAAATGTGGTCCGATGGGATTAATATCCAAAAATAGCACCAAAAATTCAATTCTGGGGGTCCATCAATTTTTTTGACGGAAGGGTCTTCAGATTCTGAGGCTCCGGACCCCAAGACCCCCACGCCCGTGTGTGTCTTCAAGTCGCTTGTGAAAAATTTTATTTGACAATAAGGTCGCTGCAGTCTTTACCATGCTCACTCGTTATTATTTTGTGCGCGTTTTGCATAAACTGACTAGTTCCAAATTTACTGTATAGGAAAAATAATTCAGCGATTTATCTACTATATTCCCTTCGCCAACAACGAATTTACGGGTTATAACCACACATATAGGCAGCAACTGAATGCTGTGATGGCCGATCTGGGGGTCAGTCATTCTGAGGAGGGATGAAAACTCGAACTTTTTTGAGCCAAAATGACCTCAAACACTAAGAAACATGCTAAAATCGCGTGCGTTAAAACACGTTATTCCACAGTTTCTGGTCATTTTCAAGCCCTTTTGACGGAAATTTTCGATTTTTATCTATTTTAGGCCTTCATTTTGCCTCATTTTCCAAACGAAATTTTCCGTTTTTTCAATCCCCATCTTCTTTACGTGCATGTCTGGTCTGGATCCCCGCCCATGTGTGGGAATGACGCAATGCCTTATATAGGTCGTAAGAATGAGTGCCGAAATATGCCATAAATTTTACTCATCAGCCTTAAAATTGAAAAAAATTCAAATAAAAATGTTTGTTCATGCTGAAATGTGTAAAAGAGGGAATAATGACAACAATATTGTCGATTGTAAATGAAAACATACATTCGTTATTAAAGATGAATAGTTTTTACAGTAGCTGATTTTCCACAAAATTTTGGACTTGTTCCGTTCATACCATACGCACCAGTGATGTTCACACAAAGGCGTGGGGTAGTTTAAGGGGCCTGCACCCTGCCCCGAAATCCGGTAGACCCCCAAAATCGATATAACCCACAGAATCGAATTTTTGGCATGTTTTTGAGATTTTTCGCCAATTTTATACCACCCAGTCCCCTAGAATTTGGTAGCTGCGCACATGTGAAAACTTGTAACCGATATGAAACTGAGAACCGTTAAGATTGACATGGAAAATTTTCCTTACGGCCGTTCACATGCTAAGGAACTTTCTTTCGAAGCAGAGCCAATCGTAGCACCAGCAATTCTGTTGTGTATTCTGGCTATGATATCCGTTGTGGATATGTCTTCCGTGCTCCTAGTTGCGACGAACATTTTAGCATCTTTGAATTTTTCGTATAAATCCTTCTCGCCACAGAACGGATAAGGCATAGGATCATGCGCGAGAAAATCGATCTGTTTAAAAATAGAAGAAGCGGTTAACGACAAAAAAAATCAAAAATTTTTTTTGCGCTAGTGTGCTTTTTTCACTTAAAACTTTTAAAAATATCTAATGCACCAGAATCCGAAAGATCCACCCTGAACCTGGTAGAACCCAGAATGGAACTCTGGTAATTTTAGCGATTTAGCCCCACCATAACCTTTGAAAATCAGTTGCTGCCACACATGCCCTGGGGGTTTCACTCATCCAGTAAAGTTTTCAATCCTTAGAATAGGCGTTTTTTTAAAAAATCCGCAGAAAAAATGCTGTAGCATTTTGAGGTATCTGTTTGCTCAAAAGTGTCCAATTTTGGACGCTTCGCGCCCTAGACTCCTTTCCAACAGTTGTTTGAAAGTGTACCATGGCCCAGAAGATGTTAGCCTATTTGCTCCAAAGCCATTAAATATTTCTGCTTTAAACGTACAAACGCTGTTAAAAACTGGTTACCAAGCTTTACTAGCGACCACGCTCAACACTTTCCATGTAGATGTGTGTTGTATTTCCGAAATTCGCCTGCCAGATTCAGGCACTTGTCGTCTGAATGTACCAAAACAGGACGATTTTTTCACGCTATATTTAAGTGGAGTACCAGTGGATGCCCATCAAGGCCAACATGGAGTTGGCATTGCCGATAATAAAAAGCTTGCAAACACAATCATTGAATGGAAGCCCATTAACGAACGATTAGCCAAAATGCAATTAGCTGCCGAACCAACCAATATATCCATCATTTCAGTGTACGCCCCCACTAACAGTGCGACCGAAAATGATAAAGATGAGTTTTATGCCACGTTAGATCGTGAAATAGCCCAAATACCATCAAACGACTATCTAGTGGTGGCGGGGGATTTTAATGCTCAACTAGGGCCTCCTGTAAAAGGCAGGAAGGAGACTGGGCCTAATACACTTGGACATCTGTGTGAGAATGGTGAACGCTTATTAGATCTAGTATCAAATTACCATCTACTCGTCGCTAATACTGTCTTTCGACATAAACGTCGCCACCTCCAAACATGGATTAGTCCTGATGGTAAAACGCGGAACCAAATTGACCATATTTTAATCAAACGGCGAAATTCCTTGATAGATGCTCGTTCGTTTTGGGGCACGGACACAATCACTGACCACGCTTTGCTCTCTGTGAAGATTAAAATCCAGCCACGGAGCCAGAAACGTCCAACCCTGAATAGGAAATTCAATCTTCCTCAACTTAAAATTCCAGATAAACAAATTGAATTTGCATCAACATATCAGCGCAATAAACTTACAAATCCTGCGACTACGCTAAATGACAAATGGGTTGAAATCAAAACATCCCTGACAAAAGCTGCTGAAACTGTCCTTGGTCACGGGAAGAAATTGAACGAAGACTGGATCAGTGATCAAACATTGCAACTCTCTGACCAAAGGAAAATAGCACGCAGCAATAATAACCATGCACTCACGTCCGATCTAGCAAAGAAGGTTAAATTGTCAGCTAGGCTAGATCGGGAGGCTTATTGGTCAAACCAGGCCACTGAACTGGAATGTGCGCAAAGTAGGGGTGATACAAAGAAATTGTTCAGGCTGGTGAAGATCATTGCCCGGAATTACACCCCGGCAGTTAGTGGAACTATCTTAGATAAAAATGACCAGGCTATCATTGAAAAAAGCAACTACTTGAAAGATGGTGAGAATATTTTTCTGAGTTACTAAACCACAATCCTCCTTTGCAAGCCATTGTTCAGCCGACTGCGCCAACTCAGATGATCCCTTATAATATCAATGAGAAACCACCAACTATTGAAGAAATCAATAGAGCTGTCAAGCAGCTGAAAAGCGGACGTGCGCCTGGAAGTGATGGCCTTCCACCCGACTTATTTAAGATCAACAACCTTGCACTTATTGCCGACTTACACGAGCTGTATTCTATGATCTGGAAAGATGAATCAATTCCAACTGACTGGCAAACAGCGATAGTTTTACCCTTGTATAAGAAAGGTGACAAAAAACGTTGCAACAACTATCGTGGTATTTCGCTACTAAATATTGCCTATAAATTGATGGAGAAAATTCTGCTTAATCGACTATTACCAAACCGCGAAAGAAACACCAGAGAAAATCAAGCTGGATTTAGACCAGGTCGCGGTTGCATTGACCAGATTTTCACACTGCGCCAAATCTTAGAACTTCGCCATGAATTCCGGCAACCAACAGTGGTTGCCTTCTTGGACTTTACAGCGGCCTTTGATAGTATTGACCGACAATCAATCTGGTCTCTACTTGAATTAGAAGGACTGCCTCCAAAATTAAAACGGTTGTGTGCAGCTATGTACGCCAAAACGAACTGTCAAATCAGAGCCTATGGAGAGGACAGTCAAGAATTTTCAACTAAAACCGGCGTGCGTCAAGGGGGTGTTCTGTCCCCCTGTTTGTTTAACATCTGTATCGACCATGTGCTAAAAAGTGCCCTCGATAATGGCCCCGGTGGCATTACAATATACCCAAGTGAACATTCAATCACGGATCTTACCTTTGCCGATGACATAGCCTTGCTTGCAGATTCCCCAGACACCATGCAGGCAATGGTAGACCGCATCGAACGAACAGCATCAACCGTGGGACTCAAGCTCAACTGTGCCAAATCAAAATATTTTGCAATCAATCTAGATCCTGCATCGCTAAATGTTGACTTAACGATTGGAAATGATCGCATGGAACTAGTCAACTCTTTTACGTATCTTGGTAGCCGAATATCTCCTAATGGGCTACTGGATGAAGAAATGCCGATCAGAATTGCAAGAGCATCATCAATCTTTTCAGCCTTAAAACATTTCTGGAGTAGACCCGATATACGGAACAAAACGAAAACCCGAATCTACTGTGCCACGGTCCGAGCCACGCTGTTATATGCTACAGAAACATGGCCCATAAAACGAGATCAGCTTAGAAAGATGGAAGCCTTTGACCATCGTTGTCTCCGACGAATTACAAAAGTACGTTGGTCAGACTTTATTACCAATGAGTCTGTCCGCCAACGATGCGGTCTGAAACATCCACTAGCCGCCGCGATGATTTTGCGCCGTTGGAAATGGATCGGTCATGTTATGAGGATGCCTGATTCTCGATTGCCCTATAAAACATTTACCAGCTCGCAGGGGCCAACTTGGAAACGCCCTAAAGGAGGCGTTAGACATACAACGCGGCGATATTTCCACAAAAAGGCGGAGGAACTTATCATGATCCCATTCAACCTTAGTCGAAAGAAGTTTAACGTTTCATGGCTACATCATCTTAGATCAATCGCCGCCGACCGGTTGCAGTGGCGCACAATTTCAAACAACATGGTCAATGCCCACTATGGGCGGAATGGCCGTTAAGCAAAAGTAAGCAAGTAAGCATTTAATCGAAATTTGTCTGATATTTTTCGAAATTTTTTATGTTCTCACGCTCCGGAAAGATGGATAATCGTCGGAACCACCGAAAAATTATGTTTTTGACGTGGATCCATCTCTCCGAGCCCTTAAAGACACTTTTAATTTTCACCCCCCCCTCCGAATTCCCATACTGTGCATGTCTGGTTAGTGCCCTGCCTATTTGTGTTAACTCGAAGATGTGTTTTTATTCGAAGTCATTCAGAAAATTGATTTTTAATATCAATTTATAACATTCGATATCACTTTTTTATTTGTTTTTCGAAAGATAAATGATTTTTATTTTTCATTCACCAAGCATTTTCGTAGGTAATCTTGAGCCTTTATTTTACTGCCCAACTTAATAGGCGGCTAAGTTTATTCATTATATTCGAAAACTCTTACGAAAATTCGAGTAATTACAACATTCATTTGCATTTGTGAATTTGAATTGATTAAAAAAATAACAAAGTGCGCTGGGCAAAAATTATAGACTCTTTAAGCCACTGCAATGGTTCGTGAAAAACATCACTAATTCATTCTCAATTTTAATTTTATCTGAATTTCAGGACAACATTCAAGTTTTTTCGTCACAAGTTTATTCCGTACGTAAATGCACTAAGCTGAAAGTCAAAAATATTCGATGAGAAGAAAAACAAGCTGAAACCTGAAAATATTTTGTAACTAATATCACGTGATCTACAATAATTTTTGGGACAATAAGATTAGTTTAGAATTTTTCATGCCACATGAGTAATATTATTCGCTTAAATTGGAAAAATCCGTATCGAATGAATAAAAGACTATAGCTCTGAGGACATTGTCCTACATGGGCGTGGGTGGGGGAGATTTGTACCCCGAAATTCGAAATTTCCTCGCTCCTCCAGAATTGAACTTCAAACATTTGTGGTTTTTCGTGATTTTGACCCAACAAACTTTATTTCGAGTGTTGCGCATTAATGGATATCAATCTTGCCTGTCTGTCCAGCATACAACGGCGGGACCAGATTTTCTGACAGGGGGCGGAACCCCAAATCTTTCAAAAAGTGTCAAAAATTGTCCGAAAAATTCGTCCATGATGCTTAATGTACCAGTTTTTGCCGTCTAATGGAATGGACAGAATCAATTTTGATCCGAAGAAAATTTAAAAAATTTCGAAAGTTTCATAATAACACAAAATCCTTGTTCTGCACATAAACTACCCTTCTGACGTAAAAATAAAGTCATTAGAGCGCCAAGAAATTCAGTAAATATAATTAACGAGTACTACACGAAGCGCCGGATGGAAAAATTGTCATAAAAATGGCCAAAATCCTAAAAATACACATTATTCTCTATTACGCTCAACTATTTTCGACGACGGAGGGGGCAGTGCCCCTCCGATCCCCTCTAAATCCACGCTTCTCAGCACATAAGACTCATATCAAAATAAACTTGAAAGTAGGTAAATAGATTAATTACACATCAAAATGAAAAAACTTGCTTTTAATTTTCGTAAAAAGTCGAATGTTGGAGCCCAAGGAGCATTTGGAAACACCTCGTCAACATATCTGCAATGACGCACTGCTTCGCATCTCTCGTGATCATTGTTTTCTGGCTTTCTTTCGAACTTTTCTACGGTCTTACCATTGCTCACTGAAAAACGGATGATTGGCTAAACTTATTTCGAGTTTACCTCCGTATACCATGTTCTGTCGACGTTATAGCCAATCAGTTTATCAACATTTTTTATGATATTTTTTAACTAAGTCTATAACGTTGTCTAGCCTCATTTTAGCTCCAGCTACATCATTATTAATGCTTTAGCTTATGAAAAATTTTACAGCAGTTATATAGCAATGACATATTGACTGTGATATCGCACAATCTCTAAGATGAGAAAATAGCCTTCTTATACAAACTTAGAGGTCAACTCCTTTTCAAAGGTCTATTAGCATATCCTGTTTGTGTTCAACACACCTGCGGTCAAATTTTTTTCCTTTTTGCATGTATGCTCTTCCGGTTCCTCAACTTTATGCATAGCAATAGGTTCTTTACTTTTAACTCTTCAACAAATAATTATCCTGAAAAATAAGATAGGTACATACTTAGAAATAGAATAAAAAATCGCACAAAATAAAACTAATAATTGCTAGGGTAAACAAAGCAGGCGTAGTTTACAGACTTGATCAGCGAACTATCAAATTTGCAAAAAATACTGAATATCTTCCAAATAGACGACAAAACAAAGTAATCAATAATGCCTTCCCGCTCTTTTCACCCGAGACGTAGAAGGTACAACATTAGTCGCTATCATACATGTACAGCATGGGAATTCTGGGGGGACAGGCCAGAAAATTTTTAAAAAGTGCCTGTTTCGGGCTAAAAAACGATAGGTGCACGTCAAAAACACCGTTTTTGACGTTTCGGAAAATGATCGTTCTTTTTGAAATACAGAAACGTAAAAAAATTCGAAAAATTAGAAAAAAAAATTGAGTAAATTGAACAAAATATGGTCGAAAAATGTGTGTGTATGTGTGTATGTGTGTGTGTGTGTGTGGGTGTGTGTGTGTGTGTGTGTGTGTGTGTGTGTGTGTGTGTGTGTGTGTGTGTGTGTGTGTGTGTGTGAGTGTGTGTGAGAGTGCCTGTGTATGGCGCGAAGCGCCGAGAATTTGAGATTTTTGAGCCAAAAATGGGCTGAAAACGCTTAAAAAGGCACACTCTTTACAAGTTTTACCAACTTTTACAAAAAGTCAATAATTCAGAGGGGGTCGCAGCCATTTTGCGGGGGGGGGGTTAATTGCTATTCCGGAGGGTCAACCTCCCAACGCAGCGCCCAAATTCTGGGGGTCAGGATAGGTAAAATCGCCAAAAATCTTACTAAAAATATTATTCTGGGGTTTAGAGTAATCTGCGGGGGTTTTTCAACCTCTGTGGGGTGCAAACCCTGAACCATCCACGCCCGTGTGTGGTCGCTATGTATACCCATGGGTTTATTCAAGAGGGGCGGCCGTTCCCTTCTCATTAGCCTAAAATAATTGGCCAAATAAAGAATTTAAATGTAATTTGCAATGACTTTTGGCTATTACTGATAATAGTTTCTCAAATTTTTCTGAATACCTATTACTAACATGTATTCACTTTCTTGGCAGCCCAGAAGTCATATTTTTGCTCAGGAAATGAGTTTTCCTTTCCATCCTGATGATGTTCCAGAAAAACAAATTTAATAACATGCTATAAAAGGACGAATAATGGATATTAACAGCTAAAAATTTGTCAGAAATGTAACCAAACCAATCTTCAAAATTATGCCTAATGCAATTTTTGCATTTCTGAAAATTCATTACGCTTTATTTTTGACGACACTCCTAATAAAAATCTGCGTCGTCTTAGTGAAAGGCTCCGCGGACATAGGTGGGCAGTACCGAAATTCTGGGGAGGGTGCAAGATTTTTCGAAGGTCAAAAAATGGCTTCAAAAACGGTGGTATGGCGAAAAAACATCATTTTTCAACGTTTCTCATCGAGCAATATCCATTGACATAAAGAAATTGCGAAAAAACGAAATTATTTTCAAAAATTGAATTCTGGGGGTATTAAGGCTTCCGGGGGTATTTTGGTTTCTGGGGGTGCATACCCCGAACCCACCACGCCCACGTGTGTCCGCGGAGCCCGAGATACAATGCCCTCCGTTTACCATTATGTTTTTACAGTCGAAAGGTAACCATCATAGGAAGAACTTCTAATCTATATTAAGCTACACCTTCTTTACGTATTCTGACAGTTATAACTTTCATTTAATGCAATTTTTTATGTTCTTTCTAAATATGTATGTTCCTTTTTATGAAAATTATTTTTGAAAGAGATACAACTAAAAAACTATTAAGATGCTTAAGAATAGACACCTGGTGGACATCCATCCAAAAAGAAGAAAAAGTAGATTTTTGTTGTGTTAAATACAGCCAGGGGATGCATTTGAAAAGCTGTAAGGGAATAAACCGCTAAATCTTTCATTAGAACTTCATTTTCCCATTTCGAGCTTTTGTAATATCACTGTAAATAGGACAAAGAATGCTTATTTCTAGCTGCTCTATAAGTTTTCATCAGAGCTAAACCATTAAAAACGATGTAACTAGAGCCAAAAACAAAGTTCTAGTTACAAGGATAAGGAAGATCAGAAAAAATACTAATAAAGTGATTCAATATGATTTTCTCCTAAGACAGGGTAAAGAAAGGGTTGAGCATAGTATCCTAGGAATTCTAAGATTCAATTTTACTCGAATGCTTCTGTTTTTGCATAAAAAATGAACTTGCAAAGAAAAATTTTCAACATTTTCGACTGTGGTCTTCAAAATGCAAGTGGTCTCGCGGTAGTCAGACTATTGGATCTTAAATCGGGGAGGAAAGGGTTAAACGATTTCAAGAGCAGAAATAGCTGTTTCAGTATAGTTTTCTTCTACAATTTCCAAGCATTATAGCTTTTGAAAATTTCAGACGTTCCACGTCAAACGCTACAAATACAGGATTTAGAGCTGCAATTCAAGCTTCTGAACGTTCTTCTGCTTTAGTTTCACAAATTTTCCGGCGCTTCGCGCTTGATTTTCGCTGAAATCAAATCATTTTTTCGAATAAAATTGACAAAAATTTTAAAATGTTTTGAAAAAATGCTGTGCCAAAAACGATTTTAATTATAAGCGACAACGTAAAACGTCAAAAAACGCTATTACGCACGTGTGAAGGGCAAATTTTCGGACCCATAGACCCGCCACTGTGGATACTCGATTAAGAATGCAAATTACTCGATTCGTGCTTTGTAATTTAAATGATTGTGAGACGCACTGAAGTGTCTATCGTCTTAGTAGGCGTAAACAATTTAGTGGACTTAGCAGATGACGTAGAGCAAGGTGATGTCACTTTTCCATGCATCTCTAGTTGTACTGTAAACAATTTGTTGAATTTGACCAACAAAGTTAGGTTAATGGTCCGTTAACCCAACTTTGAAGCTGGACAATTCCGTGTAGTGGGCTCGATAAATCAAATTAGAAAAGTTATGTAAGCAAAAATAAAGTTGCGTTTGATTCACACTACAAAATTTGGCCTTTGTCTGACAAAGAGAGCCAGCGCATGTTCACGTTTAAATCCATACAATAATGCTATATAATTTGCTTTTTCTTTGAAGAAACTGCATCACTTCACTTGCATCCTATTTTTAACACGAGAAATTTTTTGAGCCTTGTATGCACACATGTTCAGGCGATGGTTACGTTTGTATGTACACGAATTTGGATGTTGCGTAGGATTAACCCAACTTTAATCACATATGTAGATATTCCGTAAAAGTTGGATAGGCTTTACCCAACTTTTGTTATGCATCAATTCAGCAAAAATTGGATTGATAACCCAATTTTGTTGTCATTGATTGATTCAGAATAGTTGTGGAGTAAATTAAAACATTTTTCCACAGTATTACAGCATGGGTTCCCAGCAGCATGCATTTTTGATTTTCAAGTAGCGGCGTCTTATGGATTTCTCAAAACCAGATAATTTTTATTTCGATTGATTGCTTGGTTCTTAAGTTGTTTGGTTAGAAACTTTTTTGTAATGTCAATTATATCCTAGTTGCGGTTCTTCTAGTGTTTTGCCGTTAGCGTTCAGTGACGTGCGACGCGATGGGTTGATTCGTATGCACGCATACTAATACTGGCAAGGAAAATGCTCCGATGGAGCAGAAGAGGTGAATATACTTGGATTTATTCATTGTTACGAATGTAAAAGGAGAGGAGGGGAGTAGGAAAAAATTCCCTATGCGCGCAAAAGCCATAAGGATGTGCTAATCAGTTAAACATTCTCTAAACAATGGAAAAACCGATTTTTACTTCTTCGATGAAAATTAAAAATTAAAGGATAAAAATAGATAACTTATTCAGATTAAAATTTTAAAAAAATGATTTAACAAAATACATAATAAAAAATAAATGAAATAAATTCCTAATTGTTCCAAAAATGAATAGAAATTCAGAAAAATAACAACTTTTACTTCCTACGATCAAATGAACGCTCGGGAAGGCATTTTTGGCCCGCTGCAGCTGCATCGCGTGCCCATAGTGAAATAAATCATAAACGCCATCAGCATAAATCCTGATAGGTCGCGTTGACCGGCCGGCTTTTGCGTTTTCAAACGAAATTTTTTGATCGTAATCGACGGACTCGAGAGTAGCTACGGCCTCAGGATAATGACTATAAGGCGCCGGTTGAACAAGAACCTGCTAAAAATGTGATTATTATGTACGAAAAAAGTATTTTATTCACCAAAATTTTATTATTTATCTTCGCTTTATTATATTTGTTTTTTAATTGACTTTTTTGCAACTGAAAATGAAACACAATTAGTATTTGGGAGCGAAAGTGAAATAAAATTGAAAACACCGACATGGTCGAAAATTGAGAGGAAAAATGAATGGTACCCCATAAAATTTGTTGGTATCGCTGAGTGTTCGTCGTTTATGGTCATCCGCAAATCCACTTTTTTGATGCCCTGAATTCGATCCGTATTCGCTGAAATTTCCAGCTGTTGCAAAATCAGCGAATTTCTGAGCGGAAATTTCCATTATTGTATATACTTTGAGACCTGAATCGTTTTCAAATTGCAGCGCCATGAAACATTTCATATGAATAATTCTATAATGCAGACGAAATAAAATCAAAAGCAGCAGATAACTTTAATTTATGCAACTCCTAACAGTTTTGAACTTGTAAGAATAAAAAACCAGCCAAATGGAACTATATTTTACTGTTCAGGGTTTTTCAGATGCAAGGGAATTTGCCGTTAAGAAGTAATTAGCATATTCAATATTTTGCATCACAATAAACAGAATAAATAGAAATCAATTACTTTCTTATTTCAAAAACCTCGTTGGAAAGAGTACTTACTCAACTTTGTTTACGCAATAAAAATTCATGCGTAAACATACTCTGTTTTTTGATGAACTCACAAACCGGAATAATTTTTTTGCAGGTTAAAGGCCGCAATAAATTACTGAGCGCAGAGACAGACAAGACAAGACAGCCGTTTCAAACTGTAGATTTGGTCTGTGCTTGAGAAACAGTGTACAATTGAGCGACTGTAGTTCGGTTGTCTTTTGAATTTTTCAGCAAGAATTAGGCAACAAAAGTAGTTTAAAATTTTCATGCAGCAGTGCGGCTTAGGGCATATGAATCCACGTGATTCAATATACTGTAGATTATCATGTTTACCTATTATTTTAAAGCATTTTCGTGGTCGCTTTAAACTTTTTAAAAACCTCAAAGCGAAAAGAAATGGACTATAGAAGAAATACGCTACGCCCTATGCCTTTGCAAAATTTAAGACACACTGTCTGAGAAAACATACCTTGTGTCCATTGAGGGCCGGCAACTTCAAAAATTTACACACCCTCAAAATTTTGTATATGTTTACTCTAAACTGTAAACTTCGCGTTTTATTGTAATTCATAAGCAACATTTTCGTCATGCATCCTAATTAAATTTTTAAATTTTTTCCTACAGTGTCCGAAATCGTTGCAATCGGGGGTTTAAATTTTCACAGTTTAAGGCCCTAGGCTGCATATACACACCCACAAAATTTTATTACGAATCTCGTACCACAATTTATGCTGCTTACAGTAAACTGAGGTCCATTTCATAAAAATGCATTATAGTTAACGGAAAAAGTGCAAACTTGTATTTGGTGTATAAACAAGCTTACCACAGGACACCTCACTACTTGAACCCCCAGGGTTTCTGCACTGTATTACATTACTGTGTATGTTGGTATCTTTTTTTAATATTTTTGACAATACATCCAGTCACAAAAATTAATTAGCGCATTTTAAAATCTCCAGAATAGATGCACGTCCTACCGAGTGAATAAATTTCAGGAAATCGTCAAAATAGGGTGCAAATTGATGGCAGGATCAATGACGCTATCGGCGTTAAAACAATATTAAAGTAGGGTGTAAACAAATTGCCGCTATATATATATATATATATATATATATATATATATATATATATATATATATATATATATATATATATATATATATATATATATATATATATATATATATATATATATATATATATATATATATATATATATATATATATATATATATATATATATATATATATATATATATATATATATATATATATATATATATATATATATATATATATATATATATATATATATATATATATATATATATGTATGTATGTATGTATGTATATGTAAATAGATATTCAGATTCATTTTGCAGGAGTTTCTGAAGTTAATCTTAGGTAGCGCGTTAGCGCGTACCTATAATATACTTGGGTACCCCTAACACCTGTGCACCCCCCTACAGCTATAACGGGACACTTCTGGAAGGTTCAGTTTTTTTAAAAAGGAAGATAATAAAAAAATTCGCTGCCCGTGTTTTTTTGTTTTTCTTGAAACTTAAAACTGACTGTGTAAAGAAGGTGTAAAGTTTTTGTGTAACGTTATAACATAGGACAAATTTTGGGACCTTTTTGTCACGGCATGTGGACAACTGAGTATTGATGACTCGAACAACTAAACAGCATAAGATTATAGAGGGATGGATTTTACAGAAGTGAATTTTTTCGTTTTTTGAAATTCGCATTAGTTCTCGAATAGCAGCCTAAGGAGTGCGAAAATCTGGGGGTGAAAAAGCACTTTTTGGTCGAGTTTTCAACCTGATTATGTCTGATACTAACTCCGCTTATAAGTTTTTTAAAATGTTTTATGACAGAAATTTAGAGCGGATCAAGGGCTACATTTTGCATTTAAGCAAAGTCTTCTACGCTCCATGGTGAGTTAGATCCTGGCGTTTAAAGTTTACACTCTAGGGGATGGTGTAAATAACGGATTTTAAGTAAGATTTCTCTGCCAAATTTTTCCGCTTATGAGTCAGTGTAAATTGAAGACAGCATTAATGAAGTGCCTCTCAGGGGCTACACATCGCAGCAAACCGCATTTAATAAAACGCAATATTGAGTTATTTATGGGGGTGTAAAGTTCAAAATCAGAGGTAAAAAAATGGGCGAAAAAACACGTTTTTTTCCGAAGTTTGATTAATAAATCATACCAAATAATTTTTGCAACAGAATTTTGGCATACAGGAATGTAACTACGATTTAAAAGCTAGAAATTGTACCAAACCGAATTTCTTTAAACTCAATGGGGAGTTCGGTACGGAATTTTAAAGTTTACAGTGTTCTAATTGATGGAAAATACGTTTTTGTTGCGTTTTTTGTTCGCCACTTTCTCCGTCCAGAAGTCGGGATAAGTCCAATAGAATAAAAATAAAGTGTTTTATATCGGGTACATGTCAAAGCAAATTGTCTATACATTAATATTTAGCGAGTGTAAAGTCAAAAATTTGGTGTTTAAAATGCGTTTCTGTCTTGTTTTTTCTGCCTGCTTCTCCGGTTATGAGTCAGGGACACGATTATCAAGTCTAGAAATGGACCAGGAACCAAATTTGATATGCCAGTCTGGCGCATATGTTTACACTCTACAGTGTTGTAAAGTAGTTTACACCTATTGTTACTTTGCCCATAGAACATTATGGAGACTTAATTTTTTCATAAATATTAATCGTTATATCGGAACAATATGAAAATCACGAATCTGACCAAAATCTTCTTTACACTAGGTGTTTACATGAAGTTTGCACTACATATGTATTTATCTTCGTTTTTGAGCATTCCAGAAACCTAATTTTTTCCTGGAGTCTAGAAATTTTCAAAGAATCAAATGTGAGACGTCACGTAGGCGCGTTTGTTTACATCCAACAGTGATGTAAAGTAGTTTACACTAATTGTTTATTTGACCTCAGACCATTGTACTTGGGTATTAATATCATAGGTAGCGATATAGCGCTACATATAATATACTTGGCCATCCTTTTTCTAATATCTTTATCACAGCGAGTGCGAAATTTGTGTCCCCCCTCACAGCAACAATGGCACACACCTGGGAGGTGCGTGCGGTTTTTTTAATCGATGGATAATTAAAAAATTCGATGTCCGTGTTTTTTTCTTTTGTTTACACTCAATACTGAGTTAGCAATGAGCGTGTAAAGTGTAAAGCAAAAAATCAAATAATTTGCGGAGAGCCAATTTTTTTTTAAAATGTTGCCCCCAGCTGTAGATAAAATTATTCCAATTTTAAATCTGTTTTGTATAAAAATATTATATATTACGAATCTGACCTTAGAATTTCTTTACAGTCAATGGTTGTTGCACAAAAGTGTAAAGTATACGTGTTTTTTACTCTTTGCGTGTCCTTCAGCTTATCTAACTCAATTTTGGTTTCTGTGCAGTTCAATCGGTTTTATAATGTAAAGGGTTGCAAAATCTCAAAACCGATTTTTTTTCTTATAACGCAATATTTCTTGATCTGTGATCGTTTTAGTGTAAAGGGTTCGAGACGAAAAACGATATCTCTTCAACTACTCCGCTAAGTAGGCGGAACATGCTAATTATGCTTAAAAGGTGCCCTGACCTTAGTGTTACAGATCCCAGTTTATTTTGTTTCTATACACACAATATTGCGGTATTAGCACAAGTGTAAAGTTTACACCGAGAAGCATTTTTGCGCCCAGAGCGTCGTGGAAGAAGAATTTTTTAAAAAATGTTCTCCGTAAGGTCAGAATAACGAATCTGACCTTTAAACTTTTCTACAGCCAGTGTTTGTTGAGGTATGAAGAGGTGAACTTTGAATTATATATACATCTATTTTCTAATGCCGATAGATAACTCCGCATTGCATATTTTTGATCAGATTTTTCGTATTTCAGAGGTTTTTGACTCGTCTTTAATAAATACTAGCAAATGGGGCGTTTCGCTGCCCCATCTGCTAGAGTGTTTGTAAACAAATAATATCTTAACCAGTAATTAGTATAAAAAATTGAATGACCCTGCAATGGATCGGCGAGCGGTTTTTATATTTTTTATATCTAGCTGAGCTGCCCGGCGTTGCCCTGGCTGAACTTAGGCCTGATAGCTGTATGGGATTGAGATGTCTCTTGTATTTTTTTATTTTTCGGGACTCTTGATGTTTTTGGGATATTTCTAAAAAAATTGTTGGTAAAAACATATTGTATTTTTTAAATTTTTTAAAACTGTCTTTTGTCAACCATTTCTTTGATTAAATCCATATTTCTGACGTTATAGAATGGTTCTGAGAATTCTTTATCCTAAATCATATTTTTGATGTTCTGGAATGTTCTGGAAATTATACCATTGAATGGTTTGGGATGTTCGAAAATGTTGTTTGATCATAACCATATTTTTAACGTTTTGGAATATTAAAAAGCTTTTTTCGTCCAAAACCATACTTTTGATGTTTTTGGAGGTTTAAAATTTTTTTTGGTCAAAACCATATTTTTTATGTTTTGGGGTGTTTAAAAAATTTCGTTGGTCAAAACCATTTTTTTGATGTTTTGGGATATTTAAAGATTTTTTGGTGCAAACCATATTTTTGATGTTTTGGGACACCAATCTTGCAACACAGGATATGTTATAGCACTGGGTATGGTATATCACGTCCTATCTTGTAGCATAGGGTATGTTATATCACGTCCTATCCTGTAACACTGGGTATGTTATATCACGTCCTATCTTATAGCATGGGGCATGTTATATCACGTCCTATTGTATAGCATGGGGTATGTTACATCACGTCCTATTGTATAGCATTGAGTATGTTGTATCACGTCCTATCTTATAGCGTCGGGTTCAACTTTGTACAATGTTCAACTTTGCCCTCATTGTAAATAAATGCAAAAAGTTGCAAATTAAATTAGCCGCTAGAAGCAAAAAAATTTGGATTTGTATTTTCGAAAGCCGCATGTTTGCTGCTTTCGATTGCTTCGCATTAAATTTCACGCGCGCTGGTTTACAAGGTCAAAAATTTTGACTTGGTGCAAGCTCTTTTTCAGTGATTAATCATGTTTATAAGTACCCGTACGTGATTTCCTTTCAACCTGTCTCATACATGTTTTATGATGCCAGATCGTAGATTTAAAGTAGCGAATATGGAATCAGCGGTCCCAGAAACCCCAGGAGCCAAATTTTGGAAGCAACAGTCAATCTGTGCTTCTGCAAAAAGACAAAAACCTAAATTTTACGCTATGCATAGGGTACCTTTGAGCTCCCGTATCTCAGAAACCAATCCGTGAATTTTCTTCAAATTCTACAGTAAGGTCAGTCATAAGATATCCAATAATTGGTGAAAACTTTAAAAAAATATATCCGCTGCGATTTGAGATATTTGATAAAATACACTTGTAAATCACGTTTTTCTTACGACATCACATCAGTTTACACTGTAGTGTAAAGTGGTTCACACCAGTCGATAGCGCATAAAAAGTTGATCTAGGGTGACTTCAAAATTTTTTCCGGGTTTCAGGAGTCCGATCGAGCCATTTTAATCAAAAAATTGTAATTAGCGCCCGAGAATACCTATTGAGTGAAAATATAAGTATCACAAAATTATCCAGTAAAAACTTTTTGCCTCACAAACACACACACACTTACATACAACTCGAAATTAATATTATAGAATTATTTTTATCATCATAAACGCACTATTCTTAAACATCAGTAGAATGATGAATATCTTTCAAAATAGGATAATCAAGCTGAAATCTGCTGATATGTCGAGTTGGCGCAGTGGGTGACAACCACACCTGGGCGTGGAGGGTCTGGGGTATGCACCCCCCCCCAGAAACCAAAATACCCCCCCCAGAAATCAAAATACCCCCCCAGAATTCAATTTTTGAAAATGTTTTCGTTTTTTTTTCGCAATTTTTTGATGCCAATGGATAGTGCTTGATGAGAAACGTCGAAAAATGGTGTTTTTATCGCCATACCACCATTTTTAAGGCCATTTTTTGACCTTCAAAAAAATCTTGCACCCCCCCCCCCAGAATTTTCTTGCTGCCCACGTATGGTGACAACTCCGTTCTCGGATGCGGTATTAAACAAAGAATGATGGGTTCGAATCTTCTAAATGCTGACTTTTTTCATTTTTTAAATTCTTTTGGCAAAACCATGTACTTCATTTGACTCATATATCTATTTAGGTTTTGCAGATAACACTTTTTTGTGTTTTGAATTTCGCCTCAGTTGTCGAATGGGAGTGTAAAGAGTGCTAAAATCTCAGGACGAAAAGACACATTTTGGCCGAGTTTTCGACATGTTTATGTCTGCCAACAATTCCAGTTTTAGGAAATTTTTTCTGACAGAAATGTACATCAGATCAAGGGCTATCTTGTGCTTACCAGCAAAATTTTCTACAATCAATACGCAGTTAGTACCAGGGTTTTAAACTTTACTCTCTAGTGGATTAGTAAAAAAACAGATTTTGTCCAAGATTTCTCTGCCAAAAGTTGGGATTAATTAAATAAAATAGAAATAAAGTAACTTCTAATGGCTACACGTCGAAGCGAGCCGCGTTCAAAAAAACGTTATATTGAGTTGTTTATGGGGTACCTAGTAAATTGTAAAGTTTGCACTATTCATTCGTTGTTAATATGTAGTTTATACTACAAATTTATTTTACTACCAAATCTAAGCGTTAGTGTTCCTTACACTTGATATTTGCGTGAAATTCTTGAATTTTTGCCGAAAAACTTTGTTTTTTAATTTACCAACATCCCACCTTTTTAATTTTCTTGAAGTTTAAAATCTTTTAACAATTCTCTTCATAATTTAATGGTAGGTTTAAACTGTAAGTTTCTCTTGGTTTACAACTCTCGCTTAGCAAGCTCATTTTTCAATACTTTTTCATTGAGATCAATCGCGTTTAGTTCGGAATTGGTGGATGGCCCTTATTTTATTACTCGGCTTGAATAATCCAAGTGACTACCTTTTGATTATTTACTTTATCACAAATTCAAACACCCAAATTTCAATTTAAAAATCCTAAAAATTATTTCATAATTTTTATATAAGATGACTGGCTGGTTGAGAGCTCTTTTTTGCTGTTTTCATTGTTCATTGTGCTCGTAGGAACCAGAAAAGAAATAGTTTTTCGACGTAGGTATTCTCTGGCCAAAACAAGTTAACAAAGCTTTTTGCGTTAATTATTATTTTGGTCCAAAATAGGTCAAGTGACCTAGGGCAAAATTCCGGGGCTACTTAATTACTACTGCGTTACGTTTTTAGGGCATAGCTGCCAATAGCTCCGTAGGTACGGACGAATTTAGGTCCGAGGAGTTTGAGACCGTAGTTATTGATGGTCGTGTGGTTGAGTCCGGCGTTTCGCCCTAGCAACCTGACCAGCGCTAAGTGTAGCCAGGTACTTAAGTAAGTCCCGTAGGTACGTTATATGTCGTTTCCAAGTTAATTTAAATGTGGAACGACCTCTATGACTTACAGGACTGTTTAGAATGTAACATATATTTACTATAGCTAATAAAAAATAGTAAACTTTATCCTTCCGACAATCAAGAGCATATCTAACTCAGTTTTAAATTCAATGCAGTCTGATTGATTTCAAAAGGTAGACGGTTATAAAATCTAGGGAGTCTTTTTCAAACAATATTTTTCAAATTTAGAGGCAATTAATTTATCTTAAGAACAATAATGTTTTCCGCGTTCTTGGACTGCTGCCATTATTGTTGTATGTTACTGTATGTGTTTGCTGACTGATGATCTGAACTCATGCTAATTAAAAGTAGGGTACTAGCAAAGAAAAATGCTCCGATGGAACAAAAAAGATGAATATACTCGGAATTGTGGATTATTAAGGATGTAAAAAGAGGGGACTAGGGGGAATCTACCTAAAGTCGCAAAATCTGCTAAAAATCACACTTTCTCTAAGCAACGCAAAAAATCGAAGTATATTCTGCGGCCTCTAAAAAGTGTCTTTTTTAAATAATTTTCAAAATTTCAGATAATAAACGAAATCTATAATGTTTCCTTTTTTAAATTGCTGGCAAGTAGCAACACTGACTAGCTTCGTATCCTGATTGAAAGAAAACTAAGTGGTATTGTATTTAAAGTTGTTTTATTTTGCTATGAGCATTATAGCAAGCAAAGCAGGGGCCGATTGATTAGTGCACACAATCGTTACGGGCATGCTAGTGTACCTACATTTAGTCTGTTCCAAGTCAACTCACGCGTTTCCTACTGTTTTGAACCAACAATTCTTGCAATTGTTTTGGATGCATCGATGTTTGCTATTTCATTCAATTGGCTTAGAAAGACTGTTACTCGATATCATTTCCCATAGCTGCTGCATAGCTAACGTGCTGCTTTTTCAATCATTTTTATGCTTAAATATTTATTCTAATGTGTTAACCGCAGAATATACTTCGATTTTTTGCGTTGCTTAGAGAAAGTGTGATTTTTAGCAGATTTTGCGACTTTAGGTAGATTCTCCCTAGTCCCCTCCTTTTACATCCTTAATAATCCACAATTCCAAGTATATTCATCTTTTTTGTTCCATCGGAGCATTTTTCTTTGCTAGTGATATATGTATATAACATATTTAAATTAAGCATGAAACTTTTATCCAAGTGTACTTGTTCTGAATAAAGCGTGTTTGTATTTTTTATCAAAATCTATATGCAAATTTAAATATACATATGTGTGTATATGCGCGATCAGAATTCAGGATAAGATCCATCTTAAATTTTCTAGTGTCAAAAAACCATAAATTATGGCTAGACAAAAAGCACCATTCTTACAGTAAAAAAAGTATGAGAAAACCTAGAAAGAAATTTAAAGAAAGTATACAGTCTTGCGTTGAACATTCTGTTGATTTGTACGAAAGCTCCATGTAATCAGTTTGTAAACAAAAAGTCACTAACTATAGCCAGGCATGATGCAGCTGAGGGATGCTGGGGGATCAGTTTCTGCTAAATTTTGGAAAAATGAGTATTTCTTAAGAGGCTCTTAAATAAAAAAAATTAAAATTGTTGAAGTACATCTGACAGATTGCACCAAAATAAATATCAGTACAATTTGGATCTAAATATGTCAAAAATTTTCCAGCGCTTACGCCTGAATCGTTCATTCATTATATTTTTGAATTCCAAACAGACCGAGTTTGACTAAGACACGGTAAAGGAAATTTTGTGACAATTCGCTGAATTATTCATTATCTATATCAAGTTCAGCTTGAATGGAACATTCACAAATCATTTTTGTAGTCAAGCTCTAAACTAGATTTAAAATATTTTAAATAAATAATTTGAAATAATTTAAAATAATTCCAATTTAAAATAACGAAATTTTTTTTAATTTAGTTTATTTTCTTCTAAAGCTCAAAGAGTCCGTCAAGAGATGCTTAAAATTACCATTTTGTATGTATCTCAAAGTTAATAAGTAAAGAGATTTTTTGTTTAATCATTTCAATTTTTGTCTGGTAGGTCAGAGCTTGACGTTTGGGTAATTTAGAAGCCAAAAAGCGGTAAATTCTCAACACGGGATGTCCACAATACAAACATTCACTCAGCTAGGGCTAAAACATAATTTTTTTCGAAAGGATCACAAGCATCTTGTGAGTTTAAAACTTGAACATTGCAGTGTAGAAAGAGGTAAACGAATAAGGATTTACATTGAAAGACTGCTTAATGCACACTCAAAGATTGATATCTTTTCATATTATCTATTTACAATCATAGGTAGCGCGATAGCGCTAACTTCAATATACTTGGCCATCCTTTTTTCTTATATGTTTATCACAGCGTGTGCGAATTTCGTGTCCCCCTTACAGCAACAACGGCACGTACCTGGGAGGTGCGGTTGTTTTAAACGATAGATAATTAAAAAAGTCGATGTACCATTTTTTTGTTTACACTCAATACTGAGTTAGCAATGAGTGTGTAAAGTGTAAACCGAAAAATCAAATAATTTACGGAGGGCCAATTTTTAAAAATGTTGCCCCCGAGCTGTAGATTACGAATCTGACCTTAAACTTTCTTTACACTTAATGGTTGTTGCACATAAATGTAAAGTATACGGGGTTTTAACCATTTGCGTGTTTTCAGCTTTTTTAACTCAATTTCGGTTTTTGTGCAGTCCAATTGGTTTTATAATGTAGTAGGTTACAAAATCTCGAGGAACATTTTTTCTCTTTTAATGCAATATTTCTTGATCTGTGATCGTTTTTGTGTAAAGGGCCCTGACCTTAGTGCCACAGATCCTAGTTTATTTTGTTTCTATACACCCAATATTGCGGTATTATCACAAGTGTAAAGTTTACACCGAGAAGCATTTTCCCGCCTAGAACATTGGGTATCAAACAATTAGCGGAGGGCCAATTTCATTTTTAAAATGTTGCCCCCGAGTTGTAGATTACGAATTTGACCTTAAAATTTCTTTGCATTCAATGGTTTTTGCACAAAAGTGTAAAGTATAGTGTGACTAAGTATTAAAGTCCGCCGATATGTTGAGTTAGTGCAAATGGCTGACGTATTTGTTCTCGCATGTTGATTTAGAAAAAGAATAATGGGTTCAAATCTTCTGAATATTAACTTTTTCATTTTTTTAATTCTTTTGGCAAAACCATGCACTTCATTTAACTTATTCATATATTCAGGTTAAGTAATCCGCTGACTTCTTCATTTATCTTCTTGTAAAACTCCAAATTTATGTCTACCATTTTATTTTAGGGTCAGTATTCAATAATAGGTAGCGCGTTAGCGCGTACCTATAATATATTTGGGTACCCCCAACACCTGTGCTCCCCCTACCGCTATAAAGGCACACATCTGAGAGGTGCGGTTTCTTTAAAAGAAAGATAATAAAGAAATTGCTGTCTCTTTTTTTGTGTTTCTTTACACTCAAAATTAACTGTGTAAAGAAGGTGTAAAGCTTTGGCGTAACGTTAAAACATATAGCGAATTTTTGGGGTTTTTTTTACCGGGCTTGTGAACAACTCAGTATTGATTCTTCAAACAATTTAATAGCATAGATCTGTAGAGGAAGGAATTCTTCAGATGTTTGTGTTTTGAATTTCCAATGGAGTGTAAAGAGTGCGAATATCTGGGGGTGAAAAGACACATTTGGGTCGAGTTTTCGGCTTGTTTATGTCTGCTTACAACTCCGGTTATGACTTTTGAGAAATTTTTTCTGACAGAAATGTACTACGGATCAAGGGCTATCTTGTGTTTACCAGTAAACTTTTATACAATCAATACGCAGTTAGTACCAGGGGTTTAAAGTTTGCACTGTATCGGATGAGTAAAAAAAACAGATTCTGTCCAAGATTTCTCAGCCAACTTTTTCATTTATAAATTGGAATGAATTAAATAAAATAGAAATAAGGTAAATTCTAAGGGCTACACGTCGAAGCATGCCGCGTTCAAAAAGAGTGTAAAGTTCGAAATCTGGGGTGTAAAATGGGCGAAAAAACAGTTTTTTTCGTATTTTAATCGGTAAAGCATATCAAATACTTTGCGGAACATAAGTTTGGCACATACAAACGTACTACAATCAAAGGGCTACAAATTGACCTAAACTGAATTTATTTACACTCACTGGGGCGTTAGGTTCAGATTTTTAAAGTTTACAATGTGGTGGACAGTGGAAAATACGTGTTTGTCCATTTTTTGTCCGCCACTTTCTCTGTTCAGAAGTCGGGCGAGGTCGAATAAGATAAAAATATAGAACTTTCCCAGGGGTACGCGTCACAGCGAATTTCGTATGTTTACATCAATATTTAGGTTTTTTCGGGAGGTGCAAAGTCGAAAAAAGGGGGATTTAACATGTTTCTGTCTTGTTTTTTATGTCAAGTTCTGGGTTATGAGTCTGGACATAATCTCAAGTCTAAAAATGAACCAGAAACCAAATGTGATACGCTATTATGTTTGCACTCAACAGTGGTGTAAAGTGGTTTACATCTTATATATATATTGTCTTCGGGCCATTGTGGAGACTAAATTTTTTCATAAATACAGATCGTAATATCAGAGCAATATCAGAATTACGAATTCGACTGAAATTTTCTTTACACTCAGTGGTTGTGTAAAGTTTACACTGCATATTAACTTTAGTTCTAGAGCCTTGCAGAAGCTTGATTTTTTCTAAAGTCTAGAAATGTACCAGGAATCAAATGTGAGACGCCAGTTGAGCGCTTTTGCTTACACTCAACAGTGGTGTAAAGTAGTTTACAAATGATGTTTATTTGTTCTCGGGTTATTGTGTAGACTCAATTTTTCCATAAATCTTAACCGTAATATCAGAGTAATATTAGAATTACGAATCCGACTAAAATCTTATATACACTCTGTGGTTGTGTAAAGTTCACACTGCATATTAATTTTAGTTCTAGAGCCTTGCGGAAGCTTAATGTTTTTCAAAATGTTCTACGTAAAATCAGAATTGGGAATATGACTATTAGTTTTCTCTACACCTAGTAGTTGTGTAAAGTTTGCACTATTCATTTGTTGTTAATATGTAGTCTATACTACAAATTTATTTTTTAAAGTTGTTTTATTTTGTTATGAGCATTATAGCAAGCAAAGCAGGGGCCGATTGATTAGTGCACACAATCGTAACGGGCATGCTAGTGTACCTACATTTTGTCTGTTTCAAGTCAACTTACGCGTTTCGTATTGTTTTAAACCAACAATTTCTTCAATTGCCTTAAATGCATCGATGTTTGCTATTTCATTCAATTTGCTTAGAAAGACTGTTAGTTTACTCAATATCATTTCTCATAGCTACAGCATAGCTAACGTGCTGCTTTTTAGTCATTTTTTGTTTAAATATTTATTTTAATCTGTTGGCCGCAAAATATGCTTCCATTTTTTGCGTTGCTTAGAGAAAGTGTAATTTCTAGCAGATTTTGCGACTTTAGATAGCTTCTTCCTAGTCCCCTCCTTTTACATTCTTAATAATCCACAATTCCAAGTATGTATATTCATCTCTTTTGTTCCATCGGAGCATTTTTATTTACTAGTAAGTCTATATACAGGAAACGATATTCGATTTCTACATGTATCATAGGTAGCGCGTTAGCGTGTACCTATAATATACTCAGGTTCCCCCAACATATGTCCCCCTCACAGCTATAACGGCACACATCTGAGAGGTGCGGTTTTTTTTAAAGGTAGATAATAAAAAAAACTTAGGAACCCTATTTTTTCTTGTTTACACTCAATACCGAGCGCGTCGTGAGTGTATAAAGTTTACACCAAAAATCCAAATGATTTGCGGAGGGCCAATTTTTTCCGAAAATGTTTCCCCTAATTAGTAGGTTACGGATCTAGTCTTAAAATTTCTTTACACTGACCGGTTGTTGCACAGGAGTGTAAATTAGACGGTTTTTACTGTTTTCATGTGCAAGAGCATATCTAATCAGTTTTACATTCTATTTAGTCTGATTGGTTTCAAAAGGTAGACGGTTATAAAATCTAGGGGTGTCTTTTTTTAAGTAATATTTTCAAATTTAGAGGCGGTTTATTGTAAAGAGTTGGGACAAAAAATATTTTTCCCTGCCATATTCTCCACTTAGTAGACAGAACGTGGTAACTACCTTTAAAATGTGCCTCGTCTTAAGTGCTACACGTCAAAATTTATTTTGTTTCTTTACAATCAATATTGCGTTATAAGTGCTGGAGTAAACTTTGAACTGAAAAATTTTTTTTCAGCCCAGGGCGTCGTGGATGATGAATTTTTTTCACATGTTCTCCCAAATGTCAGAATAACGAATCTGACCTTTAAACTTTTTTACAGCCACTGTTAGTTGAGGTATGAAGTGTTGAACTTCGAATTCATAGGTAGCGCGTTAGCGCGTACCTACAATATACTTGGGTACCCCTAATATATGCCCCTCAAGGGCACACATCTGAGAGGTGCGTTTTCTTAAAAGGTAGATAATAGAAAACTGAGGACCCCCATATTTTTTGTTTACACTAAATACCGAGCGAGTCGTGAGTGTATAAAGTTTACACCAAAAATTCAAATAATTTGCGGAGGGCCAGATTGTTTTTAAAAATGTTTTCCTTGATTAGTAGGTTACGAATCTGGTCTTAAAATTTCTTTACACACGTTAGTTGTTGCACATGAGTAGAAATTAGACAGTTTTTTACTGTTTTCATGTACACGAGCATATCTAATCAGATTTACATTCTATGCAGTCTGTTTGATTTCAAAAGGTAGACGGTTATAAAATCCAGGGAGTCTTTTTTATTTTTTTAACAATAATTCAAAATTTAGAGGCGCTTTATTGTAAACAGTCTGGGACAACAAAAATATTTTCCCCTGCCATATTCTCCACTTAGTAGACAGAACGTGGTAACTACCTTTAAAATGTGCCTCGTCCTAAGCGCTACACGTCAAAATTTATTTTGTTTCTTTACAATCTATTGCGTTATTAGTGCAGGTGTAAACTATAAACTGAAAAATGTTTTTTTCGTTTAGAGCGTCGTGGATGATGAATTTTCTTAGAAAATGTTCTCCGTAAGGTCAGAATAACGAATCTGACCTTTAAACTGTTCTACAGCCACTGTTTGTTTAGGTATGAAGAGGTGAACTTTGAATTATATATCTATTTTCTAATGCCGAAAGATAACTCCGTATTGTATATTCTTTGATCAGATTTTTCTTATTTCAAAGGTTTTTGACTCGTCAGTAGTAAGGAGACCCCCCGCAAGCGTAATTTGGGGGCGCCACACGTTATAACATAGGACGATTCTCCTATCTTTTCTACACGGGGGCGCCATGCGGGTGACCGCCTTCGGCTACCCCCGCTTTTCCCTCTAGGAAATTTCTCCGGGGGAATAGGTGGGACTAGTCACCCAGGCTGGGGGAGGGGCGCCCGCCCAGGGCCAGGGGCCAAGGGCCAGGGAGAGGAAAGTGCGGGTGACCGCCGTCGGCTACCCCCGCTTATATTTATAGAATTGGAAAAAGTCGACCGAACTGGGGATCGAACCACCGACCTGCGTGATTAAAGATTAACCGCTTAACCACTGAGCGACTTGGCTTGTTGGAGTGAATGTGAGTATTACTTATGATATAAAGTTGGCATATCCGGCCTAATTTTCTAAGCAGTGATATTTATAGGCAATATCTGAAATGCAGTTTAACGATAGTTTTTCCGAACTCAAAAGGCACTGGTTTATCTTGATCACTCTTAATGTTCACTTCAATTGTATTGAATGATTTTTTGAGCACAGGTATATAATGCGGACTAATATATGCGTGATTAACAATATCCATATACTTTCCTTCTATATTCACAACCTGCAGAAGCGGTGCAAAAATATTTCCAACAATTTGAGGCTCAACTATATCACAATATACGTAAAAGTTATGCATTCCACCTAGCATGTCAGGCGAATGGTGCGCAACTATGTTCAATTCTTTCTTTACGGTATAATCTATATTACTAAGCTGGCTCTCTTGAAATCCGAGCATATACATTAAATGCTTTGTAAGCTTTACACTTTGAATATATACAGAATTTATTGTCAGATGACAAAATTTTCTATTTTCATCATACTTTATGCCAAAATATTGCATGTAATCAAATTTATCTATTGAGCTAATCGTTTTTATTCCATTCCTGATGGCTTGAATGAGATCGTATATATTTAAATACCTTGCTCGAGGAATAAGCAATTTTTGCCGCACATTGTTTTTTATATCATAAAATTGTATCATATTCTGCTCCTCGGAAACATTGTGCCATGTATTTGCATAAATTATTTCTACTAAACCAACCTCCCACTCACCATTTAATACAATTTGTCTAGGCAGATTGGTAACAAATGTGGCTGCAGTATTTGTTTCTTGTGAATTGCTTGGAAGAGTAAGGTAAAATTGTTTCATATCCATGTTTACAACTTAAGTTTATTAAAGTATTTATAGATTTTTTCATGTTGCATTGATGTGACAATTTTCTTAAATGAAATACCTTGTGCACGGCAAACTAGAAAATAGATGCACATGTGGCCGCATGAAATGCTAAATATGCCTTGAACTTTTGCATTATTGTATGTGTAAGCTTTTGCATTATGCTGTATATACTCTTTGAGCTCAAATGGTTTTCGTCCGTAGCTGTCAAAATAGTCGCAGTGTCCTTTGTGATTAAAATAGAGGGCAACCCAGTGGGAGCCAGGTTGATTGCTATCATCTAGGTTCACTACAAGGGCAGCAGGGTAACTCTTAACGCGAGGCACAAGGTCTAATGGGAAAACACCTAAAAATGTACGATTTTGAAAAGCAGCTTTAAGGATTTCAATTATTTCAATAGTATTCATGTTTTATGCGTTATAATCATGAAAAGTGTTACGGTTTTTGTCAATCATTATCAAATTGTCAAATTCAGCATATATAATAATTTCAACACCTGAATCGGGCAAATTACCACTGAATTTTATATGAATGCTGGTTGTACCCTCGTGGATTAAATCCCAATGCCCACTATCATCTTCATCAGGAGTCAGGTCGAACACGAAAAAACAATGACTCGTTTTAAATTCCTCTCTGCTAATAAAATTACTTTCACGCCCTAAATCTAATGCTTCAAACATTTGATTAAAAGCTTGTAGGTATCTATCATGTTTAAATGAAATGCTGAGCGGGTAAGCTGGATATGTTATACCTCCACATGTTACTTTTACATCATTTATATTAAAATGCTTGAAATTAAATGGTGATTTTTCTATATTACCTCGGTAAGCACTGCCTTCAACACATGCAAATACAATACGCCGAGGTAGCTGACCATTAAACAATGTATAATTAGGCGTTTCTCTTGCTGGATTTGATAAATGCAAGTTGGTCATAGCCACTCTCCTTATGGGATATTTTGCAGTACATGATTGCATTGTTTGCTCAAGAGCTAAGTTCACACTGTCCAAAACCTCAACTTTTCGAATGAAAAATTTCATTTGTAGGACCTGTAGTTCTAAATTTAAATCCTCAAAGCACTGCAAAACAAAAGCATTGCTATTTCTATGTAATTCTAGCCGAAAATCGGTAAAATTAAGCAAATATCTGTCTTGTGAAAACATGTCAATGTGCAGTGGAGCTGAAACTTCTACAATATTTTCATCTTTGAACATTTTTGACCGCTTTTTGAATGATTCACTATCTTTTGTGTCGACTTTACTGCCCCCGTCATGAAAGTACAGGGATGACTGTAATTGTGAATGTTTTGCATCATATCCATAATTTAGCTCCGTTTCAAAATAAGATCTGTAAGCATATTTATCAGAGCTGTCAAAAACTAATTGCCCTCCTAAAAAGCACTTAACTTGCTTGAAGAAAGTTTTACCAATTAGATTGATAGGCGCATAGTCGGGTATTGCTGCCCCTGCAGCAACCGTTGGTTTTCTTATTCTTAGTAACATATAAATGTGGTTTTTGCTAAGTTGCAGGTAATGTGGGTCAGGTGGTATTCGAAATTCATATGGGCCTTCATTTGTGATTGGATGCGTTGGCTGGATTTCATGCCAGAAGCCTTGTTTTATGACTACTTGGGTGGGAGGGACCGTGAAAAGGTCAAGTTCGGTTTTTGTACTTGGAGTTGATTTTATGTCTATGAGAGCCATTATTTTTGTTTAGTATTGAAAAGGCATCATTCATATTAGTATTTATAGACTTTGGGCGGTTACCAAGCCCTTCCCCTTGCTGCTGCTGAAGTGCATGAGAGGCTTCATCAAAAAATTGTGCAGCTTCTCGCTTTGAGTGTTCCTTGGTTGACTGAAAAAGGGGTTTTCCTTGGGCCAAATCAGCTGCTATATTTGAACCTGCCACTAAAGCATGTTTTCCAACTCGCTTACCAATTGATTGTAAAACAGGGACTGCCATTCTGAAAAGCGAACGGAAAAAGCTGCCAAGCCCTACGCCCCGCTGGTATGGGATGCCTTTAAACCCCTCCAACCCATAGCCCGCCTGCCCAGTGTAGTACTGAAGCCAAAAATTGTAATTGTCTGGATGAAATTGGACATGCATTTTTGTGAATTGCTACTGCAAAGTAATAAGAGTATTTATAGGCTTTCATCCCAATCAAAATCTATGTCAGTTCGAGCTGCTGCAAAAAGTTGCCTTCCTTGTTTATTGCCAATGCTTTCAATTGGCACATTCATACGATTGAGTGCTTTTAGTAATTCTATTGTACCTGGGTGTTTCCTTATATTTTTTCGCTCACGGGCTAAATCATGCACTATATCTGTGACATTAGAATCATAAATTTCTTGGCCATCAATCACAAGCTGTCCACTAGGGGCAATTTCGATATTTGGACTGCTGTGAATGTAGTGTAAGAGCATTTTTGCTTTCTGATACTGTGATTTTGGGATATCTTCAAGAATTTCCACATCATTAGCAATTCGACTTTCTATGATATTTGCTTTATAAGGTTGTTTTTTCTTTTCCTGTAATCGCATAAATCTACCAACAAGCTGATTATACTTCATAAGCTTTACATCAGGTGGGGCATTCTTATCACTTAAAAGTTTTTGCATCTCCTTGTCTAGAGTGCCAAGTAAGCTATCAACAGGTTTCCTTTGTTCAGTCAGTTCACTAGGTATTAGAATTATTTTTTCTGTGTGCTTCATTTTCTATCTATTATTGCATCAGCTAATAGACTGCCAACAATTGAAAGTATGGGAGTGAGTAATAAGGGAAGAAAACCACCGTTCTGTAATATAATGTCTTTTCTTTGCTTTGTTGTTGCCTGTTTATTGTTTGCTAGATATCTAATTTGATTCTGGTACCTTTTAAGTGTGTTGGTGTCTTTTTCTAAAAAAGGAATATTACCGTTTAAAAAGTTATGAGCACAATCACATATGCAAAGAATCTGATCCTTGCTAGCAGTATTTATAAGCGCGTTTCTCTGAGGTTTCTTTGCAATGCTTAGCACGTGTAAACAAGTTATATTCCGTTTCAGTCGTTTTGGAGCCATCCTAAATTTTTATTTTTTATTTTCATTAGTATTTATAGACTTTGGTACATAGATAGATGGATGTTTATTGAAAATATTCGTTTTTAGCCTAAGTTCATCTCTAGCGTTCTGAGTAAGATCAATCAAGAGATAGCCATGTGGCTGAGCAGTAGCATCTGGAGTAGGCTTCTAGGAAATATTTCGGATTGGCAGGATAAAGCTGACGAGATAAAACTTGTGCCTGTAACTGATCAGCAGGATTTTTAAAAAGCACAATATAATCAGAATTAATGCGAGAAGTACGCAGTCCATCAAAAAATAGGTTTTGCACTATGTGAATGACACTGACATTCCAGTGGTGACAACCTCGTGTGAATAATTGTATGATTTGCCCATTGCCTTTACTTTCCTGCATCAGATCGTCAAGTATAAGTAGTTGAGGCGTTGGGCTTGTCTCTTTGAGTCTTTTAAAGTTAGGCAAGCCTTTAAGGAAGGTGACATTTTTAAGCTTCTTATATAATGGTTGATCTTCTGTAAAGCACCACCAGATCTTTGTGATTTTTGTGTCAATTAGTCTTTCACGATTTTCCATAAGTTGTTTCACAAACGTTGTTTTACCTGATTTTGTTGGACCAGAAACAATGCATGTAAATGGATGTTCTAAAATCATTTTGGCTGCTCATAAAACTTTAGTTCTCTCTTTGTTAACTCTGTATCGAACTTTTTTGGCCAATTTTTAAATTTTACTTTATATGTGCCTTTGCCCATATTTATAGCTTTTGCGACTCGCTTATGCATTTCAGCCTCTGGTTCAGCTACTTGGAGCTCTTTTCTATAAAACGCACCAACGATTGGTTCTCCCATCAAATCTTCCAATCTGTATGTTTTAGGACAACTGTCTGACACTTCTTTAATACGAAACAGCTCATCTGTATATGTATGCTTGCTTGCTTTTGCGAAATTGCTTTTCAAGGAAGTTATTCTCACAAGTTGTCCAATAGGTAGTGCTGCTTCTGGTTTACAATTCAACCGCTTTCTCAGCATAAATGCTAATAATTCTCCTGTATTTTCAGAATTTACATCATTTGGCGTTATATTATTTAGGCTACTATGTGGGGTGTTATTGTAACTCTCGATTATGCTTTTATATACCTTTGTCCAATTTTCATTTGAAAAGTATGTCATGTATCGCATAAGCTTGTCACGGAATGTTCGATGAAATCGTTCCACAAAATTAGCTTTAATCTCAGGACTGCTTGTCAATATATGCTTGATTTTGTGTAATTTTAACAATTTATTAAATTCACCTTTAAATTCATTGCCATGATCAGTTCGCACTGACTGGGGGTGCTAAGCTGTAATATTTTTTCAAACGCTTGTGACGCAGATTTAGCACTTTTATTAGTCATTGCCTGCCCATAGGCTTTACGCGAAAAAATATCAATAACTGTCAAAATGTATCGATTTTTATAATTTTTGTTCCTAAATTCTTTGAGATCAAGAAGGTCTACATCCCACAGGAGATTAGGACCTGAAACTATGATTGGTCGCCTGATAAATCGCTTTCTCACAGGTTTATGTAGCTGATAAGTAAACTGTTTAGACAAAAATTCTTTTACTTGTTTATTTGATGCTTTGCTAACTTTTTGCAGTTTATTAGTACCCGAAAATGATCCTGGCTCGCTCACCTCTGTCCACTGTATCTTTAATGGATCCATTGTTTATAAATATATAGAAAAAGGATTTGTCAAATAGTATTTATTAATAATGGTCACCATACAAAACATTGTGTTGACTACATGCCTGCCAAATACAGCGCAGTACAATCGGCAGAAATTTCCAGGTATTGTAGTTCGATTACTCCCAGCTACATTGCTGATTTTCAAGTTGGGAAAAATTGTATGTGTTGGAGCTAAAACTGTTCAAGAAGGAGAAAATACGATAATGTTGAAAATAAAGCCTGTGCTGTTTGTTGGCTCAGCTAACTTGGGATTTCGCATTGATCTTTGCAAGTTTTATGAGCTGGTGGAAAGAAAATGCATGTACGAAGTAGAATTATTTCCCGGCCTACAAGTGGAAAAATGATTCTCACAGGTGCAAAACACAAGCATGCTTGAGAAATGCAGATTAGATACTATAATATTCTAAAGTTCACAAGAACTTTTCCAAACTTTGCAAAAAAATTTCCAAACTTTACAAAAAATTTTCCAAACTCTGCAAAACATTTTCCAAACTTTACAAAAAATATTCCAAACTTTACAAAAGTACTATGCTTAAGCATGTAAAATTAATTCCAAACTTTACAAAAAATATTCCAAACTTTACAAGAAAATTTTGAAACTTTACAAAAAATATTTCAAATTTTACAAGCTTTTGTGCCCATTTGTCGATGTCCGATCCACACCACGAGGAGGTTGGCACAATGGTGGATCATTTCCAGCTGAAAAGCTGAAAATTTTATTTTTTGACCATTTATACATAAATTTTTGAATACTGTAAATTTTCTTGCCTTAACATGTATAATTTATTTCAAACATTGCAAACTATTCTGTAAGTTTCACTCCAAATGCGCATGAACGTGTGCTCATTTGACTCATAACACAGGAATATTGTCACAATACTGAGGCATTTTAGCTTGAAAATATTTAAAACTTTTTCTTAACATAATGTACAAGAAAGATCATTCAAACAAGTATACGCTCGCCCACGAACTCCTTTCGGGGAGGTAGCGCTCGCATACTACAACATTCATACAGGTATACACCCCAACTGCCACTAACCCGGATCGCGGGGTACAGCTGAGAATGTAACACAGAACCACATACACATCGCCGGCACTTGCTCCTCACAAGGCACGACATGTACATGGAAAACATCCTGCTTCAACAGGCTACTCCTTTCTTGTATAATGTGCTGAAAAAAGTTTTTAAATTTTTTTTACACTAAAATTAACTCAGTATTGTGTCAATGTTCCTGTAATATGAGTCAAATGGGCACAAATTCATGTGCATTTGGAGTGAAACTTACAGAATAGTTTGCAATGTTTGAAATAAATTATACATGTTAAGGCATAGAAAATTTACCGTGTTCAGCAATTTTGTTAAGTTGAAATTTTTTATATATCTAATGGGACTGTTGTTATTCCATCGGATAAAACTTTTCTTTTAACATACAAATATGGTAGTCCCTGCTTTTCTTGTATGTATGTCCATATTTGATTATCTGGTTGCATGCGGAAACCAATGTTTTTTCCGCCTTGTGCTTCCTGATTTTGCAGGACATTGCTGTACTGCTCGAAGCTCAGCTTATTTACCTTTTTCATTAAGCCTTTACTGCTAGACTTGATTTTATTTGTTGTCTCATCTACAGCAATGTACGTTTTAGCGGCTAAACAGCACATGGCTGTTCCTCTGAATTCCTCTTTTAGTAAACCGGGTGTTCTTTTGGTTGCTTTAGATGTTACAAACCAATGTGAGTAAACTTGCTCAAACTCTTGCCTTTTTTCCGGCTTTACTATATCTAACAAATTTTCAGCAGACAAAGCTAAATAAATGCTATCTGTGTCGGTCTGCATACACTGATAATCTGACTTGTCAAAGAATTTCAATAATACATCGTAGAAAAATTCTAGCATGCGAATTTTCGCCCAGTTATATACCGAAAGGCCTACTACAATCGGTAAATCTAAGGTTATTTGCTTTTTACGCATATGTATTTCATAACAGTTGTTAGTAATATGCTTAATTTTTTTAATGAAAGGACTTAAGCTGCATTCAGCTGCTCTTTCATAGTCGGCATATGAGACATCTATGTGTTGTTCCTTGTTAGTGAGTGTCTTTCCATAACCTGTGTTTCCAAGAAGTTTGAATGTATCGGCCAGCATAGCAAGTTCTGGGTCTTCATCACCTTCTTGTCTATGCTTTGTTACTATATCTCGAAATTTTTCAAATGGCCTTGTTCTATCATACTGTATTACCTCGTGAACTTTATCTAATGTAAGGCCATGATTAACAAGAAATCTTATCATTTCTGTAGATAGCATGATATTTTTCCCAAAATAACTGCTTATTAGATTTTGCCGTGGCTTTTTTAATAAACCCATTTTTTCAGCATATTCTTTCATTAGAGGGCCGACGTCCTCTTGACTGATTTCAGCATGCTTTATAATTGGTGGAAAGTCGGCATATAGGTCTTTTAAACTATTGGGAGTTGAAATGTCTACCTTGGCAAAGCCAAAGACGGATCCATCAAGTATTGCTTGTGTCATTTCCTTAGTACTAATCCAATTTTTTGAGTAGAAGTGCCTAAGCTTTTGCGTTTTCAAGTATTCCATGCGTATTTCATGCCATTGGCATTCCCATATAGTGATGAGATTGTATCCTAATGACTTAATGTACGTTTCCTTCTCCTTAATCCAGTTTTGTGCTTCCTCTGGGTCGATTTCCTTATTGCGTGCGCCTGCTAGGCAGTCATGACCATGCCAGTAACAGCCATAAAATTCGTATACAGTATTTGTTTTAGCGCAAAAGCCATCAACAGGTAAGCATCTGGGTCCTACAGTTTTTTCTTTACCATTTCCTGAATGCTGTATTGGCTGGCTTATTTTTTGACTTTCATATTCAAGATACTCGATTGAAATTGGCTTAGCGGAAGAGATTTTATGAAATTTATCGTTTTTCTCAGGAATCCAGTGATCAAAGTAGCCTGTTGGCATATCCATGGCTTGCGCCCATAAATATAGTGCATTAAAATCTAAACCTATTATTGCTTTGACGGGTTTGCTCGGATTGTTGCGGATATACGTCTCATCTTTTATTGCAAGTCGTGTCATGACCATAGAAAGTCCGCCTCTCATACTTGATTTTAGTGTATAGTACAAATCCTTAGAATAAGATGCAAAGAGAGCGAATTGGGTTTCTGGAATGCTTCGAAATAGGTAGCGCTCAGTGATACCTGGTAGGGACATGGCCTCCCTGAAAATATCTATTCTGAATCTGTCCCAATAAAGTCGGGCCATGGTCAAACAAGCTTCTAAGAATGGTACAACGTCTCGAATGTTGTAAAATATGAGATAGTCTCTTAGAGTCTTCATGTTATATTTTTTCCAATAATTTATGCATTGTTCATAATCTTCATCGCTTATACATTCTTCTTTCAGGGTGCTATAAAAAGCTTCAGGGGGAGGCAGCTTTTGTTCAGATAATTTATCAAAGGAGTCTAAATATTCATAAGGAAATTTAGCTTTTACTAAGCTTGATTTATATGCTTTCATAAACGCATCTAAGCTGAAACCTGGAGCTACATAGGTGCTGATGTCTAGAAATTTGAAAAGATTTGTTGATAGGCAAAGTGTGGTGCCATTTCTCAAAATAGCTTTTGGCCATTTATTATTTTGTGGATCCTTGCGAACTTGCTGTATGAGTGCTGGAAACAAGTTGCGTTTAATCAAATTTAGGTCATATTTGCCTGAGTTGAAACCAAGGCAAGTTAACTGAGAAGAGTACCTATGTAATTTGGTCCTAAGTTTATTAAGCTGATTCAAGAAACCTTTTTCGCGCCTTACATCTCTATTCTCATGTTCCTTGATGTAGGCTATCTGATTTTGAATCTTTTGATCAAGAGCTATAAAGATATCTTGAAAGTATGGTAAAAGTAGGGCGCTTTGCGCCTGTTGAATTTTTTCGAGATGCTGCAGTAATTGTATGATTAGCTGATCAGGATCCTCATTAATAAAACATGTTGGTGCAAATCCTGGTACATTTGTATGTACTGCGCATGAAATCGGTTGATGCTGAGTGATAAATTGTAATTTAGTTGAACTTATTTTTTCTTTTCTTAATAGAAGTGCCTCAAAATCGTATACGGCTAAGTAAGAACAAAATTGATTTCCTATGGGAATGTCAAGGTCGGCCAGTTCTTCAAAAATAGTTTTCTTTAATTGAAAGACTCCGCCTGGAAATTTATGCTTTGTCTCCCCTTTATTGCAGTGATTTTTCGCATGATCATGTAAGTATTCTGATTTTTTAAATAGTCTGCTGCAATTGATACAGACGTATCTTGTCGCATATTGATCTAGATTCATTATATAGCTATAGTGTGCCTTATCAGAGGCAGTAATTGAAATGTCTAAATTTAATAGCTTGTCATATTTCCTAATCGTTTTTTCCAACAAATGGCTGTCTGCTTATCAGCATCAATATGAAAACACTGAATATCTACTTCAAACCATTTTTCTACTTTTTCCAAATCAGTGTATGGAACTCCTTCAAAATTTTCAGTGTTTGCTTGAATATTTTTCTTTTGACAATACTGTACAAAAAGTCTATAAACTGCATCTGATTCGAAATTTCCTACGAGACATTGTGCTAAGCACCGGAAAAAGCAGAGATTATCTTTAAACTTGTTTCTATGCTTATCCTGTGTCATGTGTAAAGTGTGTCGCTGATATGCATTAGTTTCAGGAAGTTCAATATCTGTACATCCAGCAACAAAATTTTTCTGAGGAGTTACAAAAAATTCTACATTTGTTATAGCCTGAAGTCCCCATTTAGTATCTGGGCGGCTGTATTTTTCTTCAATATCAATTTCTTGAAGCTTTTCTGCTAAATTTTTTACATCATCACTGTTTCTGATTAGAACTGGCTTTCCAAGAAGAGTGAAATTATTTTGGCAAGCATACCAATAATTGCTTAAACCAGTTTCGCGATTTTTCAGAATACAACCTAATGCTGCATCCACACGGAATGCCTCTTTTTCATTATTGAAAATATCACTAAGCATATTTAAATAATCGCCAGTTCCCCAGCGATAATTATAAGAGTGATCTAGCACATCATTTATGCTTTTGGTTGTGCGTATCAAATTCCAGTACTTCCTGACTTCCTCCCGAACATTGTCAGGGTAGTCGGACAAATCTTCTGGAAGAAGACTGTCCTCAGGTATTATGGTAGTTTGAACAGGCTCAGCCTTTTCTAATTCGGGTCCTGGATTAGCTTTTACTAGTAAGCATGATTTCATATGAGTATCTGAGAAAAGATCTGATGAGTTACAATAGATGCACTTTTTTTCTACATGCTTAGTCTCAAAATGCGTACAAAGTTTCCTAGGAAGCCTAAAAAGTGATGCACATGAAGGGCAGCGATACCTTGCACCTATGTGCACAGATTCCTCATGCTCCTTTAACTTGTTAGATCGTGTGAATGTTTTGTTGCATGTTATGCATGTGTGCAGCTTACGCTTCGGAAGCTGCGATCGGTTTGAACCGGCCCCTAAAAAAGTTACTGGCGTCGGCCGGTGGAGGCTATTTGTTAGCCCCTCTGAGACCAGTAACCCTGGAATTCTGACGTTTGTAGTCATGATTTCCAGAAAATTATTCCTAAACTTATATTTTTTTAATTTGAAATAATTCTAATTTTTGAAAGAGCGTTGAAATTCTTCAATATTTATAGATTTCGATTTCTAGTCGGATGACAATTTTTAACAGAAAATTCTTATTATTTATAGACTTTGATTTCTTCTAGTCGGCTGACGATTTTAAGGAAAATTTTTCATATTTATAGACTTCAGGGGTCCGGGCAGGCCCGGGCACGCCCAGACATGTTCAGACACGTTTGCCAACATTGCCAGATCGCCCTATAAATAATACTCACATTTACTCAAACAAGCCAAATCGCTCAGTGGTTAAGCGGTTAATCTTTAAACGCGCAGGTCGGTGGTTCGATCCCCAGCTCGGGCGACTTTTTCCAATTCTATAAAATATAAGCGGGGGTAGCCGAAGGCGGTCACCCGCACTTTCCTCTCCCTGGCCCTGGGCCCCTGGCCCTGGGCGGGCGCCCCTCCCCTCAGCCTGGGTGACTAGTCCCACCTATTCCCCCGGAGAAATTTCCTAGGGGGAAAAGCGGGGGTAGCCAGAAGGCGGTCACCCGCATGGCGCCCCCGTGTAGAAAAGATAGGAGAATCGTCCTATGTTAAAACGTGTGGCGCCCCCAAATTACGCTTGCGGGGGGAGGGGTCTCCTTACTACTTCGTCTTTAATAAACAATTATTTTTATTATCATAAATGCACTATTCTTAAACTTCAGTAGAATGATGAATATTTTTTTAATAATTGACTAAGTATTAAAAATTCGCCGAATTGTCGAATTGGTGCAGAGGCTGACGCATCCGTTTCCGCGTGCGGGTTTAAAAAAAAGACAAATGGGTTCAAATCTTCTGAGTACTGACTTTTTTCATTTTTTCAATTCTTCGGCTAAAGCATGCACTTTCGACTTGTTTATGTCTGCCAACAACTCCGGTTATCAGATTTAAGAAATTTTTTCAGACATAAATATACTATGGATCAAGGGCTATCGTGTGTTTACCAGCAAAGTTTTCTACAATCAATACGCAACTAGCAAAGAAAATGCTCCGATTGAACAAAAAAGATGAATATACTTGGAATTGTGGATTATTATGGATGTAAAAGGAGGGAACTAGGAAAAATCTACCTAAAGTCGTAAAATCTGCTAAAAATCACACTTTCTCTAAGCGACGCAAAAAATCGAAGTATATTCTGCGGTCAACACATTAGAATAAATATTTAACTATAAAAATGATTGAAAAAGCAGCACGTTAGCTATGCGGCTGCTATGGGAAATGATATCGAGTAACAGTCTTTCTAAGCCAATTGAATGAAATAGCAAACATCGATGCATCCAAAACAATTGCAAGAATTGTTGGTTCAAAACAGTAGGAAACGCTTGAGTTGACTTGGAACAGACTAAATGTAGGTACACTAGCATGCCCGTAACGATTGTGTGCACTAATCAATCGGCCCCTGCTTTGCTTGCAATAATGCTCATAGCAAAATAAAACAACTTTAAATACAATACCACTAAGTTTTCTTTCAATCAGGATACGAAACTAGCTGCAGTGTTGCTACTTGCCAGCAATTTAAAAAAGGAAACATTATAGATTTCGTTTATTATCTGAAATTTTGAAAATTGTTTAAAAAGACACTTTTTAGAGGCCGCAGAATATACTTGATTTTTTGCGTTGCTTAGAGAAAGTGTGATTTTTAGCAGATTTTACGACTTTAGGTAGATTTTTCCAAGTCCCCTCCTTTTACATCCATAATAATCCACAATTCCAAGTATATTCATCTTTTTGTTCCATCGGAGCATTTTTCTTTGCTAGTACACTACTTTTAATTAGCGTGATTTCAGTACATCAGTCAGTAAACACAATCAGTAACATGCCACAATAATGACAACAGTCCAAGAACGCGGAAAACAATATTGTTCTTAACATCAGCATTATCCTTTTTAAACAAGACAACCTTATTGACACCATCCATTTTCAAATTAAAATTGCATTAAGTTATTTCTTCTTAATGTGCAGTTCACTTATAATCAAGCACAAATATTTAACCAACGAATTCACATTGCAAATCCTCACTCAATCAATACACAAGCATTGAAAACACCCAATTTTCAATTTTCAAATTGAAAATTGATCAATTTTCGAATTGAAAATTGGGTGTTTGAATTTGCGATAAAGAAAATAATCAAAAGATAGTCACTTGCACACATGGGCGTGGGAGATCTGGGGTCCCCCCCCAGAAACCAAAACACCCCCCCCCAGAAATCAAAAGACCCCCCAGAAATCAATTTTTGAAAATTTTTTTCGTTTTTTTTCGCAATTGTTTGATGCCAATGGATAGTGCTTGATGAGAAACGTCGAAAAATGGTGTTTTTATCGCCATATCACCATTTTTAAGGCCATTTTTTGACCTTCAAAAATCTTGGACCCCCCCCAGAATTTTCTTGCTGCCCACGTATGGTCACTTGGTTTATATAAGCCGAGTAATAAAATAACGACCGTCCACCAATTCCAAACTAAACGCGACTAATCTGATCACTAAGAAAAAGTTTTGAAAAATGAGCTTGCTAAGCGAGAGTTGTAAACCAAGAGAAACTTAAAGTTAAAACCTACCATTAAATTATTAAGATAATTATGAAAGATTTTAAACTTCAAGAAAATGGAAAAGGCGGGATGTTGGTAAATTATGAAGGCAAAGTTTTTCGGCAAAAATTCAAAAACTTCACGCAAATATCAAATGTAAGGAACACTAACGCTTTGATTTGGTAGTAAAATAAATTTGTAGTATAGACTACATATTAACAACAAATGAATAGTGCAAACTTTACACAACTACTAGGTGTAGAGAATACTAACAGTTTACGGCTTATTAATGTACATGATTACAATAAAGCTGCATATCTTTTTCGACTTCTGTGCACAGTAGTGTGGTTGCTGGTTCATTTTAAACCACTTTTGCAGGCAATTTTCATCAATTAAACGATAGCCCTCCATGTACAAGATTTTGTGAAACATATTATAAACACGGCTAAGAAGGATTTAACTTTAATGCAACCCATTTAAGACAAAATTACATCTCTTCAATGATCTAAGGACACTTGAACATAATTTTTAAATCACTTTAGATTACTTTTGAGGGTAAACAAACTCACTTAATTGATGTCTCACACATGAATCCTTGAAAATTTCTTGACTTCAGTTACAAAGTCTCTGCAAGTCTATCGAATTAAGGTTAACACGTAATGTAAACTTTACAGAAACACATAGCGTAAAGAATATTTTAGTCGGATTCGTAATTTTGATATTGCTCCGATATTTCTTCCAACATTTATGGAAAAATGAGTCTCCATAATGTTTTAAAGACAATAAACATTAGGTTTAAACCACTTTGCAATACTGCTGAGTGTAAGCAAGCGCGCCCAACTGACGTATATATTTCATTCCCTGTAAATTTTTATATCTCAGGAAAAAATTTCGGTTTTTGCAATGCTCTAGAACAAAGGCTAACATGCAGTGTAAAAAATTACTCGGATATTATGATCAACATTCATGAAAAAATTATGTCTCTACAATGGTCTGAGGACATATAAACAATGAATGTAAACTACTTTACATCACTGTTGGATGTAAACAAACGCGCCTACGTGACGTCTCACATTTGATCCTTTGAAAACTTCTAGACTCCAGGAAAAAATTAGGTTTCTGGAATGCTCAAAAACGAAGATAAATACATATGTAGTGTAAACTTCATGTAAACACCTAGTGTAAAGAAGATTTTAGTCAGATTCGTAATTTTGATATTGTTCCGATATTACGATTAATATTTATGAAAAAATTAAGTCTACATAATGTACTATGGGCAAACTAACAATTGGTGTAAACTACTTTACAACACCGTAGAGTGTAAACATATGCGCCAGACTGGCATATCAAATTTGGTTCCTGGTCCATTTCTAGACTTGATAAGCATGTCCCTGACTCGTAACCGGAGAAGCAGGCAGAAAAAACAAGACAGAAACGCATTTTAAACTCCAAATTTTTGACTTTACACTCGCTAAATATTAATGTATAGACAATTTGCTTTGACATGCACCCGATATAAAGCACTTTATTTTTATTCTATTAGACTTATCCCGACTTCTGGACGGAGAAAGTGGCGAACAAAAAACGCAACAAAAACGTATTTTCCATCATTTAGAACACTGTAAACTTTAAAATTCCGTACCGAACTCCCCATTGAGTTTAAAGAAATTCGGTTTGGTACAATTTGTAGCTTTTAAATCGTAGTACATTCCTGTGCGCCAAAATTCTGTTGCAAAAATTATTTGGTATGATTTATCAATCAAACTTCGGAAAAAACGTGTTTTTTCGCCCATTTTTTACCTCTGATTTCGAACTTTACACCCCCATAAATAACTCAATATTGCGTTTTTTTAAATGCGGTTTGCTGCGATGTTTAGCCCCTGTGAGGCACTTTATCAATGCTGTCTTCGATTTACACTGACTCATAAGCGGAAAAATTTGGCAGAGAAATCTTAGTTAAAATCCGTTTTTTTACACCATCCACTAGAGTGTAAACTTTAAACCCCAGGATCTAACTCACCATAGAGCATAGAAGACTTTGCTTATATGCAGAATGTAGCCCTTGATCCGCTCTACATTTCTGTCAGAAAACATTTTTAAAACCTCATAACCGGAGTTAGTATCGGACATAGGAAGGTTGAAAACTCGACCAAAAAGTGCTTTTTCACCCCCAGATTTTCGCACTCTTTACACTGCCGTTCGATAACTAATGCGAATTTCAAAAAACAAAAAAAGTGTCATCTGTAGAATTCATCCCTCTATTATCCTATCCTGTTCAATCCTTCGAGTCATCAATACTCAGTTGTCCACATGCCGCAGTAAAAAGGTCCCAAAATTTGTCCTATGTTATAACGTTACACAAAAACTTTACACCTTCTTTACACAGTCAATTTTGAGTTTCAAGAAAAACAAAAAAACGGGCAGCGAATTTTTTTATTATCTTTCTTTTAAAAAAACCGCACCTTCCAGAAGTGTCCCGTTATAGCTGTAGGGGGTGCACAGGTGTTGGGGTACCCAAGTATATTATAGGGTACGCGCTAACGCGCTACCTAAGATTAGTACCAGGGATTTAATTTTTACACTCTAGTGGATGAGTAAAAAATATATTTTGTCCGAGATTTCTCTACCAACTTTTCCGATTATGAGTTGGGATTAATTGAATAATAGAAATAAAATAACTTTCAAGGGCTACAGGTAGAAGCAAGCCGTGTTCAAAAAAACGTAATGTTGAGTTGTTTATGGGGGTGTAAAGTTCGAAATCTGAGGTGAAAATGAGCGAAAAAGAAACATTTTTCGTATTTTGATTGGTAAATCATATCAGATATTTTTCGGAACATAAGTTTCGCACATTCAAACGTACTACAATCAAAGGGCTACAAACTGGCCCGAATCGAATTTATTTACACTCAATGGGGCGTTAGCTTCAGATTTCTAGAGTTTACAATGTGGTGGACAGTTGAAAATACGTGTTTGTCTATTTTTTGTTCGCCACTTTCTCTGTTCAGAAGTCGGGCGAGGTCGAATAGGATAAAAATAAAGTACTTTCTAAAGGTGCGCGTCAGAGCAAATTGCGTTTGTTTACATCAACATTTAGCTTTTTCGGGAGGTGTAAATTCAAAAAAATGGGGGACTTAAACGTTTTTCTGTCTTGTTTTTCTGCCAAGTTCTGGGTTATGAGCCTGGACATAATCTCAAGTCTAAAAATTGACCAGAAACCAAATGCGATACGCCAGTCTGTTTGCACTCAACAGTGGTGTAAAGTGGTTTACATCTGATATTTATTTGTCCTCGGTCCATTGTGGAGAATTAATCTTTTCATAAATGTTGATCGGAATATCACAGTTATATCAGAATTACCAATCCGACTGAAATTTTCTTTACACTCTGTATGTGTTGACTGACTGATGTACTGAAATCATGCTAATAAAAGTAGGGTACTAGCAAAGAAAAATGCTCGGATGGAACAAAAAAGATTAATGTACTTGGAATTGTGGATTATTAAGGATATGTGAAAGCAGGGGACTAGAAACATCTACCTAAAGTCCCAAATCTGCTAAAAATCACATTTCGCGGCCAACAGATTAATATAAATATTTGACCATAAAAATGATTGAAAAAGCAGTACATTAGCTATTCAGTAGCTATGGGAAATGATATTGAGTAAAAACTAACAGTCTTTCTAAGCCAATTGAATGGAATAGCAAACATTAATGCATTCAAGACAACTGAAGAAATTTGTTGGTTTAAAACAGTAGGAAACGCGTAATTGACTTAAAACAGACTAAATGTAAGTACAGTAGCATTCCCGTAACGATTGTGTGCACTAATTAATCGGCCCCTGCTTTGCTATAATGTTCATAACAAAATAAAACAACTTTAAATACAATACCACTTAGTTTTCTATCAATCAAGATACGAAGCTAGTCAGCGTTGCTACTTGTCAAATATAAAAAAGTAAACATTATAGATCTCGTTTATACACTTTTATCGGAAACTTTGAACATTATTTAAAAAAGACACTTTGTTTGAAGCCGCAGAATATACTTCGATTTTTCGTGTTGCTTAGAGAAAGTGTGATTTTTAGCAGATTTTGTGACTTAGGGTAGATTTTTCCTAGTCCCCTCGTTCTACATCCTTAATAATCCACAATTCCAAGTATATACATCTTTTTTGTTCCATCGGAGCATTTTTCTTTGCTATATGCGGTAAATGTTGATGTAGAAACACTGTCCGACCTAAATATAGATACTTTCCTCATGTAATTTGTGGTAAGCGATATAGAAGATTATAATTTGAGAAGTTTGTGTAGACAAACAGCTGCTGAATGTGTGAAAAAATTCAGGTTAATTGAACGGATATTTGCTGGGTTAGGGCGAAAAATTTGTAATTTTTATCAACATTTCAACACAAGTATTATCTACAGCATGACTCGGTTCCCTCGAGAACCAGTGAAGAACAGGTTCCTAAAAATTGCAGGTCAACAGTCCAAAGCTGTCTCCAACAAACGATATAATTCGAGCTTATCACCTGCATTGAGCTTGTTTGTATACCAAATACAATTTTGCACTTTTTCCGTTAATTATGTGTTTTTAAGAAATGGCCCTCAGCTTACTGTAACTGGTATGGGTTGTGGATTGAAATTCGAAATAAAATTTTGTGGACTTGTGTATACAGTCTAGGGCCTCAAACTGTGAAAATTTTAGTCCCCCTGGTAAGTATTTGGGATACTGTAGACAGAAAATAAGAAAATTTTGGTTGGATGCATGACACAAATGTTGCATAAGAATTACAATGAAACGCAAAGTTTGCATACAAAATCTGCCAATTCTGCGTTTCAAGCAAAACGGACGATGTCGTTGTTTTTCTCTCATCCAGGGAACCTTATACAAAATTTTGAGGATATCTTAATTTTTTAAGTTGCCAACCGAAGGCCGAATTCCTCAGAAATTGTGTAACTTAGCCCATAAAATAGGCAATGTGAAATTTGGCAATAGTTGTATTGTAATCTATGGTGTAAGGTACGCCCTATCTCTTTGCTACTACACGGCTGTGAATACCTACTTTGAAGTTTAACCCGTGACGTTGATGTTCCATTGTTTCTCAATATTATTCAATACTCTGCGCAGTTGTGAGCAAGAGCCCGAGCAGTCGATTAGTACTACACACGCGAATCAGAGCGAAAGATCCGGGTAACCGGTGCGGGTAAAATTTTGCTCACGTAACGGTGGGAGGCGGCGCCCCCGTTACAGGTGGGTAGCACCAAAACTCTGTGGGAGGGTGAAAAAATTTCTGGGGGGGCGAAAAAATTTTAAAGGTCAAAACATGGTCTTAGTGGTCGTAATGGCAAAAACGCCATTTTTCGACGCTTCTCATCGAGCACTATCCAATGGCATCAAAAAATCGCTGAAAAAGCAAAAACAATTTTCAAAAATTGAATTCTGGGGGAGTTTTTTGATTTCTGGGGGGTACTCCAACTTGTAGAGGGGCTGCATACCCCCTCACGTGTGCTTGGACCCATTGCGGTTGAAACTTCGAAAGCCTATTTCAATTAAAATTCAGCAAAACCGTTTAGGCGTTATGAACTTACATACCTATAGTCCGTTTAAGTTGAGTGGGGGTGAGCGGCCGCCATTCATTTTTAATGCACTAAACCAGACTTAATTCAAGCATATAAATAGTGCTGTGACATACTACAGTAAGTGCGCTAAATAAAAATCTTGCAGCAGGAATCGAACCACACATGGGCGTGGGAGGGGTTGGGGGTATGCACCACACCTGGGCGTGGGGGGTTAGTATGCACCCCCCAGAAACCAAAAATACCCCCCAGAAATCAAAATACCCCCAGAATTCAATTTTTGAAAATTTTTTTTCGTTTTTTTCGCAATTTTTTGATGCCAATGGATAGTGCTTGATGAGAAACGTCGAAAAATGGTGTTTTTATCGCCATACCACCATTTTTAAGGCCATATTTCGACCTTCAAAAAAATCTTGCACCCCCCCCCCCAGAATTTTCTTGCTGCCCACGTATGGTATGCACCCCCCAGAAGTTGAAATACCCACCAGAAATCAAAATACCCCCCAGATAAGAAATTTTTTTTGCTTTTTTTAGCAATTTTTTGATGCCATTGGATAGTGCTCGATGAGAAACGCCGAAAAATGGTTTTTTTCGCCATACAACCACACCTGGGCGTAGATTTGGGGGGTATGCACCCCCCAGAAACCAAAATACCCCCCCCAGAAATCAAAATAAACCCCCAGAATTCAATTTTGTGAAAATTTTTTCGTTTTTTTCGCAATTTTTTGATGCCAATGGATAGTGCTTGATGAGAAACGTCGAAAAATGGTGTTTTTATCGCCATACCACCATTTTTAAGGCCATTTTTCGACCTTCAAAAAAATCTTCCGCACCCCCCCCCCAGAATTTTCTTGCTTGCCCACGCATGCATACAACCACTTTTAAGACTATTTTTTGACCTTTGAGAATTTTTTCACCACGCCCAGAAATTTTTTCACTCCCCCCCAAGAATTTCGGTGCTGCCCACCTATGAATCGCACCCGAGCCGCTTCGACGTCAATCAGGCGTTGTACCACTACGCTAAGCGGAAGTTTTTAGCGATGTTTGAAATGCCATAGTCTGTTTCCTTTATTCAAGAACTTTTTCAGTAAATTTTTTGGAAGGCTACAGTCTCGACAGAAAAATTGAGTAGGGGCGAGCGGCCGCCATTCTTTCATTTTCAATGCAATAAACCGTCCATATAGACTTAATTCAAGCATCTAAATAGTGCTGTGACATACTGCAGTAAGTGCGCTAAATAAAAATCTTGCAGCAGGAATCGAACCCGTGTTGCCTCGACGACAATCAGATGTTCTATCAATGCGCAAGCTGAATGCGTGAATTCGATTTGTGTGCTGCATGATCTGCTGGAAGGCGAGAATAGATAATGCCGTAAGAAATTTTATTGAAAAACCCTTGCGCTTCCCATGTACATAGCTACATTTTGCTGAAAAAGCTTTCGGATAAATGAAACAGACTATAGGTGGAGGTCTTGAAAGAGTGATTGAACTTACAGTCTGTTTCACTTTGCTTCGAGATTTTTAAAAAATTTAAAGTTGCTACAAAAAGTTTTAAACAAATACAGTTAATATGAAATTCTACAGTATATCGAGTCATATGGACGCGTATGCCATCGTCAAGCCGCGTTACTGCATCAAAATTTTAAAGCACTTTTGTAGGCCAATTCTTGCGGAAAAATTTAAAAGAAAACCGCAAAGTTAAATGAAACAGACTACAGGCAACTTAAGGTACGAGCCAGCCAGCTTGTGTTTTAGGTATATGCGGACGGACAACTCCCTTGGAGGAGCTACGCCCAATTGTCCATTTACGACCGGCGCGCATGACCTTAGGTCAGGCGCGACAGAGAAACCATTCCTCCCTTTTCATCGCTCTATCCTGTAGATGAGCTATCTACACGTACCGCCCACGTTTGCGGCTAGAACGCAGTTTACCGCGTTCATTTTGACCAACCGATCGTTGAGTTATGATATCGGTGCATCAGCCGTCAAGAAGCGAATTGTTCGCGGTCGGACCCGACTCCAACAGTAGGACGTGCGGAGGCGATCTAGCCACGCAGCATTGATTGGTCGAGCTCCAACATCAAGTACGTACTGCGACGAGTAAGCGACGTGAGTATGCCTGTGGATGCCATGCACATCCCCTTTTCTTATCATACAAAACATAGGCAACGTGATCGCTAATCCGGTTAAGCCTGTGTTGAGAGCGGAAAAATCAATAACGCTTATAGCGCCATCTCTCGTCAATTCTTTATCGATATAAGCATAATCTTGTTCCTGTTTTACTGTATCCCCCTTTTTAGCAGCATTAGTTCGGCTTGGGTCGCGTTTTTAGCGAGCTCGTTGTACAGTTTTCTTTGTCTTAACAAACGACTTCATTTTATCATTTTGTTTAGTGTACCTACATAAAATTAGTTAGCAGCTACCTCATCGTGCATTATACTGCAGGTAGACTGGGTATATTGGTTGGCCGGCCTCGACATATTCTACAGCCAGATAATCTAGGTGGATTTCTTTAAGTTTTTCATTTTCCCTCAAAAATTCATCATTCTTTCGATCTAAAAAGCTATAAAAATTATTACATAATTTTTATAGAGGATGACAGCCCGGTATAGAGCTCTGTTGTTGTATTTATTGTTCATTGTGCTATTGAAACCAAAATTCGTAATTAATTTCGCTTTAGTTATTCTAGTGCGAAATCCTTTCAATTCCTTTCGCAAAATTATTATCTTGGTCTAAAATAGGTCTTTTGACCTCGAGAAAATTCCAGGGTTTCTTAATCACTGCTGTGTCAGGTAAAAGTTGTCGTAAGGCGAAAAACGCCATTTTTTGACGTTTCTCATCAAGCACTATCCAATGGCATAAAAAAATCGCTAAAAAAGCAAAAAAATCAATTTCAAAAATTAAATTCTGGCAGGTATTTTGATTTCTGGGGGGTGCCAACCACACATGGAGCGGGGGGGGTCTGGACCCCCCAGAAACCAAAAGACCCCCCCAGAAATCAAAAGACCCCCCCCCCCAGAAATCAATTTTTGAAAATTTTTTTTTCGTTTTTTTCGCAATTTTTTGATGCCAATGGATAGTGCTTGATGAGAAACGTCGAAAAATGGTGTTTTTATCGCCATATCACCATTTTTAAGGCCATTTTTTGACCTTCAAAAAATCTTGCACCCCCCCCAGAATTTTTTTGCTGCCCACGTATGGTGCCAACCTCCCCCACGCCCACGTGTGTCTCAACTTCGTGGGATGGAGTACGAACCCACCCAAGCCCACTAGTGTTATTTTGATATACCAAAAATACATTTTGGTATGATTTTGATAGGCACTTGCTGGACTATCAATATATTTTAATTCTGTGAATTTTGGTATATCATATTCTTATCATATTAAAACTCTAGGAAATGTGAAAATATTTTTGATATAATTTTGGTATAATTCTGGTTTAAAGTGGTAGCACTTTTCCTTCTTTCGCTCTTTATCTTACTTACATATTTTGTACATATGATGCAGTAGGTATTTTTCCACAGGTTGTATTATCATATGGAGACGAATAACGTAAGTATGCATGTACATATGTATACCGGTTTGCCGACGCCCGCGCCTGGGCTTGTGAGTGGTATGCACCCCCCCCCCAGAAACCAAAATACCCCCCCCCAGAAATCAAAATACCCCCAGAATTCACTTTTTGAAAATTTTTTTCGTTTTTTTCTGCAATTTTTTGATGCCAATGGATAGTGCTTGATGAGAAACGTCGAAAAATGGTGTTTTTATCGCCATACCACCATTTTTAAGGCCATTTTTCGACCTTCAAAAAAATCTTGCACCCCCCCCAGAATTTTCTTGCTGCCCACGTATGGCCGAGCCCCCTCATACATATAGTCCGTTGAGGTTTGTATACACTTACGTTATTCGTGTGTATTTCATTGGGCATCGGGTAGGGGGTTTGGGGGGATGCACCCATACGTGGGCAACAAGAAAAATTCTGAGGGGGGTGCAAGATTTTTTGAAGGTCGAAAAATGGCCTTTTAAAAATGGTGGTATGGCGATAAAAACACCATTTTCGACGTTTCTCATCAAGCAGACTATCCATTGGCATCAAAAAATTGCGAAAAAAACGAAAAAAATTTTCAAAAATTGAATTCTGGGGGGGTGGTATTTTGATTTCTGGGGGGGGTATTTTGGTTTCTGGGGGGGTGCATACCCTCAAACCCCCCACGCCCAGGTGTGGATGCACCCCCAGAAAGCAAAATACCTCCGCAGAATTCAATTTTTGAATTTTTTTGTTTTTTTCCGCAATTTTTTGATGCCAATGGATATTGCTCGATGAGAAACGTTGAAAAATGGTCTTTCTTCACCATACCACCATTTTTAAAAGGCCATTTTTTGACCTCTGAAAAAAACTTGCACCCCGAATTAGAACTTTGGAACCGCCCGACTATGGTGTACTTGCATACAATTTGCGCAGCGTAGTATGAGCGAAGTAACACCTGTCGGTGTTGATAAATGCGTAATATAAGTTGAGCTCAGCTCATCATTTAGTTGGCTTATAGTCGTGTTTCACATAAGTTTGGGCATATATTTTAAGAAGTTATTCAAAAGTAAGCCGACGGATTATGATAGTCATATATCAAATCAATGCAATAATCGCAACCTGTCAATTTGTTGTCGAACATTGTTTTTAAAATTTATGCCCAAACTTGTGTGAAACAGACTGGTAGATTACAAGATTAGGTAGGTAGGCAGGAATGATGACCATTAAATTATTTGTTTTCTTAATCCTTGTTTGCCACCTGTATTCTTGACCATTGAGCTTCCCTGATTGTGATACAAATATTCCGAAATTTTGTTATTTGTCGAAAAGTGAAAAGGAATTCATATAACTTTTGAAACTTAATCTCGTAAACTTTGAAAGTTTTTATATAAATGTTATTTTTTCGAAATTTAGGTCTAAAATGTAATGCTCGTGTTTTTCTATAGTTTATTTCACTAAACCTTGTGCACTAAAATCAATTTCATACGATTAGTGAGCAGCACACCTGGGCGTGGGGGGGTTTGGGGGGGGGTATGCACCCCCCAGAAACCAAAAATACCCCCCCAGAAATCAAAATACCCCCCAGAATTCAATTTTTGAAAATTTTTTTCGTTTTTTTCGCAATTTTTGATGCCAATGGATAGTGCTTGATGAGAAACGTCGAAAAATGGTGTTTTTATCGCCATACCACCATTTTTAAGGCCATATTTCGACCTTCAAAAAAATCTTGCACCCCCCCCAGAATTTTCTTGCTGCCCACGTATGGTGAGCAGGTGCGAAATTCGTTTCTAGGCAGCTTACTGTAACACAAACTAGCTATGCTTATTCATTGCTATGCATAACAGTATTGTTGCTTCCGATTAAGTGAAAAATCGTTGGGAATGAGAGATAATCGTTTAAAAAAATATTGATTCCTTGCATACTTAGCCTTTTGACTTTGAAATAAAATAAACGAGTCTTAAAAATGAATAATATATTAGAGTGCATTGATATGCATGCATTTAATTCTCCAACTATTTTGCTTACATAGGTAACTACTTTGAATGGTTTTGCAGAAAATACATAATAGGTATACATATGCACTACCTGCCAAAAACATTAAATATATACCAAATATCCAAAATATACCATATTTTAAATAAAAAATAGCGAAATATCATATTTATATCATATCAAAATTAAGCTAACTATACCAATATCATATTTTAATTATTTTTGGGCTACCAAAATAACACTAGTGTGAACTTGGACCCTGCAAATCGATAGACCCTACAATAAAATTTTAAGCTATAAATTTTCGGCGATTTTGCCCCATCTAAACCTCCAGAATTTGGCAGCTGCCCATGTATAATGAGGGTTAGGTTTTAAGAATTGAACGCGCAGTAGTTTTTTCCTCGCAACTTAGTCCTCACCATAGGTGGGCAGCACCATACCTCTGGGAGGTGCAAGATTTTCAAGGGTAAAAAAATGCTAAAAATGGTGGTATAGCGAAAAAACGCAATTTTTCAACGTTTCTCATCGAGCACTAACTACCCAATGGCATCAAGAGATCGCGAAAAAAACAGAAAAAATTTCAAAAATTGAATTCTAGGAGGTATTTCGATTTTCTGGGGTGAGTTTTCGGCCTGCTAGGGAGGTGCACACTCCCACCTGTGGTGTCCAGCATACTTGGACAGCACCAAAATTCTGAGGGGGGGGTTCAGGATGGGACAAATCACCAAAAATGTCACTAAAAATAAAATTCTAGGGTCTACAGTAATCTATGGAGGGTATTTTGACTCTCGGGGTACAATATTACCATCCATGCCCATGTGTGTCCCCCCACCATACTTCCCGACTTTAGGTTGCTGCGCCCACGCATGCATTACAGTCGATATTGAATGCTAAGATAAGTGACAATTATTATTGTTTGGCACGAGCACAATAATATCGATAATAGGAACAAGTTCTAGATAGCAACTTTTCGAAAATAATTCGAGAAAAAATGAAAGTCCGTCAAACTTTAAAGGCTTAAAATGTCTAATTATGTAGAAAATAATCCTTGAGTGAAGTCGGGACTCTTCTTTTTAAAGTTGGTAGCTCATTTCACATCTTAAAGCGAAACATGTAACAGCTTGAAATTCCGAGTGTGAGACAGTCGGCTATTTTTAGAGGGCGGTAACTTACCAACAATTTTCAAGCAAAAAATCAAATAAAGTACGTAAAAATTGCCAAAAGCTTAAATTTTTGCCAAAATCGAGTGGGGTAGGGTCACAATTTCTGAATTTGGGAGACGGGTCACGGGAGACGGCTACTTTGGGTGGGTGAGGGATCAGCCCATCCACCTGTCATACGTATGCTTGATGCTCCTTTATCTTTGTTTTTCCTAGAGAACGAAATTCAGGACTTAAGTAAACATAACCCGAACTCTGGTAACATTTAATGTAAAACAACTCTTGGCGCCGTGTAATTTATAAATATATTCTTGACGATCGAACAATTTCAAAAACGAATGACATAGGTACTTACTATACAAATAAAGACATAAAAGCGACGTACAGTAATCAATATTTAAACGTAAGCGTGCTTCGCGTATTAGTAAGATGGCTTAAAAGAAATTTTATATTTTCTGCGCCTGTAGCCCAAGAATTTTAAACTCTGATCCAATAATTTTGAACTTTAAACTAATAACTATAGAATAAATTATGAGAACGCTTTGGCAGTATTCCAAATTTTTTATCAGCAGCATAATTATTTTTAACATACTAACAGAAGCGTATTATAATATGGCTACGGTAATGCATGCTCTGACATAGGTTGCCTTATTATACTTCGATTCGCGAATCACCAGAGGCTTCATACACGTTTAGACAGCTTTTGCAGCCTACATATTTCCATTCTCAGACAAACTGCGAGAAAGGACCGTTTAGTACGGAATAGACTACATATGTGTAATCGAATTAAAAATTAAATTCATAAAGCCCATTCCAATTTTTAAATTTTGACAAAGTATAAATAAAAGTGTAAATTGGGTAAAACGATTTCTATTTATTTCAAATCACATTTACGTAGTTTAGAGATGAAAATCCTCAAAATTTGTCGCTTCTACGTTAGAGCAACGTTTTTTATGAATAACGACGCCCATTTTTCATTTTATTCATAATTTAGCCCGTTTTTAAACACAAAACTTGATTAACAACGTGCGTTTAAAAAGAGAATACAATCCTGGTGTAAACTAAGATAGACGGTTCCGTAAGATATGGGAACCAAGTAGGGAAAAACGGGACAAAACAGCCCACTTTACAAAGAAATTCAACTTACAACACCAAACAGACTTAAAATGGGGAACGAAGCGAGACGAATGTATAATTTTCGTTTTTCGTATTAATTAACGAAAAACCGGAATGAAATTTCCTAAATCTTAAACCTTAAAGCAGCGATTTTGTGAAATGTAAAATAAAATAGAATGAATAAAAAAATAAAAATAAAAAATAAAATGTCTATAAAATGACTTGTTTGAGAAAAAAATTTTGATCTCAGATTAGACCATCATAAGGGCATTTTTTTGTTCACACATAGGCGTGGGGGGTTTGGGAGGTATGCACCCCCCAGAAATCAAAATACCCCCTCCCCCAGAATCCAAATTTTGAAAATTTTTTTTGCTTTTTTAGCGATTTTTTGATGCCATTGGATAGTTCTCGATGAGAAACGTCGAAAAATGGTGTTTTTCGCCATACGACCACTTTTAAGACCATTTTTGACCTTTGAAAATTTTTTCACCCCCCCCCCCCGAGAATTTCAGTGGATGCGAAATGATAGTTTGGTGAAAAACGTCGACATGGCTAATTTCGCCCCATTTGTCAATTCTTCGGCACTTTTTTGAACATTGAAAAAATTTCAAGCAAGAAAAACCCGGAATTGAAGAGTTTCTACTCAGCCAACGTATAATGAAGAAGTTGAGCGAAAAGATTAGTCTAAAAAATAAAACTTAAAAACCTTCAATTTAAGATTAAATCGTAAAAATCTGCCTAAATTTACTTTGGAAAGAGAATATCAAGTCTACGAGTTCGGATTTCTGTGAATCAAATTTTTAACAACTTATTCAACGGACGAGCATTGCAATAAAAATTTGATACTCGACAGCTCAAAATTTTGGGCGAGATGAGAGTCGACCGAGCCGAGGGGAGGATATATGACCTTCAATTTTTAAAGAAGACAAAAAAATCACTTAAAAACGCAATTTTTTCAGCCAAATACATATGATGAAAAATTTTAATCTTTCGAAGAATAAGGGGGAAAAGAGGCGGATTTAGGGGGGGGCGGGGGGCGGCCGCCCCCCTCATTCGCCCAAAATAGTGTGCAAAATTAAGGATTTTTGAGTTAGCGATTTTCGGGTTAAAACGGCTCATTGTTCCGCCCAAGTTAAGGTTCCGCCCCCCCCCTTAGGGGTACCGCCCCCCTCTTAGTAAAATCCCGGATCCGCCACTGGGGGGTGGGGGGAACAATAGACTTTGGGTGGAAGGGTCCCCATCCACTGTTGCTTCTGACAATAATATTGAATGCAGACCAAATAGGAAACGTTCGATTACGAAATACAACCACCAAAAAATAATTTTCGATGCAAACACGCTGCGGACATTTTATTCGGCAAGAAAACGAAACTATAGCGTGACTAAAAACGACCAAATTCGTAAAACTCCGTTATAAATAATGCATATTCGTACGACCGAACTAGGCGAGAACGAAAAAAAGAAGGGCAAAGGACAAAATTAGGGACGTCCCAGGCCCCAGCAGGCACGTAGCTCTGGGGGAATGGGGAAGGGGGTCCGCACCCCCCTCCCCAAATTGAGAAAAATCGGACTTTTTACCTTATTTTGTGCTATTTTTGGCCTCAGTCCCCCAAAATTGGTGTTGGTCCCCCCACAATAGGACGGCCAGCTACGTGCCCCGGCCCCGGTGCCGGCCGGGGCTTATGCCCCGGCCAAGGCTTGCCCCGGGCCGGGGCTAAAACATTGATAATTGAGAGTGAAAATCTAAAATTCTCTTCTAAAATCAATCTAGGCAATGTAAGGAAGCACGCAAAGGGTCTATTTAAAAATTAGCTGATTCTAATGTAAAAATTTAATAGTTGGACTGTTTCTCTAGCGAAAATATAGGCTTGTATTCAACTAAAGCGACTCAAATTTAGCGTTTTTGCTTTACTTCTGGAGAAGTAATAGAAACTAAAAATCGGATTGCTCCATAAGTATTTATTAGATTACTTAACATATCCGTGATTTATTATTTACGCTATAGTTCAGAGGCACGTAGCTGGCCGTCCTATTTTGGGCGACCAACACCAATTTTGGGGGGACTAAGGCCAAAAATAGCACAAAATAATGTTTAAAAAGTCATATTTTTCCGATTTTTTTCAATTTGGAAGGTCCGAACCCCCCTCCAACCCCCAGAGATAAGTGCCTGATAGTTCATCTCAGAATAAGAAGCCTAAATCGGAGGATACATTAATTTTCCTTTCATTATGCTGAATCTTATAAATGAAACTCATGCAACTATTAGCTACAACCGGATAAAATATAGGAAAATTGGTTGAATGATCGGCTATAGAAGGGATGCAGATTACTTGTTATGATTGCACTTATTGTGCCCTGACAAAATATCTATGCTGTTACTATTTTGCACCAAGTAATAATTTTTTGTCGAAATTCAGTTTAAAAATTTTTCAAAATTCAAACTTAAGCTTTTCTACATTTTTCACGCCAAAGCCACAATTTTGAATTTTGAAGAGGAAGAGATGCTTAAAACTCGTAAATCAACATTCTTATAGCGTAGCAGAGCTGTACTGAGGACAAGGCATGTATAATTTTAAATAGGCGGTGTAAATCCGTGAACTACTTATGATGCGATCTGCTTTTTTTCCTTAGATCTCGAAATTCTTCAAAATTTCACTCTTAAAAAGGGAAAATTGGCGTTAAAGATCTGGTTAAACTTTAAAATGCATGCTTTGAGCTAAAATGCTAAGTTTGAATGATTTTTCTGCAAACATGGTAACCAAAAGCATTACGCAAAATTTTTATTCATGCATTAATGACTAATATCGCATTATTATAAGATTGGACAACTGTATGATGCGATTATTCTATTATGAACTCAAAAATTTCCTTGAAATTCTCGGCCAGCTCGAAAATCGCTCTACAATTACTATATTTCGAATCTCTGAAGATAATTTCAAATTTAAGATTTTGCGCAAATAATTGCAATCATTACAATCGACTGATACTTTTACATCATTGATACTTTTCAAGAGGTTTTATTATTCTCCCAGTTTTTAGTGTATTAATTTAAAGCCTTTATAAGACAAGAACTGTTTAATTAATACCTTGTCGGAGAGACGCCGAGTGGTAAAGACTCAAACCTACGGATCGCAAGGTCCCAGGTTCGAATCGACGTTAATGCAGTTCTTTTCGGCAGGCCAACCCAGCCTTTCATCCCTCCGGGATCGATAAATGGGAAGCTGCACTTGTGTGGCGAATGGTAACAGCGTTCTGTGCAGTCACACCGGCCCCGTGACCCACACTCGGTCTAGTTAAGACGCGCTGGCCTAGGGCTGTGAATCGGGGGATAGTCAGTCACCCGCACCTACAGCAGAGGTGAATCAAGTAATTTCATGCTTAGGGGATTTTACCATTTTACCAATTAATACCTTCTAGCACAAAATTAATAAGTACTATTGCATAAAATACTATTGATAGTCTAGCGTGTACGCATATATAGGGTCTTCATACATTATGTACCTAGCATCTTGGTCCGGCCCCGGCTAAAACGTCTGCCCGGGACACCCCTGGAAAAATATATGTATATATAACGGCCCGAAAAACTAGCAATGAGAGAGAAAGAGAATAAACGATGGCCTATAAAAACGTTTGCGCGGAACGCAAAACTCACGGGTTTAATCAATCGATCGACGTCATATCGCATAAGCCGCGCGATCGTCGGCGGTTGACGTCGCCGCCATCCATGTTGGCGTCGCGTTCGCCGCCGCCAAAGCCGAGGTCGGCATCGCGAGCGTCGGCGTAACGGTCGTCGTCGCCGTTGACGACGAAGTCGGCGTCGTCGTCATCATCGTCGTCGTCGCCGTTTGGCGTGTGTCGCATGGAACCGGCGGCGCTGTCGTCGCTTGTCGGCAACGGCGACGGACTGCGGCTTAGAACGCCGCGGATTCGTTGCAGCGTCTTCGTAATTTAGGTCAATTACATATGAAAATGTAGCGGGTGGGCGTATAGGTGGGATTGGGTGGGATCATACCATGCATGCTAAGGGAGTGTAGCATATGAGGACAAAGACCGGTCTCAACATCGATACTAGTTTCCCAATTTTTCAGTTGCTTGTCCTTTTATAAAGTGGTTCTTTGCAGGCACGTATTTCTGGGGAGAATGGGGGAATTCGGACCCCCAAAATTCAGAAAAATCTGACTTTTTAAACGTAATTTTGTGTTATTTTTGGCCTTTTTAGGCGTAGCCCCCAAAATTTGGTGTTGGTCCCTCCAAAATAGGACGGCCACCTATGCGCCTGGTACTTTGGTTGATTAATTAGTTGCTTAGTGGTTGATTGGATAATTATTGGTTGTTTGATTGATTATTGATTATTGTCCTCGGTTTGATTGCTTCCTTGATTAGTCGATTTTCAAATAATTTTCATGTATGATCCTAGATTCATTTTTATTCTTTCAATTGATTGACTGATTAGTTAGATGGCTTTGGAATCATTTTTGTCATTTCCGTCATTTGCCTTTGATTTAAGCGGCATTTTGCAAAATGTTCCGTTGATACTGACGATCCAAGCATGATGCAGAAGGGTAAGAACATGACCGTATTTAAGGGGGTGGGGTAGCCGGAAAGAATTTTGAAAGCAAGTTAATGCATGGAAAGATAGGAAAATCGCATGTATTTTCGCAATATCTTCAAATTTTCGACGCTTAGCGCCTAATGTAAAGTATTTTCCATAATTTTAGCCCAAACGCGGCCGAAAAATTTCACTTTTTATAGCGTTTTGTGTAAGTGAAATTCCTCAAAAAAAATTCGAATCTTATGTTCCTAATGGATAGAGTCAAAAAATTGTCAAAAAATGCGGTTTTTGCGAGCTATCCCGACGAATTTTCCGAGATATAGACCAATTTGTGTTCAGTTTGCCCCCCCTCCTGGCTTAATCCTGGAAATGGGTCTGTGCAGGGGTAACAGGCACACCTGGGCGTGAGAAGGTTTGGGGTATGCACCCCGAGAAACCAAAATACCCCCAGAATTCAATTTTTGAAATTTTTTCTCTCGTTTTTTTCGCAATTTTTTTTGATGCTATTGGATAGTGCTCGCTGAGAAACTTTAAAAAATGGTGTTTTCATCGCCATACCATCAATTTTAGGGCCATTTTTGACCTTTGAAAAATCTTGCACCCCCAGAATTTTGGTGCTGCCCACGTATGGTAAGAGGGTATTACACCTCGCTGAATAACCTAAAAGCAAGGTATTGTCGAGCACTTTAATCCCAAAAAAGTGTATTTGCAAGCAATTTCGACATCAAAATAGCCCAAAAATCAGAAGGGAAGTGCCGACTATGGGTGAGATAAGGTTCTCCCACCCTCCTGTTACATGTAAATACATATGGGAAAACGGATAAAAATGTAGTATAAGTTACAAAAATCGTAAAGTACTAACAAAGCTGCTTTTATTTCTAGCTTTACACCATTGATAAGATACAATTAAGATGTTTAAGAAAAAGCTGCAATTTTTCAAAGCCATACTTAAGCCGTATCTCAAAAATGGTGCATTTTTGAATTTTTGGCAAAACATTAAAAAGGACTAATAGTCAGGCGAAGAGGAAGGCCAAAAAAGTGAAAACAAAATTCCGGACACTTCCACTGCATGCGCATATGACGTCATATACACACATGTAAGAGAGACGGGTGGGATCCCCCCACCAAAGTCGGACGTTCCACTCCCTCCAAGAAAATTTTTGACCCCTTCTCCGATTTTTGGAAAAAATCCAATCTTCTTGTCCGTTTTCAGACGTTTTTTAACAGTTTTTGGCTAAAAATTGGAGGTCATTTACCACACCCCCTCAAATTGGGCGGGACCCCCAATCGAAATTTCGAGCCTTTACATGTATGGTCATATACATAGCTAAATATATATCAGCCTCACTAGGTGATTGTCCGAATTGAACAAATCCAAAAAGTTGATCACAAAATCGCGCGATTTCTCCTCCCACCGGTGAAAAATTTCTCTACCCCTTTCCATGATATCGTCGTATTTGATCTGGAATTTATACTTCTTTTCCTGTAAAAAATAAACATACAGTAAAGATCGATTAAACACGCAGTTTAAACAACGATTAGGTAATGTTCTAATGTGTAAATTCAGTTTAAACGATAAATGCTGATTTGTGTGTTAAGATCAGTTTAAAGTAAGAATGCTAGTTTAATGTGTAATGTAAAGACAACTTAAACAAAGGACCATGGTTTATTGTGTAAAAGATCAGTTTAAACGACGAATGCTGTTTAATGTGACACAAGCATAAATGCACAGCATGGCCAATCTGCGGGGGGGGGGGTCAGCCGATCTTGAAAGATGGGGTCAACAAATTAGTTTTTAGGCCAAAATGACCTCAAAAATTGGTATTAGCGCAAAATACTGTTAAAGCGACGTAAGTTACTGAACAGTTTCTGGCCAATTTAAGGCATTTTTGAAGAAAATTCCGATTATTATCCATTTTCAGCCTTCTTTTTGCTTCCTTTCGCAAAAAATTCCCCCCCATTTTTTCATTCTAATTTTTTCCCCTTATTTTCATTCTGGGGTCTAAGACCCCAATCCGACCCCCACAAGGGCATGTCTGGTCACAATCAAATTAACCGACGAATGCTAATTTTATGTACAAATATCAATATAAACGACGAACGCTGGTTTAATGTGTGAAGAACAGTTTAAACGACGAATGCTGATTTAATGTGTAAATGTCTGTTTAAGCCACGAACATTGGATTAATGTGTAAAATTAGTTTAAACCACGAACGCTTGTTTAAGGCGCAAAGATCAGTTTAAATGACAAACGCTAGTTTAATGTGCAAAGTACAGCTTAAATGATGGTGTAAAGATCAAATAAAAATTTAAATATAAAATTATAATCGTGTAAATATCCGTTGAAGCAACGAAGACTGGTTAAATGCTTAAAACTAAATTTCAGCTATGTACGCTCATTTAATGTATAAAGATCAGTTTAAACAAAAAAGCTGTTTAAAGCGAAAGGATTAGTTTAAACTAAAATCGCCGGTCAAGTGTGTAAAGTGAGTGGATGAAAAAAATTACGGAAAAGAATCCGACGTTCAATTCTTTAGCCGAATAGCCGCGAGCCAAATTGCGTCGCACGTAACTATCGTAATCTTTGACGATTCGAGCGACGACGTCGCTGGTCGAAACGCCGTCAGTTCGCTGCGTTTCGACGAACATGCCGGCGTCGCGAAATTTTTGATACAAATCCTCCTGGCCGGGCGCCTGATACGGAATTGCATCATGTGCGATGAAATCCACCTCAAAATAAAGTTTAAACTGGTAATAATAATAATTGATTATAATAAAAGTAATAATAATAATAATAATAATATTAATAAAGCAAGTTTGTGCACACTTACAAGCATGACCTGAGGGTTTCGACACAAATGGGCATGGGGGTCCCGAAGTCTGGACCTCAGAACCTGAAGACCCCCAAATCGACAGACCCAAAGAATTGAATTTTCGGTGTTATTTTTGGCAATTGGGCCCCATCGGATGCCCCTCCCCAAGTATTTTGCCGCTACCCATGTATGGTTTTCACCCCCAACCCAGAAATTTTTCCATCTCCTCCCAGAATTCGTAAATTTTTCGAAAGTTTCCGAAAATTTCCAAAAAATTCGTAAAAAAGGTGCGGTTTTAAGCGCCTTTAGCTATCTATAGCTCACAAGTGTTAAATTTTCGGCGCTTCCCGCCATTTACCCATTTTTTACTATAGTTTGTTCAATTATTTCACACTTTTTTATTTTTTCGAAATTTTTTATGTTTTTATGCTCTACAAAGATAGGGCATCGTCAGAAACGCCTAAAACTAAATTTTGGACGCGTATCCACCATTTTTGAGGCCCAAACAAGGCACTTTAAAATATTACTCCCTTCCCCTAATTCCCATGTTGTGCATGTCTGCCAATATATACGCACAAGTAAAAAATGCATACAACGCCAAATGTACATGCAACAAGGGGATGAAAATTACACCCCACTCAAACATGGTCATTCCCCGTTCCCGCAAAGGCTTAAATTTTTACCTTTCCCCACCGTGGTATAAAATAGTTCCTAAAAAAACAAATTGAAAAACTTTTCCCTACCCCAAAATGAAATACTGGACACAGGCCTGACACACACATACCACACGCAAACACAAGGCCGTATTTAAGGGAACGAGGGGGCGACCCCCCTCGACCGAAAACAAATTTTGAAAGGTAAGATAATGCACGGAAGGGAAAATTGCCTGTCTTTGACGTACAATCTTCGAATTTTCGGCGCTTCGCGCAAGATATGAAGTATTTTCCATAATTTTCGTTCAAGTGCGACTAGAAAAGACTCTTGTTATAGCACTTTGAGTAGGCAAGGAAAAAATTTTGTCAAAAAGTTTGAATTTTATGATCATAATGGATAGATTATGTCGAGAAACGTCGAAAAATGCCGTTTTTGCGAGCCATCCCGACAAATTACCCGAGATATAGACTAATTTATGTTGGGTCCGCCCCCCCCCTTGGCCGTATCCTGTATATGGGCCTGCATGCACATATATATGTAACAGTCGGAGGGGGAATAGGAGATTCACCACCCAAAGTTGATCGTCTACCCAGCTCCTTAAAGCCACAAAATTTTACAGACCCCTAAGTTTTGGAAAACATTGAAGAATTTTTTGGCGGTTTTTAGATGTTTATGGCCAAAACCTGGAAGTCTTCTACCCCCCCCCTTCCTTTTTGTCCGTGGACTCTGAACACTTAGCACAAGAATCAAAATCTAAGATACGAAAATGGAAAATGGACATTTGCAGTATGAAACATACATGAACAGGGAAAATAGAGATCACCCACCCAAAAATGGTCGTCCCACCATCCCACTCCCCCAATTTCGATAATTTTTTATCTCCTCCACCAACCACCTCAGATTTAAAAAAAAACTCAAATTGTTTAGCCGTTTTTAAGTGATGTCTTTTTGTCTTTTGGACATTTTTGGCCAATAATGGAGGTTATTCAGCCTCCCTCTCTAAAAAATAACCGGAGACCCAACCCCCACATAAAATTCTGAGCCATTACAAGATTGATACGAGAAATATAATAAAAAGTAATATTAAAAATTGTAAAATTTATCTAAATATGTATAATAGATTTAAAAAATATATAATATAATCACACACGTAACGATTAGGAATTTCGGTCATGTCTCCAGCCATTTTAGGGGAGGGGTAAATGACCTGAAGTTTTTAGCGAAAACGGCGAAAAAACAACCAAAACGGCCTTGAAATTCATTTTGTTCCAAAAATCGGGGGATCAACAAGTTTCTAGCTCTGGGGGATGAGGACAGCAACCAACTTTGGGTGGGGTGCCAGTGGCGGATCCAGGATTTTCCTAAGGGAGGGGCGGTACCCCTAAGGGGGGGGGGCGGAACCCTGCCTTGGGCGGAAAAATTAGCCGTTTTAACCCAAAAATCGCTAAAAATCGCTCAAAAATTCTTAATTTTGCGCACTATTTTGGGCCAAAGGGAGGGGGCGGCCGCCCCCCCTAAATCCGTCCCTGGTGATCCCCCATTTCGCTTCTTAAATGTATGAAAAAATAGCGGTTATGTACCTTTAGTTTGCGTAGGAAATCCATCGTAACGTACCAGGGCGCATCGGTGTAAATTTCGTCAACGTATCTACAATGCCTGACCGCCTCAAAGCGCTCTTGCTCGGTATTGATCGTTTTTCCCTTATACTTATGCGTTAGCTTATCCCCATTCACTGAAACAACAATAAAAAATAAAAATAGAATGAGGAATTAGAAAAAAATTAAAATATTAGAATAAATGAAAAAGCGAAAATTAAAACAAGAAAGCAAGCCTTACGTGTAAAATAAATATTCGAAAAACGCAGAAAAAATGGCATAAATTAAAAAAAATCATGAAGTTTAAAAACTGATAAACGAGCACCCAAATGGAATAAATTGAGTGAAATTCTGCAAACGTACCAATTCAACATTGTACCGAAAAAAGGAAATCGTACGCAATTTAGTTTTTATTATTGATACATTTCACTTTTTATTAAAATCAATTTTTTATTCAAGATGCACACCATACATGCACAGTATGGGAATTCTGGGGGGGGGTTGAAAACCTAAAGTGCCTTTTTTGGGCCCAAAAATGGCCGGTACGCGTTAAAAACACCGTTTTCTTGCTTTTCTGACGATACTCTGTCCTTCTAGAGCATGAAATCATGAACAAAATTCCGAAAAAAGTCGAATAAATTGACCAATATATCGCTTAAAACATGAATATATGGCGCGAAGCGCCGAAGATTTGGCGATTTTGAGCAAATAGATAGCCAAAACCCTTAAAAAGACACTTTTTCTACCAATTTTCAAGTAAGTTTAGGAAACTATTCGAAAAATCGCATATATCTGGGGGAGGTGAAAAATTTCTTGCGGGCGGTGAAAAATGATTCTGCGGGGAGTAAACCCTCCAAGATCATGTATGATGCACACTCGTATCAGATCGGCCGTCCTCCACTCGTCTAAAAAAACTTTGATTTGCTCAAAATACTGAGAAAAACTTAATTTTAAAAAATTTATGATGTTTTGTTTTTAATCGAAACTGAAGAGTCGATTGTTCTTTCACAAGCTTCTAAATGTCACTAACACACAAAGCCCTAATTTTTAACGGAAAATTTAAGAAACATCTTCAAGTAAAAATTTTAGGGATTATTTGTGGAAAAGCGTAAAAAAATCAATTAATTTGGGGCACTACAGGCGACGCGACCTTCATTGCTATAATGAGTAAGTAGTGTCTGATTAAAAAAAGGAATAAAATTTGACATGTTATCCATGCGTCGAAGCTGTTCGTTCTATAAAACTCCACAAAATCAGCAAGAGAAGAAACTCATGCATAGGCACGCACAAAATTCTCACTTTCGACAGACTCGAGCAAAGGCATATGTGTAAGAGAGGGAATTCAGAGAATTCTAAAAAGTCCCACCCCCATTATTTTTGGCGAAGGCTTGCATTTTTTAGCCATTTTAGGTGCTTTTCTGCCATTTTGACAAAAAATGGAGGTTATTTTTCCGCCCCTCTTCAGAGTGGCCGAAGGCCCCTTCCGATCAAGGTATACTTTTTATAGTGGTCTGGTCACCATACATGACCTGGAGCTCCCCTCCCCGCAAAAAATATTTTCACCTTATTTTCCACAATTCACAATTTTCCAAAAGAAATAGTAGAAAACGTCCTAGTTCAAGGGTTTCCAGCGATCTTTAAGTTGAAAGTGCTATTTTTTCTGTGCCTCGCGTCGAGTAGCCGTTTTCGACCACACGTTTGAATTTTATCGAACTTTCTTGAAAATTTTTATGTTCAATTGTTTAGAAAGAAAAGAAAGAGTATCGTCAGAAACGCTTCAAAATGATTTTTGACGCTCATCCATCGTTTTTAACCCGAAAAAAACGCTTTTAAAGATTTTTGGGGCTGACCCCCAGAAATCGCATGCTCTTGGTGAAATTTAATTAATCAGCCATATCACTTGCACAACCCGAAATATTTTACCTGCGCCTTACACACTATTTAAAAATTACTACACTTTTAGTAGATATACATATAAGCCTAATAAGCTTGGGCAAAGAATGTGTCTTGTAACATTTGTGGTAAAAAAATTTAAATTTTATTTAAAATTTTTTTCAAAAATTTTAACATAATTTTTTAATGTGCAATTGAAAATTTGCAGATTATTTGCAGTTTGGTCAGATTTCGCTCTGCGTGCTTGCGTTGTTATTTGGCAACGTGTCAAACCTGCTTTCGCTCTGACATGCGTGTGTAATACTAACCGAATACTCGGGCTCTTGCTCACTTCTGCGCAACATATTCATTAAAGGATATATTTCACTACAACATCAGCCTCACGGGTTAAACTTCAAAATATAAATTTCCATTGATCCGTAGCTTCTCTGCTACAAAACCCAGTCGACACTACGCCCACGTAAGAGTGAGTAGGATCATCTCACGAGGAACAGGTACCCCACCTTGAAATTTTTATTCTCCATATGTTCGGCTTTATTAATTTTTAAGATTTTTAAATTTAACTTTTATCCAGTGGCGCATCTAGGATTTTTCTTGAGAGGGGAGGGGGCGTTACCCGAATTTTTCCAAAAACAGTCAAAAATAGGTATTGCACATTTGCCCGTCACGCGCGAAATAGCGTTTTTTCAGCGTTTTACACTGTGTACTTCGTTTACTTGAAATCACTTTTGACGCAATATATTTTTTAAAAAATTCCGAAATTATCTACAATTTTGTGCGAAAAAAAACATTAAATTTCTTTAACTTTGGCGAAAATCTGGCGCTAAGCGCCGGAAGATTTGTGAAATTTAGGCAGATGAGCCGTTAGAAGCTTGATTTACTACTTGATTTCCTGTATTTCTAGCAAATGACGCGAAACGTCGAAAATTTTTGATTAAAAATAGAAGAAAACTACTCGTAAAATATTTGTTTCTGTTGTTAAAATTGTTTTGAAACCTATTCCATGAGCAAATTTGGCTCCCAGGTCGCCAAGAAAGTAAATAAATACGCGCAGCGCAACGCCAACGTTCAAAATGCGTGCTAGCCTTTTCAGCTCAGTCACCATCAACTGTCCTGTTTAGTGTTAAATGCATGCTGTCGGCCAGAAATCATTTTAAATTGCATATCTATTCTTCATTTCGTCAACTATTTTCGGCCAATCGTGGGGAAGGGGCGGCGGCCCCCCTAAATCCGCACCTGCTTTTATCTTCAAAGTTAAGACTTTGGAAATTATTATTTTAAACTTTTATCTACCTCCAACAATTAAGTAAACCTCCGGAAAAGCACATTTGGCTTGTTTGAGCTGAAGGGCGTGACCGTGATGAAACATGTCGTAAACGCCATCGGCGTATACCCTAACAGGCCGCTTTACTCGACCCGCTTTTGCATCTTCGTACGATATTTTATGGCTATAATCTACGGCTTCTCTGGTGGCCACGGCTTCCGGTTCATGACTGAAAGGTGCAGGTTCCCTTAGCCCAAGCTGCAAGAGTCATCTAAATTATATAAGTGGTGACCTGGGCATTCATGCACATGCATGCAACAGGAGACCCTCACTTAAAGTCGACTATCTGCTATCCACACCAGTAACAGGGGGTTCGGGGATTCTCTTACCCAGAGTTGGAGGTCGCACCGCCCTACAATGTCAGAAAAAGTTTGACCCCTCCCCCCAATTTTTGGCGAAAAATCACCTTTTTGGCTATTTTTTATTGTTTTTTGCCATTAAAGCCAGAAATTAGTCACCAACCCCCGCCCTAAAATTGACCGATACCTACATTCAAAATTTTAAATCGTTTTACGTAAGCCCCTGTGCAGGTCCCAATATAAATTCAGGGTGGCCACTGGTTTCCCAAAATAAAATTCCCGGGTTTTTCCCTGGTTTCCCGGGTGATTTATGGACAATTTCCAGGTTTTGAATCATGCTTTAAACGCCCACTATATACGAAGAAGTGTCATGATAAGAACATGAAAAAGGATAAGGCACAAGCAACTTTTAATCAAACAAATGCAAATACTACACGAAACGTTTTGGAACAATCATAATTTCTTTTTCAATGATGCTAACGAGTTGTCGATAGCAGTTCTCACAGCCTATAATGTAGTACAGTAGCGATTTTAGTGTGGAAAAACAGGGTTTTCGATCTTTGGTAGTGTATTTAAACTAATTTCTGGGTTTCTCACGCCAAAAATTACTGAAAATTGACTCAAAACGGCGCGAAGCGCCGAAAAAATTGGAATTTTTCCATTCTAAATACAAATTCTGCCATTTTAAAGATATATAGGATCAGTGGCGGATCTAGACTTTCTTAAGGGGGCGGTATCCCAACTTTTCCAGAAAAAGTCAAAAATAGGTCCGAAAATTTGCTCTTAATGCGCAAAATGGCGTTTTTTCGGTGTTTTACATCGTATACTTTTACATAAAATCACCTGACGCAATATTTTTTCTAAAAATTTTAAAATTTAGACAATTTTGTGCGAAAAAATCATTATATTTCTTTGACTTCAACAAAAATCTGGCGCGAGGCGCCGAAAAATTTGTGAAATAAAGGCGGATAGACGTCTAGAAGCATGATTTACTGCTTGATTTCCTGTATTTATAGCATTTGATGCGAAACATCGAAATTTTAATTGAAAATAGGAGAAAACTATGCAAAAATAGATGTTAAAATTGTTTTGAAACCTACATGAACAGAAAATGGCTTCCAGGCAGTGTTTTTTGTACAAGTCCGTTTGTACATATACAAAGATAGTCCCTAAAAGTCTTTGTACATTTTGTACACACAAATTTTTGGATACTATGATATAGTACGGTAGCGACTTTAGTGTGGTAAAAACAGAGTTGTTCGACCTTTGGTAGTGTATTTTGGCTGATTTCTGGTTTCATGAGGGCAAAAATCATTAACAATCGTCTTAAAACGGCGCGAAGCGCCGGAAAAATTCGACATTTTTTCTTTCGAAATGCGATTTCTGCTATTATAAAGATATATAGGACACACAATTCCTCATTACGGCGCGAAGCGCCGAACATTTTTGCGAATTTCAGACCTTTTTTGCGGTTTCTGTCTTCCCGAAAATCTTTGTACATCTACAAAGACGGTCCCGAAAAGTCTTTGTACATCGGGAGAAATCTTTTTTCTCGGATACAAAAAAAACGTGCTTCCATGTCGCCAATGAAGTAAATAAATGTCATTAATAGGTATCATCCGGCGCGTAGCGCCGAAAAAATTTGAGAAGTTATGGTCACTGACGGCCAAAAATCATTGCAAATTGCTTATCCATTCTTTATCTCGCCAAATATTTTTGGCCAATGGGAGGGGAGGCGACCGCATCCCCACCGCCCCCACTTAAATCCGCCCCTGCATATGACAAACAATTACTCATATCAGCGCAAGAAGCCGAAAATTTTTGAGAATTTTACATCTTTTTACAGTTTTTGTCTTCCAAAAATCTTCCCAAAAACAGAGTTGTTCGACTTTTGATAGGGTATTTTAGCAAATTTCTGAGTCTCTATGGGCAAAAATAACTAAGTATCGTCTTAAAACGGCGCGAAGCGCGAAAAATTTGACATTTTTCCCTTTTAAATGCAATCTCTGCCATTATAAAGATATATAGAACACACAATTATTCATTTCGGCGCTAAGCGCCGAAAATTTTGCGAATTTCAGACCTTTTTGCAATTTTATTCTTCCCAAAAATCTTTGTACATGTACAAAGACGGTCCCGAAAAGTCTTTGTACATTGGGAAAAATCTTTGCCGAGTACAAAAAAACACTGTTGCAAAAACGTCTTAGCGAACAATAGTACAAATAGATATTAGCTATATCAAACATAGAGAATACACAAATAGCAATCAACGATGTGACAATGGGCGAGAAGAAAAACGGAAATAAATGCTACATGATAAAATATAAAAACACGTAAACTAGTATGATACTAAAAGCGATAAAAAATGTAACATTGTACCATAAATTCAATATTTTTGGCCTCCAAAAACTGAGTTCAAACTAAATTTCTTGACGAAAATCCCGGGTTTTTCCCGGGTTTCACGATGGCCGAAAAAATTCCCGGGCTTTCCCCGGGTTTCCCGGATTCCCGGGTGAGTGGCCACCCTGTAAATTGGTCTATATCTCGGGAAATTGGCTAGGATAGCTCGCAAGAATCGCACTTTTCGACAAAAAAATGTTTCGCATTCGCAAAGCTATAAAAGGTGTCGTTTTCAGGTCACAGTCGAGATAAAATTACGGAAAATACTTCACAGCCAGTGCGAAGCGCCGCGAATTGAAGGATTCTATGTCAAATACATGCAATTCTCCACCTTTTCCTGCATTATCTAACCTTTCAAAAAAATTTAAGCTCTATCAATTTCTTACACTATTCGTCTTTGTTAAATTTAAAAATGAAGTGCAGAAAATGACGAGATTTTACGGCGCTTCGCTCTAAATTTTCAATTTCTTCCTGCACCTACTCAAACAGCAAAATCAAATATAGTTTTTGAATTAAAATAAAGCGTTTTGAATCAGACGACGATTTAAAATTAAGTTTGGTTCCTGTCCTGATAGCATGTATTGACGTACATATGAAATTGAATTTGTTTGAGCTTAAAACGATGAATATGCGTCGAAATCACCATTTTTTGATGTTTCTGAATTCTGACAATGCTCATCTTTAAAATAAAAAATAATTTAAAAAATTTCGTAAAAAATATAAAGAAAATTCGAGTTAATTGAACAAAATACAGCGTAAAGATGAGTGTGATATAAAATGTTGCTAAAATCGCTTAAAGGAACAGCTTTTCTATGATTTTCCGGAAAATCAAAAATTCTAGAGGGTAAAAACCTGTAACCTCCAGATCTTGTATGTTTGTAAATGAAACGACAAGTCTGCCTTATTGGTATAAATTATTAGTTATCAATTAATAAATATCAATTACAAACCATAAATTACTGATTAATTTTTTATTAAATAGTGTTATTTATTATTATTATTATTATTATTATTATTATTATTATTATTATTATTAGTTATTATTGTATTATTATTATTTTTACTATTATCATTATTACTATTATTATTTATTATTGATTAAGCATCAATATTAAATCACTGATCGATTAATTTACGAGCGATAATTCATGAATAGATAATTAATCTACTTACTCTCTTGGTACTAGAGTAAGCTTTATATATAGGATTTATACCATTCATAATTAGTTGCTAATTTCATTAAATAATCATTTCAAAAGCAATCCATGGTAAAATCAGAACAAGCGGTGTTAATCAACCACACTGCACGTAAGTACATCGAAATGAAAGTAGATAGCGCGTAAATATTTGTGCACGATCAGCAGCTGAGCGATAGTATTACCGTAGTATAAGTTTAATTAGGCTAGTGACTTATTCGCAATTCGTTAAATAAGCGTTGGAATACTCTGATATTATTGATTAGGTTTCCAAAGTCAAACGTTTAACACAACCCAAAGGTTTTTATAACGTACTTATACTGAGATAATGGATTTCTCGCAGCTAGATAAGTAACAGCGTACATGTAACGGCTCAAAAAATTGAAGTGGGGATCCCCGGTCATTTTAAGGAGGGGGCTTAAGGACTTCCTATTTTTGGTCAAAAACGACTAAAAATTATCTAAAAACGGCCAAAAAATTCAATTTTTTCCGAAAATTGGGGAGGAGCGAGGTTTGGGGGATGGGGGACAACCAACATTGGGTGGAAGGGATCCCCATCCCCATATTACGTGTCTGAGTAACAGTTAAATTACAAAGAATATTCAGTGATATTTAAACATTAGATGATTTAAGGAGCCTGTGGGGCTTTTTTCTCAGAATTAACGAGAAAAGACAAAACATACAATATGCCTAGTTTATAGATTTATTATCAAATATCGAAACAGAATATTTTATCAAATTTAAAAATTTTCAGAATCTATTTTTTTGCATTTAGTGCAAACATTTCGAGAGCTAATCAATTCTCAAATTCAAAAACTAGCTGTCATCAATTTAATGACCCAAAAATAACCTACTTAAGTACAAGCGCATTTTTCGGATATTATTAGGCAGGCTGCTAATTTGTTGCTGAAGGCTGAAACATGTATTTTCGTTTCAAGGCCGAAAATTGTTAAGATTTCTGAATTTAAATGACGAAGAAACTCATATATACATTTCCGTTAATTTTAAGCAGAAATGTAACTGTTATTTCTCTGATGTTGAAATGAGGAGAGAAATATGTCAATTCAAATAGAGGAAATAAAACTCCCATTTCGCAAGCGGACGTTGAAGGGTTAAATGTGGAGTAAATCGACCCGAAAAATCTCTTCTTGCACGTATGCCAAAACGGTTTTCCGCAAAAAATTCAGAGTAGTCGATGTTCAGGAAATATTAGAAGGAGAAATTCTAGCAATTTATACTTGCAGCCAGAGCAAATGTTATGAAAGCATATCCACCGTCCAAAAATCGTCTCTATATTCCCACAATTTCAGATTCGACTGCCCAAATTTTCAAAACTCGATAATCTTCCTATTAGTTAACTAGGAGATCCACTATCTGCAAAGAATTGAACTTACTGACAAAAATTACGCTACCATTCAAAAAGATTGCCCATCTACCAAAAAATGAATAAATTTTGCGTACTAGTTGAAGTTAAAAGGACATGTTTCAAACGGAAATAACAATTTTCGCTACATTTTTTCTATTTCAAGGAAGCGTCTTCAGACCATCAAGGCAGATACCCCCACTTTACGCGAATCGAAACAAACTTTCGTAATGTTAAAGGTTGTGAAAATCTCAAAAGGAAATTATTGTAGGAAATTAGGGCACAAGGCGCGCGCGCGTAGGATAAACTTAGGATAAAAAGTGACGATTTATACAGGTCGAGCTATGAGGCGCTACTAATAAAAGGAAGCATGCGCTCGTAGGTTTCATGTTTCATTAATCATATGGACGGAAAAATGTTTTAGCAAAAACAAAATGCAGCCATTCGATCACACAATCTAAGCAATGAGTAGCCTATGGCAAAATGAGACGTTGAAAACGTGGCACATTTTTAAAACCCATCACGGAGCGCTTTTTTCTAGTAGAATTGCGAGCGGATACGAATGACACATTTTGGAATTGACGTGAAAAAAGGAAATTCAAAATAAACAGTGTCGTCAACTTTAATGTTCGTTTTGAACAGTAAAATTCGTAAATAACGCGTCATGCAATGAATTAAGTTAAAAAATAATCGATCGATCAAGGATTATAACTTGCTCAAACTTTGCGCAGGCGATAAGTTTAGTCGTGTTTTTTAAACTCCGCCAACATATTTTTATTTAACTTGCATCCACTCGAAAATTTGTTTATTCCGACAAAGTGCAAAAAACCGGATTCTAATGCAAGATGTTTCCAAGTTTTAACTTTAAATATTGACACGAAGGTCAACAGCCTGCGTAGACTGGTTTGGTAATCACAGCTGAGACAGAAAACGGGAATCAAGAAATTAAAATTGTCCATACATGCACACGGTCAAACGCTGTGGGAGCAGTGTTTTTATTTTTGTACAAGGTCCGTTTGTACATGTACAAAGATGGTTCCCAAAAGTCTTTGAACATTTTGTACATGCTAATTTTTGTGTGCTATTATATAGTACAGTAGCGATTTTAGTGTGGTAAAACAGGGTTTTCGATCTTTGGTAGTGTATTTTAGCTGATTTCTGGGTTTCTCACGCCAAAAATTACCAAAAATTGTCTCAAAACGGCGCAAAGCGCCAAATAAGTTGACATTTTTCCATTCTAAATGCAAATTCTGCCATTTTAAAGATATATAGGACAAACAACTACTCATTTCGGCGCGCAGCGCCGAAAATTTTTGGGAATTTTACACCTTTTTACAGTTTTTGTCCTCCCAAAAATCTTTGTACATTTTGTAAACACAAATTTTTGGGTACTGTAATATAGTACAGTAGCGATTTCAGTGTGGTAAAAACAGAGTTGATCGACTTTTGGTAGTGTATTTTAGCTATGACATTTTTCCTTCTGAAATGCAATTTCCGCCATTATAAAGATATATAGAACACACAATTACTCATTTCGGCACGAAGCGCCAAAAGTTTTTGCGAATTTCAGACCTTTTTTGCAATTTTTGTCTTCCAAAAAATCTTTGTACATGTACAAAGACGGTCCCGAAAAGTCTTTGAACATCGGGAAAAATCTTTACCGAGTACAAAAAAAACACCCCGTGGGAGAGGAGTGAACCGAGTTTTTTCAGGGGAAGGGGGAGTAAATAAGTAATTTTTAACCTGTTTTTTCCAATTTAACGTCAATTTTTGACTTGAGTCGTCTCTTTTATTTTTTACAAATATTTATAGTTGAATTTGCATTAAAAGACTGACATTAACTGCAATGAAATGGTTACATCAAATATATACAAAATAATGGAAGAAAAGTGTCTTGATGAATGAATTGAAAAGTCTATTGCTCTGAACACAAGTATATGTACTCGAAATTACACTGTTAGACGTCATATGACACTTTTCCATGGTTCAAGAAATCAGTCTTGCCCCAAAATGGCCTGAGGGGGGCATGCTTCTCAAAGGTCCTGGTAGGGGGTATCCCCCATTATGCGCGTGTGAAATTGTCCCTATATATATAACAATCCACGAATAGGAATGGCCTATGCACACATACATGCAAATAGAGGTGAGGAGTCAGACAGCCGAAGACAAGTACTGTTAAGCGATTTTGAGCTTCGGGAACATTTTCTGCATAATTTTTGAAGACAAAAGCAGCAATGAATTCCAGTTTATTGAAAAAGCGTACGAAATTAGATCAAAATGGTGGAAGAAAATCGAATTGGCCAGATTAATGAATTTCTATTTTTATAATGAAATGACTTATAAATAACGCAATAAAAATAGGCCAAAAAAGTGGTTATTTATCACACGAAAGCTTTTTGTATAGACTGTTTTAACCATTTCGTCATTTGAGAGCAAAAAGTGTGAATACAAAATTGATTGATTTCAATTTCGGGGATTCCACCCTCTGACTTCGTGCATCTATAGTTTACACCCGACATCACTCCTTTCCTATCCTCGAAAATTCAAATATTTTGACACCCAGCTTAAATTTTTTTACAGGAAATGAAATTTTTAATCGTTGCTTAGGTATTTTGCAACTCATTATAAGAAGCAGACTACCTCACGGCTTAAGTGAACAAGGTAGAGATAGACAGAGAGGGGCGAAATCTAGAAATGGTCGTATGAGGGTCATAAACACAGGTGTAACGCATAGTCGGCCTGGGGACCAATCACTTTTGTTAGATAAAATGACCTTACGTTAAAGTAGCCTTAACATTACCATAAGTCATAATTTCTGGTCTATTTCAAGCGTTTTTGTAGGAAAAATTAGATTTTTTTCCATTTTAGCTCCAATGTCGATTTGATTTTTCGAGAAAATTTGGCTTCTCTTCTACGAGGGAGGGTAAACTTAGATCCAACTCTGTCTAAGATTAATATTTCAATTGATTACTTAATTTTTTTCAAAGATGACCGGCAGGAGCTCTTTTGCCATTTCTTAATTAAAATAAGGCTCAATAATATTTTTTTGAAAGAAAAACGAGCCAGGTTTTGTACATAATCTCAAAGCGAAAATTAAAATTTGCTTTTTCTAAGGTCTGATAGCCATCCTTTTATATGTTAAATGTGAAAGGCGACTGCGACTAGCGAGAGAAGCTTACCATAAAAACCCAATCACCGCGCTTAAAAAATTAATTTTTTTGCAAGAATTAGAAATACTCATATAATTTTAAAATCACACATAATGTTACTCGAAGCCACACATGCACAATGGGGATATTGGAAAAGTATTCTCAATACCTGAATCTTCCAAAAAGCCGAAAATGCGCCAAACGACATCTAATAGTGCAATTTGAAGTACAAAAACTTATTTTTAGAAAAATAGACTGTTCATTTCAATCACTCAGACATTTTCTTCCACGATTTCGTGCATATTCGATGGTTCAAGTTATTCCGTCGCCCTTAGTGTTGTTCGTGTTCACGCAAAGTTTGCTACAAATATTAATGGAGGAGGGGAGGAATAACAAAAATATCCAAAACAACATCAATTAACGCACGCTCAATCGTTATAAACGAAAATTTGGCATTAAATAACAAAATAACACATTTAATGCCCCCAGGCAAATTTGGCTTCGGATAGCCAGCTCTACCCTTGAATTTCTTGCTATCGCAGATGAGAGTTCATATTATATATTTACAGTATATATATATAATTCATATATTCCCTATTATACGCTCGGTAGTAGTTATATAATCACTTGGTGCTACTTTCCGTTCTTTTGTTCCTTGATCAATTGTTAATCTGCCACGTAATTGACTGTTGACAGAATCTACACACTATTAGTTGTAAAAAATTACCTTTCTTAATGCCTTATCAGGGTCAATATCCGAAAAATGATAGCATTAAAGGTTTTCGCTAAACTTCTGCGAATTAATGGCATACGAGTCGATCATTTGCTAAGTTCCAAATTTCAGATTATAGACGTTCAGAAAAACACAAATTGATGCTTAATCACCTTTATGATAACCTCTCCGATGTCAGTAAGTGGTATCAATGTTGATTTACCAGAAACAACTTCTAGTCCACCATCAGGACAAGATGAACCATTAGTGATTAGTATTAACAACAATGGAGAATTATATTTATTAGAATCTGAAATAGAGAGGCGAAATTTGGCATAAATTGAGCGATTTGAGCAAAGAGACATTTAGAGAATTACTGGAGGAATTTGGAGATAATGATAAAAAGTAGTATTATTAGGAAAGAGATTTAAAGAAATTAGCAAAAATAACACTAACCATGAAAAGTTGATTTCCCATCGAGGTGGTTAATTCCCTTCCGCCATCTTTCCCAAATACCGAGCGTTAAACTATTATTGGCCTTCTCTGACACAGGCACGTAACTCAGGGGGAATGGTGGGTCCGGCCGGCGGCCGGACCCCACCCCTCCCAAATTCAGGAATATCGGAAAAATAAGACTTTTTAAGCGTTATTTTGTGCGATTTTTGGCCTTTTTGGGCTTAGTCCCCCCAAATTGGTGTTGCCCCCCCAAATAGGACGGCCAGCTATGTGCCTGCTCTGACATTTGGGGGTTCGTTTATACAGTACAACAGGTAAAAAAAGTAGAGCACAAGGCAAATGTGAGCACAAAAAACGAACTTTCTAACCACTCACCGGTGGGGATACTGTAATCGGCTGCTTTTGATCAATCGCAAGGGGTGATCGTTCACAACAATTAGTAATCACCACCATCGGCTTATCTTTATTGACTTTTAATGCGCAATTGTTCGAGCTGCTAACGATAGCGTCATCTTCGGCGTCGTCATTCGCAACGGCCGCCGATTTCCGTTTTCTCTGCGATGCTGACATGTTTATTTTTTTTTCGGCAATCGTCGAGATGCAAAATATTCGTTAACGGATTCGTTAAGTTTTTTTATGTGATGATAACTAATAAACTAATCAGTGTGAACAGCTTGAAACCGGATGCGAAATATGAATGACGACCGAAAAAAAGCAAGCGATCCAACTCGGATTCAATGACGTCACAAAAGCGTGTAACGAAGTCGTTTTTTCGGACGTAAGCGAAGCGTTAATATTTAAATTGGCGTTTACAATGAGTATTCACCATGCTGATTAA
>JAVLUZ010000154.1:25087778-25239021 GCA_036768485.1 Mermis nigrescens | reverse complement strand
GCCAGCGCTAAGTGCAGATCTAAGTACCTACGTACCTAAGTAAGTCTCGAAGGCAAATACACCTGTCCTATGTTGATTCCTTGTAGACATAGGGCGGCCATGTATTTACATTATTAATGCCCTGCGTTTGTTTACTTTGCCGTTGAGAATACGCGGTAGACCACTTATTTGTCTGACCAATCATGTCATCCCTTTTGTAACGAAGCTCCGCCCCAAAAACGAACTGTGCTGCAGGTCCCCGATACTATAAGTTTGCCCAACTCTGGGCTTCCAAAGGTTGATTGGTCCCCTAGTTGGGCTTAAAATGGGTTACAAATGACAATTTTCTTGGATTTTTGTCTGTTTTTTCACAAAAATTAGCCTATTCAAGTTAACCCTTTAGCCCGTTCAGCTTTTGTGTCATCCCGATCTATGGACGGGTCGAAATATCCTATTGCCCAGGTGTTACTTTGCGCCGAGCAACAGCAAATTTTGATATATTCACCATGTCTTACTCAAAATCGGGCTGTTTAGAAAGCAAAACTTATACAAAAACGATAAATTTGGCGTGAAGCGCATGCAAATTTCGGGATTATCAGCTCAGAAGTGTGCTAAAAAGCACACCTGGGCGTGGGAGGCTTGGGTGGAGGGGATATGCACACCCCGAGAAATAAAAATACCCCCATCCCCAGAATTCAATTTTTAAAATTTTTTTCCGTTTGTTTCGCAATTTTTTGATGCCAATGGATAGTGCTCGATAAGAAACGTCGAAAAATGGTGTACCACCATTTTTAAGGCAATTTTTGACCTTTGAAAAATCGTGCAGCCCCCCCAGAATTTTCTTGCTGCCCAAGTATGCTAAAGACTATTCTTACAGTCTTTCAAATGTGCTTTAAGAATTCTCAACTTTATCCAAAATGCACTTGTAAAAAATTATCCCGAAATACTGTATAAAATATTCGTAGCAAAAAAGTTTATCGCTGTCAACTATTTACCTAAATCATTAAGAAAAAGTCACTTGTGGAGGAAGTTATTTTACAGTATGATATCATTGACACACAACCACACATGGGCTTGAGCAGTGGTTGCAAGATTTCCCGAAATCAGTAGACCCTAAATTGAATATTTAACATGTTGGCATATTTCTTTGGATTTTAGCCAATTTAATTTACTCCAGACCCCCAGAATTCGGCTGCTGCCCGAGTAAGCGCATAGCTCACAAGCGATAACTATATAATTGAAATTAGCTTCATTTGGTCGATGCCAGAACTTAATGGGAAAAACTGTAGCGCCAGTTTAAACATTTTTCGCCCGTACGTCAAGATATGCCTGCCAATGGTGCCTATCGTTTAAAGTTCTGGAACTCGTAGCACTGTTTTCTTTTTTTGTACAAAAGCTTCGACTTTTTTGTACATTCGAAAGTCTGCAAAAAAACTGCCTATACTTTGCGTACAACGATGTACCAAAATCGCTGTAAAAATCTTTGTACGAGTCACAAAATCTTTGTCCCGTTCAAAAATGAAAAACAGTGACTCATTTGGTTTACAACAAGAATTACAGCAAAAACCGAAAGAAATGAAAGCTACATTCAAAAAATGAATAGAATTACAATAGAACACGTGTAAAAAATATACTAAGACCAGACCACACCTGGGCGTGAGGGTTTAGGGGGTATGCACCCCCAGAAACCAAAATACTCCCCAGAAATCAAAATACCCCCCCCCAGAATTCAATTTTTGAAAATTTTTTTCGTTTTTTTCGCAATTTTTTGATGCCAATGGATAGTGCTTGATGAAAAACGTCGAAAAATGGTGTTTTTATCGCCATACCACCATTTTTAAGGCCATTTTTCGACCTTCAAAAAATCTCGCACCCCCCCCCCCCAGAATTTTCTTGCTGCCCACGTATGGACCAGACTTGCAATGAAAGTCTAGGTTTATATGACTCAGAACGGGGGAACGGAATATTTTTTGCAAAAATGACGCAAAACAATGACATAAAATTGATAAAGCTAAAAAATTATGCAAAAATGATTGAAACAAGCTAGAAAATAAAGATTAAAACAGTTTTCAGTCTGTTCTGGCATTCAGTCGGTTTTCAGGCTAGTTTAGCCCAAAAATCTTCTCCGACTGACCCAACAGATCGACCATACTGCGCATATATGGTTTAGTTGTTCTGGGAGAGGAGGTGAGTTAGCGAGCCAGACCAAGATGGCCTATATTACTGAAGTAAATGCTAAATTTAACGTTGAATCTGTGTCAATCCGCGTTTTCTGAACGAATTTCAAGCACTTTTGAACAAAATTTTAATTTCTATCCATTTTCCTGTATTTTTAATCGTTTTTTTCTTGAAAATGTTCCACTTTTCATATTTTGGATGTAGTTCCTGCACCCACATACCCTATTAACTCTGAAAGTGGTTTTAGTTTGATCAAGTGCATCTCTGACAAGTCTCTTTTTTAGGATTACTTTATTTTAGTCATATCGACTGGTTTTAAGAACAGCTCAGCAATAGCAAAACGATTCAATGAAAGGCTGGGCCACATGACAAATTTTATGATCCTGCTTAATGAACAAAGTGAGCTTCGCGTTGCACAGCTATGCATGAATAGAGCGATGGAGTGGAGTAGATCACCTCTGGTCACACGTATTTCTGTAGTCTAATTCACAAAACCTTGTGCATGGAATTCAATTTACAGCGAAAATGGTTTCCATGCAGCTCACTGTAGCACAATTTTGTATTATAGAACTTAATATGAATAGTCATTGCTATGCACAATGTTGTGATTACTACTTCAGTTTTAACCGCTTTTGTAATCGATTAACATTGACTTAAGAATTGTGATCCAATCACAAGGTCTTGTGAAACAGACTATAGTACTTTACGTATTTCTGTTTATATATTAAGGGCAGGTGTAAGTGACAATTTAAATCTTGGTAGGTTTTAACAATGTCCGTAAGCCAGCAGTGATTAATCAGAGTTATCCTCTGTAGAAAGCGTTAGAATGCTGTATTTAGGAACCTTCGATTTTTTTAAACTAATATAGAAGGGGAAATATAAAGAGGGATTATTGAAGTTACTCCTTGAACTATAAGCACATTGTTTTGTCTTAAATGTGTAGCCATGTTCTCGCGTTTTCCGATATTAGAATACCTTTTCAAAATGTATTAGGTACTAAAAACCAATTTTTCAATAAAATTGAGACACTGGTAAAATATTCCAAAAAGGGTTAGACATCTGATGCATCTTTGAATTTAAGAGTGTTTCGAAAAATATTGGTAATGACAGGAATCACGTAATTTTAAGACATCAGTTTAGATTCGAGTGATACATGAATGTATAATGATTAAACTTCATGCTTGGCAGATTATCTAAGCACAAAGACGAGTAATAAAGCCCTGCTCTAAATATTCTTTTGTTTCATTTTAAGATATATTTAGCTGTTATGTACTGTATCAAATGATACATAATCTAGGAGAATGTAAACTCTGTAAATATTGTTTTCTGTAAGATTTAGGAGATGTGTCTCAAATAATATGAACAGGAACGTCAATAAAAAATAGTGCGATTTTCACATGATTAGGCTGAAACCATACAAAATAACACCAAAATTTGCAGGCAAAGTAAAGCAAATTTAATAGTCAACAACATTAAAAGAATTTAATTAAGCAATATTTCCTTGAGTGTTATTCTCTACAAGCAAAAATCTTAAATATTGCATTAGCAATTAAAATCATACAAGTCTTGACAACAACTCAGAATCACTCAAATAAATGAATGTTCTACTATCTATGTTAAATGATCTGCAGATCTGTAATTAGTATCCAGAACTTATAATATACTCATAAGTAAAGTGAGCGGATGTTTAAGTGCATAGTCCATGCTTAGATGACGCAGTCTTCAAGTTTACAAATGCCCACAGATTATTGTAAATGATTCATGATTCAACACATAAATCCAAACACTCTATTATTCACGATGATCATAGGTAGCTCGATAGCGCTACCTTCAAGATACTTGGCCATCCTTTTTTCTTATATGTTTATCACAGCGAGTGCGAAATTTGTGTCCCCCTCACAGCAACAACGGCACATACCTGGGAGATGCGGTTTTTTAATCGATAGATAATTTAAAAAATCGATGTTGGTTTTTTGTTTTTTGTTTACACTCAATACCGAGTTAGCAATGAGTGTGTAAAGTGTAAACCGAAAAACGAAATAATTTGCGGCGCGCCAATTTTTTTAAATGTTGTGCCTGAGCGGTAGATTACGAATCTGACCTTAGAATTTCTTTACACTCAATGATTGTTGCACAAAAGTGTAAAGTATACGTGTTTTTAATTCTTTGTGTGTGACACAGCTTATCTAACTCAATTTTGGTTTGTATGCAGTCCAATATGTTCTATAATGTAAAGGGTTACAATATCTCGAGGCCAAATTTTTTCTCTATAAATGCAATATTTCTTGATCTGTGATCGTTTTAGTGTAAAGGGTTCGAGGCGACACACTAAATTTCTTCAGCTACTCCGCCAAGCAGGCGGAACATGCTAATTATGCTTAAAATGTGCCATGACTTTAGCGTTACAATTCCTAGTTTATTTTGTTTCTATACACCCAATATTGCGTTATTAGCACAAGTGTAAAGTTTACAATGAGTGACTAAAAATCAAAATCCGGGGATATGTTGGGCTCGTGCAAGTGGCTGACGTGTCCGTTCTCGCATGTGGATTTAAAAAAGAATACTGGGTTCAACTCTTCTGAATACTGACTTTTTTCATTTTTGTACTTCTTTTGCCAAAACCATGCACTTCATACAACTTATTCATCTATTTGGGTCAAGTAATCCGCTGGTTTCTTCATTTATCGTTTTGTAAAACTCCAAATTTATGTTTACTATTTTCTTTTAGGGTCAGTATTTAATAATAGGTAGCGCGTTAGCGCGTACTCATAATATACTTGGGTACCCCTAACACCTGTGCACCCTTACACCTATAACAGAACATATCTGACAGGTGCTGTTTTTTTAAAGAAAGATAATAAAAAAATTCGCTGCCTATTTTTTTGTTTTTCGTTACACTCAAAACTGACTGTGTAAAGAAGCTGTAGAGTTTTGGCTTAACATTATAACATATAGCGAATTTTGGGGTTTTTTACCTGGTTTGTGGACAACTCAGTATTGACTCTTCAAATAATTTAATGGCATAGATTTGTAGAAGAAAGAATTCTGCAGATGATCTTTGTTTTTGTTTATTGAATTTCGCCCTAGTTCTCGAATGGGAGTGTAAAGAGTGCGAAAATCTGAGGGTGAAAAGACCCATTTTGGTCGATTTTTGGACTTGTTTATGTCTGGCAACAACTCCGATTATGAGTTTAAAGGAGTTTTTCTGACAGAAATATACTACGGATCAAGGGCTATCTTGTGCTTACCAGCAAACTTTTCTACAATCAACACGCAGTTAGTAAAAGGAATTTAAACTTTACACTCTAGTGAATGAGTAAAAAACAGATTTTGTCCAAGATTTCTCTGCCAACTTTTTCGGTTTAAAGTTAGGATGAATTGAATCAAATAGAAGTAAAGTAACTCCTAAGGGCTGCACGTCGAAGCTAGCTGCGTTGAAAAAACGTAATATTGAGTTGTTTATTGGGGTGTGAAGTTCGAAATCTGAGGTGTAAAATGGGCGAAAAACAGATTTATTTTCGTATTTTGATTGGTAAATCATATCAAATATTTAGCGGAACATAAGTTTGGCACATACAAACGTACTACAATCAAAGGGCTACAAACTTACCTGAACCGAATTTATTTACACTCAATGCGGCGTTTGGTTTAGATTTTTACAGTTTACAATGTGGTGAACAGTGGAGAATACGTGTTTGTCCATTTTTTTGTTCGCCACTTTCTCTATTCAGAAGTCGGACGAGGTCGAATAGGATTAAAATAAAGTACTTTTTAAGATATACGCGTCACAGCAAATTTCGTTTGTTTACATCAATATTTAGCTTTTTCGGGAGGTGTAAAGTCAAAAAAATATGGGAGTTAAACGTCTTTCTGTCTTGTTTTTTTCTGCCAAGTTGTAGGTTATGAGTCAGTAGATAATCTCAAGTCTAAAAATGAACTAGAAACCAAATATGATACGCCATTTTGTTTGCGCACAACCGTGGTGTAAAGTGGTTTACATCTGATATTTAATTGTCCTCGGAAAATTGTAGAGACTTAATTTTTTCATAAATGTTGATCGTAATATCAGAGGAATATCAGAATTACGAATCCGACTGAAATTTTCTTTACACTTTGTGGTTGTGCAAAGTTTACACTGCATAGTAGCTTTAGTTGTAGACACTTGCCGAAGTCTGATTTTTTCTAAAGTCTAAAAATGTGCCATTAATCAAATGTGAGACGCTAGTTGAGCTTGTTTGCTAACACTCAACAGTGGTGTAAAGTATTTCACAACTGATGTTTATTTCTTCTCGGGTTATTGTGGAGACTCAATTTCTTCATAAATCTTAATCGTAATATCAGAGTCATAAATCTTAATCGTAATATCAGAGTAATATTACAATTACGAATTCGACTAAAATCTTCTTTACACTATGATGTTGTGTTAAGTTTACACTGAATATTAACTTTAGTTCTAGAGCCTTGCGGGAGCTTAATTTTTTTCAAAATCTTCCATGTAAAATCAGAATTGGGAATCTGACTCTTAGTTTTCTCTACACCTAGTAGTTGTGTAAAGTTTGCACTATTCATTTGTTGTTAATATGTAGTTTATACTACAAATTTATTTTACTTGCAAGTCTGAGCGTTAGTGTTCCTTACACTTGATTTTTGTGTAAATTTTATGCTAAAAAACTTTGATCTGTTTAAATAATATAGGTTGTCTTGTTCAAAAAGGATAATGCTTATGTTAAAAACAATATTGTTTTCCGCGTTCTTGGACTGCTGCCATTATTGTGGCATGTTACTGTATGTGTTTACTGACTGATGTACTCAAATCGTGCTAATTAAAAGTAAGGTACTAGCAAAGAAAAATGCTCTATTGGGAGAAGAAAGATGAATATACTTGAAATTGTGGATTATTAAGGATGTAAAAGGAAGGACCAGGAAAAAGCTGCTAAAAATCATACTTTCTCTACACAACGCAAAAAATCGAAGTGTATTCTGCGGCCTCTAAAAAAGCGTCTTTTTTAAATAATTTCCAAAGTTTCAGATAAGAGTGTATGAACGAAAACAATGTTTACTTTTTTAAATTGCTGGCAAGATGCAACGCTGAGTAGCTTCGTTTACTGATTGATAGAAAAGTAAGTGGTATTGTATTTAAAGTTGTTTTATTTTGTTATGAGCATTATAACACGCAAAGCAGGGGCCAATTGATTAGTGCACACAATCGTTACGGGCTTGCTAGTGGACTTACACTTATTCTGTTTCAAGTCAACTTACGCGTTTTTTACTGTTGTTTTAAACCAATAATTTCTTCAATTGTCTTTTATGCATCGATGTTTGCTAATTCATTTAATTGGCTTAGAAAGACTCTTAGTTTACTCAATATCAATTCCCATAGCTACTGCATAGCTAACGTGCTGCTTTTTCAATCATTTTTATGTTCAAATATTTATTTTAATCTGTTGGCCGCAAAATATACTTCAATTTTTTGCGTTGCTTGGAGAAAGTGTGATTTTTAGCAGATTTTTCGACTTTAAGTAGCTTTTTCCTAGTCCCCTCCTTTTACATCCTTTATAATCCAGAATTCCGAGTATACTCATATTTTTTGTCTCATCATAGCATTTTTCTTTGTTAGTTTGCATATATTCAATCAATAAGCTTATGGCTCTTTGGCGAACTAATTTAATTTTTAGATCAAATAGCTTCCTACGTAAATCTGGCAGAATTCGTGCTGGCATATACGTGGAAGTTTAGGCCACCATACAAAGAATTTGATAACATAAACAACATTGTAGAAATTGTTTGTAAAAACATGCGCTATTGTCAAATCATCAGTAATGTCACTGATCCGTGCAATTGGAATAGAGGAAAATGTCAGCAGCGACACTGGTCCAACATTTCCAAACATGGCGTCAATTGCCCTGCTAAATATTTCACCGATTGTCACAGTAGTGCTTGCCCAACGACCCAAACATCAACAACTACATTAACAACATCCACAACTTCTACCACAACATCGACTACAACACCAACAACATCATCAACTACAACACTAACAACATCCACGACATCAAGAACAACATCAACAACTTCCACCCCAACATCAACTACAACATCAACAACATCCACCACAACAACATCATCAAGCTCAACACTAGCAACATCCACAACATCAACAACAACATCAACAACTACATCAACAACAACATCAACAACAACATCAACAACAACATCAACAACTTCTACCATGACATCAACTACAACACCAACAACATCCTCCATAACAACAACATCCACCAAAACATCAACCACAACTCCAACAACATCCACATCAACAACAACAACAACGTCCACCACAACATCGACTTCAACTTCAACTTCAACAATGTCCACCACAACAACAATGTCAACTGCTGTTGCCTTGGTACTAGCATCTATTGTCATGAAGAACATTCACAGCTTTCTTGGCAAAAATATTTCACTCAGATTAAAGACGTTCCCAATCCTTACACTTTTCTATCATAGCTCTTTTTTTGTATTTGATATTGTAAAAAAGCAATGATGTTATCAACTCCAGAAAATTTCTCAGTAATCAACATGTTTAACTTGTGATAGTGTGAATCTAGGATATTGGCAATGCTACGCCAGTTGTAGCTTAGCTTGATGTGTAACTTTTATCATCAAATTTTGTTTTTTGAAACATAGAGCTGATTCATGTCAACGAAGATAAAATTCATTGAATCTGGATTAATTATACCTGAATTTTTTAAAACTCAGCTACGTTATGTAGCGGTGAATGGAGGAAGGCATAGGGTGGTTATTTACATTTCTAATGAACTAGAAATATCTGATGCATCGTCAATTTATTGAAATTTAATTTAAATTTAAAATAACTAGAGGTGTTGCAATTTATCACAAATGATTTTTTGTGACGTTTAAAAAGCGAGTATTGCAAGCAGAGGCACTAGTGAATAAAGCATTTGAAAATTACCTATGACCATAGGTGGGCAGCACCGAAATTCTGGGGAGGGTAAAAAAATTTCTGGAGGGGGTGGAAAAATTTTCAAAGGTCAAAAAATGGTCTTAAAAGTGGTCATATGGCGAAAAAAGGGTATTTTGATTTCTGGGGGAGGGGTATTTCATTTTCTGGAGGGTGCATACCACACCTGGGCGTGAGGGTGTGAGGGGTATGCACCCCCAGAAACCAAAGTACTCCCCAGAAATCAAAATACCCCCCAGAATTCAATTTTTGAAAATTTTTTCGTTTTTTCGCAATTTTTTGATGCCAATGGATAGTGCTTGATGAGAAACGTCGAAAAAATGGTGTTTTTATCGCCATACCACCATTTTTGAAGGCCATTTTTCGACCTTCAAAAAAAATCTTGCACCCCCCACAGAATTTTCTTGCTGCCCACGTATGGTGCATACCCCCCACGTCCATGTGTGCCTATGACCATATATGGCACTTGCGCCAAAATCGGATGAAATCTAATATTGCCATACATTCACAGCTGCTGAATTCGAATTTTCTTAGAGTCTGAATATCATTACTATCGTGTTATACTGTATTCATGAGTAATTGGATTGGACATTCCTGATTTAAAAATGAAAAATTCGTTAATTGTGCGTCAAATGTGACAAGAATGCCAAAAATTAAAAAACGAAAAATGCAAAATATGCAAAAAAAGTTGAATATGTTCTGCTACATATGATCGTTTAATGTGTTCTTTTTAGTTATATTTTATATTCATCAAAATAAGGCAAAGACAACGTTTTTTCATTCAATATAGCGTATTTCAGGCCAAAAAACAGGATGACGGCAGCGCTCTAATCTACATTTTCCTTGTCATAGTAATCTTGATTCTTCTTATTGCCGCTACCATATTGTTTATATGGAAGAAACAGAAGAAAACTCAGTTGAAAAAAGACACTCTACCTAAAGCAGTCAAAGAACCAAAAGTCGTTAGAAAACCAGAAGTCGTAAAAGAACCGAAGATTACTGTGAGTCATAGCAATTCTATTTCGAAATTATATTGATTACACTATTTTTCATACCTACCAGAATGTTTGGGCTAATAAAGAATCTTCGTAAGGACGATACTCAAATTTCCAATTTAATGGTAGAAAATAATTCCTTGAAATCCGCTTTCACGGGCTACATAATAATCTTTTCTTTTTTTAAGGTACTTGGTGCAGAAGTCTACTTTAGAACTTATGATGTTTTTTTCAGAATTTAACGTGAAATAGTGCATACCTGCTGTCTAAATTTCTTTATTCTGAGTGAGCCGAAAAATTTGTGAAAGTGATTTATAAATCAAGTATATAATTTATTACAAAATTGATCCTTTCATGTTTTCTCGTTGGTGTTGCCTTTCGAAAGGCACACAATTTTTGTTCACAAGAAACAACTGCTTCTAGAGCTTTTAAGCGGCAATAAATTGAAAATTTGTGATTAAGAATTATTGTAATACATTCGACATTATTTTTTATGATTTACACTGACGATAACTTTTATTCCAAAAAATGTTTTGTCTCAATTTTACATTAATTTAAACGAATGCATCAACTATGAGGTTCTCTGAATTTTTAATGTTTGAAAGAGGCGCAGTTTAGACTTTTGATTTAAAAAGCTTTTTTTGAGAGAAAATCTCAAACGTTGAATCGCCTATGGAAGCCAGTCTCAAAGGCTGTTCAGCTACTTTTGACGCATTGCGGTGTTTTCCTATAAGGCTTAATCAGGTCAATCGCCATGTATCCTTAAAACGCTGGAGCCTTAAAAACGATATTGTCGCATATTTTATTAGATTAAGACAATGCAGTGAAATCCAAAAATCGCGAGAGAAAAATTTAAAAATTTAATTTTGGGGTCGATCAAATTCAAATCTGCAGGGCGTTCTGGAATATTGGGTCCAGTGAGCCAACCATACAACACATGCAACGTCTTAAAATTTTAAGAGGGGTCTCCGACCATTTTTAGAGGAAAAGGCCCTATGTTTTCGGCTGGAAACGGCCAATAACACTCAAAAATCATCGAAAAAATGCAAGTTATTTAAAAAGATCCGCGGGATGAGGGTCAAAACTTTTCTGGCTCTGGAGGAAGAGGGGACGACTAACTTTTTGGGTAGGAATGTTGCCCCTTCCCCTCCCCGGTAACATGTATGAGCCAGCCCTCACATTCAGGCCTTACTTTTTTGAAGTAATAGTTTGGCTACGAAACCTTACATTTTCTTCCTTGATGGCTAAAAAATAAGTCGATTGTTCTTTAGGCAGAGCCTCGTATGCGCAGCGTCGACGCTTCCTTATATGATCGCGCTTCAGCGTACGGCACAAAACGAGCTAAATCTGCTTCTAAAATCGGTCAAGGGTCTGTACACACTAAAACACTGTTCCCAAAGCAGATCGACGGTTCCCCAAGTATAAAATCGATAAAAACACTGAAGTCGCCCAAATCAAATAAGCACATCGCTGATTCATCGACTATAAAATCAATTAAGGCGCCGAAGTCATCGGACTTTGCTTCTGGAAAATCAATGCCTAATCCAGCTTTAAAGCGCGCTAAAGCAGCCAAAAAATAAGTTGTCTCTGAACTATTGCGCATTTATGACGTTTTACATGTATCCCTGTATTGTCTCCAGTTCGAATTTTCGCATTTATCATCCGCCGTATTGTCACTTTTTACTTTTTTCTGCCCGATTTCCTTTTTACTCGCCTCGATTTAGTCATTACTACTAATTAACTTAGTCAAATAATTTGAATAGAGCTTTAAATTTTCGTATCTGCTTTTGATTTGATGCTCCGGCTGTGGTCTATTAGCAGACCCGAAAAATCGGTAGAATATACAGATGTTTTTTGGGATTTTTGCCGGTTTTACACCACCCAGTCCCTGCAGAATTCACCTCTGGCTCATGTTTGGTAGTCAGCCGATCTTAAAGTTAAAAAGTGAGCATTTGTCGACCAAAATGACGGCAAAAACTGGCAAAAATACTGAAATAGTCTTAAAAATACGTGAATCTAGAATTTCTGGTCAATTTCAAGAACTTTCCGTTTTTTGGGTCCACATTTTGCTCAAAAGAAAACTTGGTGAGTTTTCCATTCTGAGGATTTGGACCCCTGACTCTCCCAACGTGCACGTCTGGTCACGATACTGCGGGTGCTGCTGACTAAGAAGCATTTGAAATTTCACTGTGGGCGCTAAAAATTAATTCGTGAACAACGTCGATACAGTACCTACTTGCAAAGATTGCAAAGGTATACCCCTTTTAACTAGGTTTAAAACCTTCTATTTACCATGAGCTATAACGATGTCCTAGGCAATCAGGTTCTGGGCATATTTCTGATCTTTCTTATTTGCTTGCTTGATCGTAATACGTCATAATTTCGTATCTAGTGCATGTGCACTTAGCAAGCATCCTTCATCATTGTACCCCCAGAGGGCCCGTGTTACTACTAACGTCCGATGTGTGATAGTGATAAAGGGGTGGGCGAAAGCCCTTCACGCAGGCTAAGAAGCCCATTGTGTACCCCACGGAAACTTTTGAGAGCTAGTCGCACAAACGTTTTGAGGCTTTAATAAACCCCAAAAGTTGAGCAACAGGCTCCTGTAAAACTGCCGAGGGTTCAATATGTGGAGCATGGAAGAACCTAGCTCTCAACTTATCAAGCCCAGGGCAGTGACAAAGGAAGTGGATAGAATCCTCTTCTGTGAGCAGACATTTAGCGCATTTGGGGTTGTCAGAAACCCCAATAGTACATAGGTGTCTGTTGAGGGGACAGTGTCCAGTTAAGAGACCTATTTCTGTCTTAAGCAGCTTACGACCTAAGCTGATCAAGGAGCTGGCTATTTTCTAGCATGGCCTCTCCATAAAGGATCTGGCCTGACGACAAGTCTTTTGCTCACTCCAATATTGAACATGTTGTTCCCTTACCCAGCTGTTGATGTCAGCCTTAGCAACAGCTCTGGAGACAGCAACTGCCGGTTCTGGGCCAACATGTTTACGTGCTGATCCCATTTTTGCAGCATGATCCGCAAATTCATTGCCCTCAATGCCGCAGTGACCTGGGACCAACGTCCGATGACTTCGGCGCCTTAATTAATTTTATAGTCGATGAATCAGCGATGTGCTTAACTGATTTGGGCGACTTCAGTGTTTTTATCGATTTTATACTCGGGTAACCGTCGATTTGCTTCGGGAAAAGTGATTCAGTGTGTTTAGAAGAAGATATAGCTCGTTTTGTGCCATATGCTGCAGTGCGATCATATACAAAAGCGTCAACGCTGTGCATACGAGGCTCTGCCTAAAGAATAATCGACTTATTTTTTCAGCCAACAAGGAAGAAAATGAAAGGTTTCGTAGCTGAACTATTACTTCAAAAAAGTAAGGCCTGAATTTAGAGGATGGTGAGTCAGTTTTCCAATAGTTAGGCGGTGCAGAAAAAATTCATGATAGAGGTAAAAAATCATTTTCGACGTTTTTTATTGAGCTCTATGTACTCACTTCAAAAAGTCGCGAAAAAAAACAAATCGAAAACTTCCATTTTGGTGTTTCAATTTTCCGTGGATGTCTTATTCGCATTCTGGAGTAGAAAAAAAATTAAATTGAAAAAAATTTAAAACAAAATTAAAAATCATTCTGGGTAGGTTTGTGAGGGCTGGCTCATACATATTACCAGGGAGGGAAAGCAGATGGATTTTGCGGATTATTAGGCTCGTTATTCATGCCAGACAAATTAAATTATTGTGGCGGAATTTCTATATTTGAGGAATGCAAAATAGAATTATTAGGCGGAATTTTGACATTCGAAGGATTCAAAACAAAATTATTTGGTGGAAATTCGACGTTCGACGGAAAATGGTGCAGTGGTGAGGGTTAAGCAACGGCTGCGAAGTCGAATTCAAAAAATGAGGCACAAAAGAAGGCGCATTTCGATTCAACGAAGGCAATGGCCGAGATAACGATGTCTGCAAAATCGGTGCCGATGTCTGCAAAATTGGTGCCAACGTCTGCGAAATCGCGGTTAAATGTTCCGCATAACCCGAATATTGAGATGGTTGCAAAACCGAATTCGAAAGGTTTTGAGATAATTCAGCCAATAACGGTGTGCGATTCGAAAAACTAAGCGCAGAATTTTCCGAAACAATTTCGGACTGCGACCGAGAATTTAACCTATGGCGGCTAGACGGTAACATAGAAGTTGCGAGTTGTGCAAGTTCTGAGCAATTAGAATGCCGTGCATTAAAATCGAAAAATTTTTCGCTATCGATAGAGTGATTTTTGCGCTGAAATGGATTGATTATGGATTAATTTCGATGCGATTAAAAACCGATTGCGGCTTAAGTAAATTACTTAATTCCGCTCGATGTTTATGCATTTCTTCCGAATTTTCCTGCTAACATTGATTTACGCGCAAAGAAAGATGAGAAAATTGCCTATAAATAGACTGAAGCGTTTCAAGAATAGGTTCATTGGTGACGCTAGATTTGGCGGCACTATTTTCGGCATTTAGGCTTGGGCTATTATTGCACTCTACGTTGGAGGCTTGGTTGCGTGGCTCGGAACCAGTTTCCTGGTTATTCGACGGATTAAGAATATGAGTATTATCGATGATCGTATTGTTTGATGAATTATCGCCTACAGCATAAGCGAAATGATTAATGTTTGATCGGGCATGACCGGTTATATACTCGTCAGTCCGAGTGTGAAGCATGTGGTGCACTTAATGATTATTTATCATTATTTGCATTATTATTCGCACTCGAATTAGAGTCGGCCTATTTGGTATGCAATTGGCGAATCGAATGAGATGGAGTCGAAGGTTTTTTTCCGTGGAGGCATTCGTAAAATTTTCTTACCAGCCATTTTTAGGCATCGAAATATCTAAAAATATAACGTTGGGTAATAAAAATTTGACTAAGTCAAAATTTCGCGAAAAATAAATTTTTTGAATTTAACCTTTTTTCGGGCTCAAAAAAGGGATTTTTTCATGTTTATATTACTCGCTTACTCTGGGTAAGATGTAACTAACGTGAAATGAAAAGATATACGTAAGACTAAGCCTAAGCAGCGTATTGCGTGCGAGCTTAGAGAGAATGTGAGCAAAAAACCTAGGTGGCAAAATATATCGTTGAGGGAAAATGATAAGGAATCGTCGCCTGAGGGTCGACGTTTATAGAAAAACAATAGCGTCATTGATGTTGTTGTCGCCAGAGGGTCGACGGAGACAGAAAAATATAAGCGAAGTTACCACAATACCAAAAATTCACCACAAATGCTTACTTAAATGCGCACTGCCACGGACGCGGCCGATACAATAACAGAGGTGAACAAAACGTTACACATGTTTAGATAGCCAAAAATAATGATTTTTGGATAGAAAAATAATTTTAAGATGACTGGCCAGGTCTTACTTAGGCACCTATAGTGCTCTCAGCGCTGGTCAGGTTCGTCGAATCACGGGGCGATTCTGAACCCGTTGACCCTTGTGTAATGCCGTTTTAATTACTTAAATAATCTCTATCTTTAAATTCAACTCTATTGTCTTTTCTATCATTTCCAACGTTTACATTTAACACACACGCGTTTTCGGATCTCATTATCTATTCCAAACTCAGCCGTTAACATAAAAACTCGTCGCCATTCGACCACCCCAACCTATTCCCTATTTCCATAAACACCGATAAACATATTCAAAATCGTATTTTTGGTTCGAAACGTCAATCAAATTTTCCATGTTTGTCCTCTGAAAAAACTCAACCTCAATAGAAATTACGTGAACCTAAATTCCGCAAAAACGCTGCTCTCTCACAGATAAGCGAAAATACATTTAGGTAAAATCATATCTCTGACAGCTGGCCCGCCAACTCGTCGCCACGTCCACTTTTGGTCATGAGAATTTTTAGGCTTACAGTATGCTCTAAACCACATCTCTACGCTCAAGCTAATTGAAATGCACGAAACATCTTTTAATGCTTCCTGTCTGCCCAACCTTCAAACCACACTGCTTAACTTCCACAGTATACTCTGAACCATATTTCTATACCCGAGCTATCTAAGACACATAAACTCCGTTTACGTTATTATTTTCCGCTAGCCCAACCCCCGAATGATTCAAGATGCTTAACACACATTTCAGTACTTTTCGTTGGCCCAACCTCCAAAACTCACGGCTATAAAAATTCAGTGCGCAAGCATTTTTTGGTTCTTTCGATCGTTTAGCATTCGGGATTTGGTGGACATCCTAGTGTGTTTCCATGTTTCCATTATCTTAAGAATTTGTTGATCTGATTTTGGCTGAGATCCTCGCACACCCCCTTTGTATTCGCCAATATTGTTATAAGTAAAGTTGTTGTTTGCGTTATTAAATGTAGACATCATTCACCGCGTGAATCGCATCTAATTGAGAGTAGGCACGATAGTCAAGATTTTGAGTAGAGCCTATCCATTGGGAACGCAGAAACCACCCCCTAACTTCCCCTTTAGACTTGTAGACCTACGGCTTCAACTCCCTTGGTCCTAATATTGCTGACCGCTTCCTGTCGGGGCTTTCAGCAGCTACGCCCTAATTCCTAACACTTGTACCTACCTAAATCCCGGAATGCTCGCAAGGTCAGTTGACCTATCTCAACCCAACTCAAGTTGATAATTTAACTTCTTTTCTGAGGTCCGGGTAATTCGAAAATATTTTTGGTTCCTAATTCGTGCAGCACTCTAAAATTCGAATACAACAACAGCGAGCTCTCAACTGGTCAGTCATCATAAAATATTAAATATATTTTTAGCTATTTCAGGGTTGAGAAAAGATAAGAGAATTTCTACCATACAAATAAAAGATAAGATCATAAAATATTTACCCTTTTCCACTCAGTCAAAATCCAAATTAATATAATCGTCGACGTCGCCCCACCAACCCTCGATGTAACTTATCACCGGGTGGTTTTCTCCAATTTTCTTACAAGAATGTAAAATGCACGGCTGTAAGCCGGCACAAAAACAATAATCCTAAAGCTAGAATGCAACAACTCCAAAACGTCAGAACTCCGACTGACTATCCTACTAGGAGGACTACAGTAAAGCAATGTCAACGAAAACAACTTAACAACGATTAAAATAACTTTTGACCAAATTGAATTTTCTAGAAGCTTATAGCGTTAACATAGGTAAATTACTGCTGTTAGCATATACGTAATTCTACTTTACCGGACAAGTACCTAATTGAATTTTGTATTGAAAAAATAGGGGTTAATTGAGAATTGGAGGCATAACCTCGAACTAACACATCGCAAGGATGGCCGCTCGAATAATTATGTAAATTCAATACAGTATAACGATGTCGTCGGCTGGCTTCTGCGAACTGATGGTAAATACTTCGTATAGACTTCATATCGTGTAGCTGTCGTAATTACAAAATGTTCTCACGTTTTCAAAAACTTTATAGTTTGTTTCACATAACTTCGTGCATAAATTTTATGAATATTAATGTACAGTAAGCCGGAGGTTACGGTAATTATATATCATATCAATGCTATAATCGTATTTTGTCGGCTAATTGTCTGATATAGTTTTAAAATTTATGACCAAAGCGATGTGAAACAAATTATTACATGAAATTAATATTCTGGAAAAACATTTAAATATTTAATACCTAATTGTAAAATTTAAGGCTCGCTCAGAAAAATAAGCTGAAAAACTGATTGACAATTTTGTGTTCGTGCTCTTAAATCCAGATGCAAAGCTAAAGAATCAGACCGATAAGCATCTCCTAGACTTCTTGCAGAAAACTAATTTAAAACGCATTTTCGAAATCGTTCTGCCTCAAAAATCTTTGAACGAGCCGAAATTTCTTCGACGAAAAAAACCACATTTCAGGCTTATACATGAGATTTTCAGATACGCTGAGGTCAACTAATCTTATAATTCAAATAAATAGCTATTAATAATTGGAGGTGTCGTCATATATTCTTTTAAGGATTTTTTAAAATTAAGCCTAAAGATATATAGTACCATATAATTAAGAAAAATAGAGAATGCAAAATTTAATAAATCAATTTTATAAATCTTAAAAATTTGAAAAATTATGCTATATTACGATTTAATAATATCATCCCATTCCTTATATCTGCCAGTTGGATTAAGAATGGACCTCCTCCATGCACATGTTAAAATCCACCCGTGTAAATAATGACGCATTTCGACATTATTATGATATTGAAATTAGAATTATTACATTATTACAAGTTTTTACATTGACATATTATATATGTTACATTTGGCAAACATTCGCCCCTGACCTCTGGGTTTCACCTTTCGCTCACGTCAAAAGACGTTAGGTAGATGATCGGATAAACGTGAACAAAGCAGAGGGGCATATTTGTAATTCATGATGTCTAGAGGGATAAATCATTTTTGACAGTCAACGCAGAAGTGGAGAAATGACAAAAAAACTCTCTTTTCAGCCTTGCTCGTCTAGTTCTTCGATAAAAATTCGCGACAAAAATCCCAGGAAAATTCTGAAAATTCAAACTGCGATGAATTTTCCTACCGTCTTTGGGTTCTGAAACCCCTGAAACCTATTTCTCTTAAGCTTTTCATGGTGCAAACCCGTGAATCTCAGGCTGCTGAGGCGTATCACGCTTGCGCTTACTTTTACTTTTATTATTTTATCTAGTCGCGATAAGTGTAATGATTATTTTGCGGTTGAATGATAAAATGCTAATTTAATTTTAAGCTGATATCCCGTGATTAGCGCAAACGATCACCTCATGTCATGACAACCAGGAAAAAATCTCGGTTTATCATACGATTGTCATATGACTGATATGAACAACTTATCGCTCCGGACAATAGAAATCCGGGAAAAATATTATTAATCATTTTAGCTTTACTGCCCTCATTTGCATTGTCTGGTTTTTTTCTATTTAAACATCACTCATTTCTTAGCTTTCAAGAAGTGATTTTGTCGACAACTCTTTGCAGGCCGTAAATTGTTGAAAATCATGCTGTTTTTGCCGTTTTTTAGCTGCTTATTGTGTACCATCGCTGCTAGCATGGAGGATAAACCTGGTCGGTATAACATTGACGTTTTTTCCAGATTTTTTATTTTTCTACATTTTTAGGTTTAATTGATTGGCTTTGAGCAGGTCACTGTTTTCACTTCATACGCAAATATTATCAATGATTAGCAACCCGAGTAGCTGGTAAAATACCGGAAATATGCGTAGAAACTCAAAAATATTGAAGTTTTCGGTCAGAAATTTCTGATTTTTTTGATATTAAGGAAGTGCTTAAATTCAAGCAAGGATTGATCAGATATCGGAGTACATGGGTCAAAATTTGCGCGTTTTTTGGACATACCGTACTATCATTCTAAACTTACTTCTAACTGAATCGGTCCATTAAGCTATTTCTAAAAACCAGGTTGGATAGTTTCACTCAATCATTTTAGCTGACTCAGCAATACCTTTTGTTTCAGCCTTAAATCAACAAAATTATAAGTGCGCGCAAGAAGTGTTGTAATTTATTACAACTAATTGACGTAAAGTTATGATACTTTAAAAAACAAAATTGCAGTCGATGAGTGGACAATTTTAATGCATGAATCTAGAGAATGAATCTCAATGTTTTTAGAAAGCACATTGTTTATGAAGAAGAAAAACTCCCGTGACTCCTAATTAATTTTATTCAATTAACACTTAGTCAGTCAACTTCTAATTTTCAGATTAATTTCATAATTTCTGCTCAGACATGCCATACAGGAAAGTGTATCCCTTTCCTCGAAATTCAAACAGACGCTAATATTAAGAAAAGAGAGCTAGATTAAAAATTTTTCCCCTGAGAAACTAAGCAAGTCGAAGAATAAATTCAGAAGATTTCTGTGCTATTTACTCCGATCCGGTGAAGCAATAAAATGATTGTCATTTAATTATTTATTATGAATACATATGACAATTTCTACTGACAAGCAGACGATTCAATTGAGAGTAATGGCAGCTTTAGAGATCAAGTTTATCAGATTTTTTACTTCGTCGTTAGAACGTTGCTGTGCATTATTAGTTTTGATAAATTCGTTTTTTTATAATAAAAAAATAATAATTAAGATTTAATTAATAATATGATTATTTCAGCACATGAAAGTTTCTCGTACGACACTTCACCAGAAATGGGAAAATCGTTAAGGCAAATGTCTTAATAAGTTTAAAAAAAGTGAAATAGAAAAAATTTAATAAGAAGACATGATATGATATTATTATACCTTTCTTACATTAGCATAAATAGCTCTGATGTTGCTGAAGTTATGGTCAAGCATGCTAGAAATGTATAAATAGTTTTATTTGAATTTTTAAAATTTACTTAAAAATTCAGCTTCTTTTGAAAACCTTTCACAAGACTTGTTATGAGGATTCAAAGTGATAAAATCAATTGCGGATTTTATTTTATTTTTTATATAATGTGGGAAAGCCAGCTTTAATCTTGTTCCCATAATACAGCTGAATGGTGAGTTACAAATGTAAAATTTGACAACAATCGCTCATTTCCTCATCACATCCAGAAAAATTTGAACGAAGAGGCAAAAATTTATCAAAAATAAATCTGTGAAAAATCAGGGTCTTCTTAAGCACAATGACATATAAACTTTACATTATTTACAGCATTTGTGATGTACAATCTGAAAATTTTTCACGCTATTAAAAAACTGAAATTCGATTTTACTAAGCTGAATATTCTTGCTGAAATTTTTTTTCGCGTTATATTTCTATTAATTTCAAAAGGCAAAAAGTGTAGAAAAACAGCCCCTGTACGATAGCTTAACTTATAATAATCATTAAATGAAGAATAATAATTAAGTAACTAATAGTTATTAATATTTCAATAAAGTATTCAATATTAATTATGAAAATTAATAATTATTATAACGTAATTTCTCAAATGCACCAATTATGGAGAATAAAAACAGTAGTTAACGGGTTATATATGTAGCTTTGTCGGATGCTGAAATTGCCCTAGAAATTTGTTTCAATAGCATTTAATATCTTCATAACATTTTCGTTTAAAGTTTTGGGTCTATCTTGAGCACTTTTGCTGAACAAGTTCAGGATATTCATTCAAATTTGACCTCATCTAGCCCTTACTTTTATATTTTATTTTTTATTTTTATTTGAATTTTTCCTTACTTGCACGTCATTTCGAAATGCACCTTTTTGGTGCTTAAAATTGAACAGTGTATTAACGTCAGCATAATGACTTTATATTCGTATAGTTAAAAATCCAAGACCTACCAGATTCCGTTGATTGGAGAACAGAAGGCTATGTTACGAAAGTCAAAGATCAGGTACCTATCCATATCTCATGATACTAAGATTTTAACGAAAACTTTATTTTACATTTTCACGGCCTCCTTATTTTTAAAAATTTTATTCTCATAGATTTTATTAATTTTATCATAGTCGCAACCACACCTGGGCGTGGGGGGTTTGTAGGGGTATGCAGCCCCCCAGAAACCAAAATACCCCCAGAAATCAAAATACCCCCCCCCAGAATTCAACTTTTAAAATTTTTTTCTTTTTTTCACAATTTTTTGATGCCAATGGATAGTGATTGATGAGAAACGTCGGAAAATTGTGTTTTTATCGCCATACCACCATTTTTGACGCCGTTTTTTGACTTTCGAAAATCGTGCAACCCCCTCCCCCAGAATTTTCTTGCTGCCCACGTATGGTCGCAACCCCTTCCCCGATAGTAGAATACCTGTTTTTTATTAAACAGCAGGCAAAAGTATTATCAAATCTGCGCTTATCAGAACAAAACCTAATTTAGCTTGAATCACTGATCAAAACTTCTACTTTAGCTTATTTTCTTTAATATGAGACATTATTTATCTATGAATTCTTTCAATATGCACGCTAGAACTGCTGAAATCTGAGTAACATTTTGCGTTTCAAAGTTAATTTGTTCATATCTATTTTTATACAAAAATATTCTTTTTAGGTAGGATTTTTAACATACATATATTCGTATTTATTTCCAAGGTTTGTAAAATTTCTACTTTTAGAGATGTTTCAGCACAAGTCAAAACCTTGACTTGATGTTTGGTATGGTCGTTTCATTTCAATATTTTTTTCTATTTCTTCGCTGAAAAATTTTTAATCAATAAATAACGTCTTGGTTCTTGTTCCAGTTGTCATTCCTGTCGTAATTTTTTCTTTACTCACTTTCTTTAGTTTTTTGTTATTTCCTAATTATTTCTTTTCTTTCAGGGCGTTTGTTCGGCCTCTTATGCCTTTGCAGCAGTAAGTTTTAGTGAAACTGATGAGAATATCATTTAAAATTAAAACAAATTAAAATAAAATTGAATCAAATCAAATGAAATTAAAACTGTTTATTAAAAGAATTCAAAAAATAAAAGCGATAAAATTTGGGTTTTTATAAATTAACTTAGTTCAATGCTATGCTGGTTCATTTTTTCTTAGGTCGGTGCCATTGAGGGGCAAGTTTTTCGGAAAACGGGCGTTTTGACACCCTTGTCAGCTAGAAATATTGTCGCGTGTACGTTTCAAGACCAGAGCAATCGTGCTTGTTGGGGCGGCTGGGTTAAGCCATCATTTGATTACATTGTGAGGAATGGTGGCCTTGATACTGAAGCGGCTTATCCATACGGATCATTTGTAAGCATTTAAACAAAAAACAGGAGAATTCAAAAAATTGAATTAGTTATTACCTTCGAATGCTACTTAATATTCAAATTTATAATAATAATATTAATAATAATTATAAATAACAATATAATAAATACTTTTATTATTATCATTGTCCCCATAATGATTATTCATTCATATCATAGGTAGCGCATTAGCGCCACATCGTTTTTACTACAAATGGCAAAATTAGCATTTGACGGCCTACTATAATTGAGTTAAACAATAATACAACAAGATTATATGCATTTCGGAATCAGCAATCAAAGTGCTTTCAGCAGTATGTACTTTTAGGTCCAATGCTACAGTAATAAGCTTACTATAAGCCTTGAAAGACAAAGTGGTTGATGATCACGCAAAAAAGTGTTTTATACCTTTTAGGTTTGTTGAGCAAATCTCATGAACCGCTGCTCCAATTTAGACAAAAGAAACTGATTCAGATAGAAGTTTTTGGGACGCAACTATTTTGCCGAAACAAAATAAAAATTTATTATTACTGTAGCTTGTCACCGCGAAAAAATAGAGAAAATTTGCTCAGGCTTTTATTTGCCCTGTAATGTAGATGAAAAGCTGAACAGTAGCAAAATAGTTGCGTCTTTAGATGGGCTTTCTTGATCAATAAACGCGGTTAATCAGAATTTGCTCGTTCTACTAGTTTACTCAATACAAAATTGTGTCTTAGGGGCACCCATATTTGAAAAACAACACTTTTAGCTGTAGCTGTCTAAGTAATTCACATAATTCAAAAATTAAGCGCATTTTGCAAAGAGCAAAGAAAGAGCTTTCAAATGACTGCTTGTGTCTTTAATTTGAATTAGTAAAAAAACGTTCAACATGGCTGCCATTTTAGTAAGTGGAATGAAAAAAGTGCATTTTTTACAATTTAAGAATTTTTTTTACTGCTTCAGGACATTTGGCATTTTTTCGGTAAATAGATAGAAAATTAGATGCTCTTTCTAATGAGATATGTTCTAAGTTATGGCTTCTTACAGATTTTTTGATCTTGGCATTTTAAAGTGAAATATCATTCATGTTACACTGAATTGAAAACGACTGGGTACCCTTAACATACATACATACATACGTCTACCCCTTACAGATCTAACCGGACACTTCTATATTGTGCGGTTTTTTGAAAAATGGATAATAAATCAAATTCGCCGTCCATGTTTTTTCCTTGTTTTTTAAAATTATCACACAGTGTCTGAAGAGGTTGTAAAGTTCTACTGTAACCTTATACCATATACTTTTTAAAAACAGGGTACTAGGGAAAAGTTACCTACGTACGCCTGCGAAAGTTGTAAGGATCTACTAAAAATTAGACTTATGCTAAAAAACGCAAAAATTCTAAATATATTCTGGGGCTTCTGAAAAAAGCGTGCTTTCAAAAACTGTTGCTCAGTGGCTCAAAAAAGAGATTTTGAGGAAGCTTTCATGTGTTTCAAAACCGATTTAGTTTGTGATCCATATGAAATGTCTCTTTCAATATCTAACCAATATTTTGTTAATCGTCAATGGCTTCATAAATGAATTATGACAAGGCGCTATGCTGCCCAAAAGCAATGCGTGCCATGCTAGCGTAAGAATGCACATAATGTCATTTTATTGTTTACTGGTTGCTTCTCTTTCAAAAATAAGCTATTCAGGTTGTTTATTAATACAACGCCCTTGTGAAGGTCGCATAATATACTTCGATTATTAGCGTTTGTTAGCGGATGCATAATTTTTAGTAGATTCTTAAAACTTTCACAGGCTTACATAGGTAACTTTACCTAGTCTTTTTGTGTACATAATGATGCGTAATTCCAAGTATATTCGTCCTTTTTTCCATCGGAGTATTTTTATTTGCTAGTCAATATTATAGTTGCTATTATTAGAATAAAAATCATTGTTAATGTTATTATTATCACAACTTTATTTGTATCTTTCGTATTCATTTATCTGTGTTTTTATTTTAGCGCACTACATGTACATTTTTTATCTAATCCTTTGTGTCCTTTGTTTCAGATTCCATACGTCGACCTAAGTGAGACATAAATATGCTGTTAGGCTATGTAAAAAGTGCACGTTTGAAGACGTCTTCATTTAGGGCAATTTGGCTATACCATTGGAGATTAGCTAAAGATTAAGGACTACATAGGATTTATTGAATTAAATGAGCTAGCACCCAAGTGTGTTAGTTCTCAACTTAAATCATTAGATTCTTGAAGGTTTCTGGAACATTAACAAAAATTACTATTACATACTTAGGGCCGAATCACAGAACGTTGGGTAAGGTAAATGTATGGCAAAGGTAAAGGTTGGGTAAGGTCTAGGTAGCTACCTAAGGTTTACCAGCTTTGGTAAGTTACCTATGGTTTGCCAAGCTCTGGTATCACAGACGGTTGGGTGATGGCAAGGTAAGTACCTAAGGGTAAACGTTGGGTAGACGAGAAAATTTATAATTTTTATTGCAAATCCGTTCAGTTTAGCGCCTGACATTCACACATGGGCGCGGGCAGGGGGGTTTGGGGGGTATGCACCCCCAGCAATTGAAATCCCCCCAGAAATCAAAATACCTTCCCCCAGAATATAAATTTTGAAATTTTTTTTTGCTTTTTAGCGATTTTTTGATGCCATTGGATAGTGCTCAACGAGAAACGTCGAAAAATGGCGTTTTTTTGCCATACGACCACTTTTAAGACCATTTTTTACCTAAAATTTTTCACCCCCCCCCCACCAGAATTTCGGTGCTGCTCACCTATGCTGACATTCTCTGAATTATTGTAAAATACAAAATAAATTGATTTGTATTCATTCAAAAAAGGCAAATTCGTATGTCAATATTTTCGAACTCCGGTGATTTAGATGGCCACATTGCCTCGACCAGCCAATATTATCAATTGTAAAATTATGTTGCTTCTTTTCTAGCTTGATTTTATGTAACGTGCATATGCTTAGATGAATTTCGGGTGATAAAGAATAATGACGACGTGTGCTTCTTTGTTTCAGATAGGGTGAAATCAGAGCACTCTTTTTTGTACGAGCCTCTTTGTACATGTACAAATATCTCCGGAAAAGTCTTTGTACGAGCAAAAATTTTTTGTACATATAACGAATAGATATGCTATTAAATGTACACATTTTTACATACTACTAGATTGTTATCTGTGACCCGTACACTTCGCAAAAGGTGTAACTTTGTCCTGAATTCAGCTGGTTATATGAGTTCGGCCCGAAACGCCAAAACTTTAATGAGTCTTAGCTTGAAATTACACATAAAATTCGACTCAGTAAGTTAAAATAACTTGTGTTACACAATTATAAATAATAAAGCGATTGCAATGTGCTGAGTGAATCTCATAATAGACGCCAATTTGCTTATGAATTTAATGCAACGCAAAGATAAAAGAGTCAATTTTATCTTCAAATGGCAGAAAACAGTGCAAAGTTGTTTAATAGTTCTTTTTTCTGCATAAAATCTTTATAAAATAGTAGAAATAGATGTATAAGATGCTTAAATATGTACAAAGATGCTTAAAGATAGCTTTTGGAGTGTTTAATACCAGCGTTTGGGGCTAAATACAATGTAATTCTGATATTCGGCGCAAAGCGCTTAAAAGTTTTGAAATTTTGCTAAAAATTACTCAAAAAAGTGTTAAAATTACTATTACTTTGCCCCAAAAAGTCATTGTACTTTGTACAAAGATGACTCTGGAAATCTTTGTACGAGCCTCAAAATCATTATCTCGTACAAAAACACAGTGAATCAGAGTAATTAATCGATGGGCATTGACCTTGCTAAATCTGTATAGCATATAGAATTGTTGGTCATTGTAAATTTCAAACGGTTCAGTCCGTTTAATGAGCCGGTGTACATGAAAGAATAAATCTTCCTCGTTTTCACTTGCATCATCCAAAATTCGATCAAATGAATTGAAAACGTAGACTAATTGAATGTTAACAGACCTTTACCTCTGCTCTTCTAGCAAGGGTAAGATCATTGGGTAAATTTGTCTTTATTTACCAAAGCTTTACCTCACCTTTACCTTACCCAACCTTCTGTGATATGGCAATCTCTAACCTGACCTAGAGTTTACCTAAGGGTAGCTAATTTACCAAAAGGCAAGTCTTACCTAACCTTCTGTGATATGGCCCTTAATAATTGAATTTATCCGATTAAACTTACTGGTTTATTTTTCTTAATTATTGTTTAGTTACTTAAACCATTTTATTAGCAATTTTCTAAGCCTCAGTCTAGCTGAATTTATGTAAGGCTATAAAGTGATTATCGGCTTTTCGGACTAAAACATGGGGTGTTAATACTTACGGATGATTATTCAGTTAATTATTGTTGTATTCAAAATTTATTCTTCAGAATCGTCGTATATACTTATATTTATTGCTTGAAGCTACTCATTAATATTGTCAGTATACTCACACTTTCGGTTTTTTGCATTTCGTGATAATTTGCACTAATTTTAACGAAAAATTAATTTCTTTCGTTTCATGTTCCACTACTTTTATTTTATTAATAATTCTGCTTCCAAACAAAAAAAAACATTCTTCGTGTCAATAGTCCACTCTTGATTATTGAGGACTTCAAATTTATTTTCCTTTTTAATGGAAAGTAATACGCATATTTGCTTAAGTTGTCAGAATTTCATTCAAGCAAACAATTAAAAAGATTTTCTGCTATATGGCATATGAATATCTCAGAAATTTTTTTTATTTTCTATCGCTTATCTTGCCTGCTTATTTTACAATATCGCCGTTGCAAAAATCGATTTTTTAGGTACTAAATATTTTAAATATTTTTAAGCATCAAAAATATTTCAAAAATTTGAAAAAATATGAAAATGTATCTTTACATCATTGCAGCATTTTTACACTAAAATTTGCCGAACTACAATTGATTTTTCTCAAAATTTCAGAATGTGAGTATAATGCAAGCGGCATTGGAGCCGTTATGACTGGATACACGGAATTTCATAATTTTAGTGAGTATGACCTAATGGCTGCTGTTGCAAGCGTTGGACCTATTGCAGTTTGCTTGCCTGCAGATGACGACTTCCAGAATTACAAAGCAGGCATGTATTTTCAAAATTATAATTCCATTTCTTACAAATTTTTACAAAGATTTCATAGCCTTAATGCACAGATTGCATGTCTTTCATTCAATATTGCGTTTTATTGCCTATTTCAATGTTTTTATACCTAATCATTATTTATTATCGCATCTTTTCATTTGATATTCTAAGACTCCAAGTTATTTAGTTGACAGAAAAAACGTGAAATTCGTTTCTTTTCTATTCTGATCGGCTCAACTAATAAGTTTAAACGAAATTACAGGCGTTTTTTCGAGTACCAAATGTGACCCGTTCGATTGCCGCCAGGCCGGTCTCGTCGTTGGATATGGAAGCACTGATAAGCACGAAGATTACTGGTTGATTAAAAATAGGTAGATCTAAAGGTTAAAACTTTCCATGTTTTTCTTATTTATCCCTTCTTCCTTTCTTCCGTTTACTTGGGTAATGCCTTCTTTTTAATGTTTAATTATACAATTCATTCTTGTTTCTATTTTTTCTCTTTTTCCCATGTTTTTTTATCTTAAAGATTATTTTGTATTATTATTATTATTATTATTATTGAAAATTTTATTAATTAATTAATTAATTAATTATAATAATATTAATAATAATATTAATAGTAATAATAGTAATAATAATAGTAATAATAATAAAATTAGTAATGACAATAATGATCATGATAATTATTATTTTTATTAATAATAATATTATAATTATCATTACAATTATTACTGTATACTTATTATTATTATTATTATTATTATTATTGTTGTTATTATTATTGTTTATTATTGTAGCACTCAATCACGCAATAACCTCTTGGATCTATTTGTCAAGTAGGTAGGTAGATAAGAATTTCACTGTTTATGAGAATAATTTTCGTTTCTCCTTTCATACTGTGTTTCTTGAACAATATGTCATAGTATTTGCTTCTTTACAGTTTCGGTACTGATTGGGGAGAAGACGGATATTATAGACTTTCCAGAAAGACCCAAGGCAATACGTGCGGCCTTGGATTTTGGGCCGGTTACCCTATTTTGGCCCAGTGATTTAGAATTTGACATGCATCTTATTTCAATTTTAGATGACTAACTTTTACATTTACTTGGTTACGGCCTTTTTTAAATGATTCGGGGTTACGGTCGCTAATAATTTTGATCTATTTAGTTTGCTTATAGTTATATTGTTTTACGACTTCTAATATGGCTTAGGTTCGGACTGCTGGCCAAAGCGCATTAAGTGCTAAAAAAGATAATATCTGTAGTCAATCTGACATGATTGCATTTAAAAGGATTGTGTTTTTAACAGTAGAAAGTTACCGTGACAATACGTTATTTATAGCCTGTATTAAACTGCACCACCTGCTTCACACACTAAGGCAATTATTAATTTTTTGCGATTTCTCATGTTCTTTCTAAATATGTATGCTATTTTCATGAAAATTACCTTTTAAAGAGTTGCGATTAAAAATACTACTAGAATGCATAAGCATAGACATCTGGTGACCACCGATGCAAAAAGAATATTTAGGACACTAAGTTTTCTCATAAGAATCCTTTTTCTCGTCACCTTATCCCTCCATTTACCATCACATCTTTGCAGTCGAAGTGCACCATCATAGCAAAAATTCCTAGTCCATTAAGCTACAGCATCTTTACATGCTGTGGCAGTTATTACTTTCATTTAGTGCAATTTTTTATGCTTTTTCTAGAAATATGTATCTTATTTTCTGTTAAAAATTATTCTTGAAAGAGTTTACAACTAAGAAACTATTACAATCATACGTGGGCAGCAAAAAATTCTGAGGGGGGTGCAAGATTTTCCAATGGTCAGAAAATGGCCTTAAAAATGGTGGTATGGCGTAAAAACACATTTTTTGACGTTTCTCATCAAGCACTATCCATTGGCATCAAAAAATTGCGAAAAATGAAAACAATTTTCAAAAATTGAATTCTGGGAGTATTTTGATTTCTGGGGATATTTTGGTTTCTCGGGGGTGCATACCCGCCCTAAACTCCCTACGCCTAGGAGTGATTGTAATGCATAAGAATTTGCGCCTGATATATATCCATGCGAAAACAAGGAAAAATAGATTTTCGTTGCGTTAAACACAACCAGGTGTTGCATTTGAAAGGCAGGAAAGAAATGAACCACTAAATTTTGTTATTAGAACCTTATTTTCCCATTTTGAGTTTTTGTGATATCACTGTATATAGGCCAAAAAATTTTTATTTTCTACTACTTTATAACTTCTCATCAAGCTAAACCATTAAAAACGATGTAACTGAAGCCAAAATGAGGCTAGACAAAGTTTTGGACACATGGATAAGGAAGAACAGAAAAAATGTCAATAAAGTGATTCGTTATGCCTCCAACATCATTCTAAATATGCCAGAGAATGCTCATTTTTTCAATAAACTTTATAATAGAGCTAATAAAAAACGATGTAGCTGGAGCTAAGGATAGACAAAGATTAGACATATGCATGGATAAGAAAGATCAGAAAAATGCCCAGAACCTGATTGCCTAGGACATCGTTATAGCTCATGGTAAATGGAAGGTTTTAAACCTAGTTCAAAGGGGTATACCTTTGCAATCTTTGCAAGTAGGTACTGTATCGACGTTGTTCACGAATTAATTTTTAGCGCCCACAGTGAAATTTCAAATGCTTCTTAGTCAGCAGCACCCGCAGTATCGTGACCAGACGTGCACGTTGGGAGAGTCAGGGGTCCAAATCCTCAGAATGGAAAACTCACCAAGTTTTCTTTGAGCAAAATGTGGACCCAAAAAACGGAAAGTGCTTGAAATAGACCAGAAATTGTAGATTCACGTATTCGTAAGGCTATTTTAGTATTTTTGCCAGTTTTTGCCGTCATTTTGTTCACAAAGGCTCCTTTTTAACTTTAAGATCGGCTGACTACCAAACATGAGCCAGAGGTGAATTCTGCAGGGACTGGACGGTGTAAAACCGGCAAAAATCCCAAAAAACATCTGTATATTCTACCGATTTTTCGGGTCTGCTAATAGACCACAGCCGGAGCATCAAATCAAAAGCAGATACGAAAATTTAAAGCTCTATTCAAATTATTTGACTAAGTTAATTAGTAGTAATGACTAAATCGAGGCGAGTAAAAAGGAAATCGGGCAGAAAAAAGTAAAAAGTGACAATACGGCGGATGATAAATGCGAAAATTCGAACTGGAGACAATACAGGGATACATGTAAAACGTCATAAATGCGCAATAGTTCAGAGACAACTTATTTTTTGGCTGCTTTAGCGCGCTTTAAAGCTGGATTAGGCATTGATTTTCCAGAAGCAACGTCCGATGACTTCGGCGCCTTAATTGATTTTATAGTCGATGAATCAGCTATGTGCTTATTTGATTTGGGCGACTTCAGTGTTTTTATCGATTTTATACTTGGGGAACCGTCGATCTGCTTTGGGAACAGTGTTTTAGTGTGTACAGACCCTTGACCGATTTTAGAAGCAGATTAGCTTGTTTTGTGCCGTACGCTGAAGCGCGATCATATAAGGAAGCGTCGACGCTGCGCATACGAGGCTCTGCCTAAAGAATAATCGACTTATTTTTTAGCCATCAAGGAAGAAAATGTAAGGTTTCGTAGCCAAACTATTACTTCAAAAAAGTAAGGCCTGAATGTGAGTGCTGGCTCATACATGTTACTGGGGAGGGGAAGGGGCATCATTCCCACCCAAAAAGTTAGTCGTCCCCTCTTCCTCCAGAGCCAGAAAAGTTTTGACCCTCATCCCGTGGATCTTATTAAATAACTTGCATTTTTTCGATGATTTTTGAGTGTTTTTGGCCGTTTCCAGCCGAAAACATAGGGCCCTTTTCCTCTAAAAATGGTCGGAGACCCATCTTAAAATTTTGAGACGTTGCATGTGTTGTATGGTTGGCTCACTGGACCCAATATTCCAGAACGCCCTGCAGATTTGAATTTGATCGACCCCAAAATGTAAATTTTTAAATTTTTCTCTCGCGATTTTTGGATTTCACTGCATTGTCTTAATCTAATAAAATATGCGACAATATCGTTTTTAAGGCTCCAGCGTTTTAAGGATGCATGGCGATTGACCTGATTAAGCCTTACAGGAAAACACCGCAATGCGTCAAAAGTAGCTGAACAGCCTTTGAGACTGGCTTCCATAGGCGATTCAACGTTTGAGATTTTCTCTCAAAAAAAGCTTTTTAAATCAAAAGTCTAAACTGCGCCTCTTTCGAACATTAAAAATTCAGAAAACCTCATAGTTGATGCATTCGTTTAAATTAATGTAAAATTGAGACAAAACTTTTTTTTGGAATAAGGGCCAACGTCAGTGTAACTCATAAAAAATAATGACGAATGTATTACAATAATTCTTAATCACAAATTTTCAATTTATTGCCGCTTAAAAGCTCTAGAGGCAGTTGTTTCTTGTGAACAAAAATTTTGTGCCTTTCAAAAGGCAACACCAACGAGAAAAATGAAAGGATCAATTTTGTAATAAATTATATACTTGATTTATAAATCACTTTCACAAATTTTTCGGCTCATTCAGAAAAAAGAAATTTAGACAGCGTATGCGCTATTTCACGTTAAATTCTGAAAAAAACATCATAAGTTCTAAAGTAGACTTCTGCACCAAGTACCTTAAAAAAGAAAAGATTATTATGTAGCCCGCGCAAGCGGATTTCAAGGAAATATTTTCTACCATTAAATTGGAAATTTGAGTATCGTCCTTACGAAGATTCTTTATTAGCCCAAGCATTCTGGTAGGTATGAAAAATAGTGTAATCAATATAATTTCGAAATAGAATTGCTATGACTCACAGTAATCTTCGGTTCTTTTACGACTTCTGGTTTTCTAACGACTTTTGCTTCTTTGACTGCTTTAGGTAGAGTGTCTTTTTTTAACTGAGTTTTCTTCTGTTTCTTCCATATGAACAATATGGTAGCGGCAATAAGAAGAATCAAGATTACTATGACAAGGAAAATGTAGATTAGAGCGCTGCCGTCATCCTGTTTTTTGGCCTGAAATACGCTATATTGAATGAAAAAACGTTGTCTCTGCCTTATTTTGATGAATATAAAATATAACTAAAAAGAAAACATTAAACGATCATATGTAGCAGAACATATTCAACTTTTTTTGCATATTTTGCATTTTTCGTTTTTTAATTTTTGGCATTCTTGTCACATTTGACGCACAATTAACGAATTTTTCATTTTTAAATCAGGAATGTCCAATCCAATTACTCATGAATACAGTATAACACGATAGTAATGATATTCAGACTCTAAGAAAATTCGAATTCAGCAGCTGTGAATGTATGGCAATATTAGATTTCATCCGATTTTGGCGCAAGTGCCATATATGGTCATAGGCACACATGGACGTGGTGGGTATGCACCCTCCAGAAGTTGAAATACCCCTCCCCCCAGAAATCAAAATACCCTTTTTTCGCCATATGACCACTTTTAAGACCATTTTTTGACCTTTGAAAATTTTTCCACCCCCTCCAGAAATTTTTTCACCCCCCAGAATTTTGGTGCTGCCCACCTATGGTCATAGGTAATTTTCAAATGCTTTATTCACTAGTGCCTCCTGCTTGCAATACTCGCTTTTAAACGTCACAAAAAATCATTTGTGATAAATTGCAACACCTCTAGTTATTTTAAATTTAAATTAAATTTCAATAAATTGACGATGCATCAGATATTTCTAGTTCATTAGAAATGTAAATAACCACCCTATGCCTTCCTCCATTCACCGCTACATAACGTATCTGAGTTTAAAAAAATGCAGGTATAATTAATCCAGATTCAATGAATTTTATCTTCGTTGACATTAATCAGCTCTATGTTTCGAAAAACAAAATTTGATGATAAAAGTTACACATCAAGCTAAGCTTCAACTGGCGTAGCATTGCCAATATCCCAGATTCACACTATCACAAGTTAAACATGTTGATTACTGAGAAATTTTCTGGAGTTGATAACATCATCGCTTTTTTACAATATCAAATACAAAAAAAGAGCTATGATAGAAAAGTGTAAGGATTGGGAACGTCTTTAATCTGAGTGAAATATTTTTGCCAAGAAAGCTGTGAATGTTCTTCATGACAATAGATGCTAGTACCAAGGCAACAGCAGTTGACATTGTTGTTGTGGTGGACATTGTTGAAGTTGAAGTTGAAGTCGATGTTGTGGTGGACGTTGTTATTGTTGTTGATGTGGATGTTGTTGGAGTTGTGGTTGATGTTTTGGTGGATGTTGTTGTTATGGAGGATGTTGTTGGTGTTGTAGTTGATGTCGTGGTAGAAGTTGTTGATGTTGTTGTTGATGTTGTTGTTGATGTTGTTGTTGATGTAGTTGTTGATGTTGTTGTTGATGTTGTGGATGTTGCTAGTGTTGAGCTTGATGATGTTGTTGTGGTGGATGTTGTTGATGTTGTAGTTGATGTTGGGGTGGAAGTTGTTGATGTTGTTGTTGATGTCGTGGATGTTGTTAGTGTTGTAGTTGATGATGTTGTTGGTGTTGTAGTCGATGTTGTGGTAGAAGTTGTGGATGTTGTTAATGTAGTTGTTGATGTTTGGGTTGTTGGGCAAGCACTACTGTGACAATCGGTGAAATATTTAGCAGGGCAATTGACGCCATGTTTGGAAATGTTGGACCAGTGTCGCTGCTGACATTTTCCTCTATTCCAATTGCACGGATCAGTGACATTATTGATGATTTGACAATAGCGCATGTTTTTACAAACAATTTCTACAATGTTGTTTATGTTATCAAACTCTTTGTATGGTGGCCTAAACTTCCACGTATATGCCAGCACGAATCCTGCCAGATTTACGTAGGAAGCTATTTGATCTGAAAATTAAATTAGTTTGCCAAAGAGCCATAAGCTTATTGATTGAATATATGCAAACTTACAAAGAAAAATGCTATTATGGGACAAAAAATATGAGTATACTCGGAATTCTGGATTATAAAGGATGTAAAAGGAGGGGACTAGGAAAAAGCTACTTAAAGTCGCAAAATCTGCTAAAAATCACACTTTCTCCACGCAACGCAAAAAATCGAAGTATATTTTGCGGCCAACAGATTAAAATAAATATTTGAACATAAAAATGATTGAAAAAGCAGCACGTTAGCTATGCAGTAGCTATGGGAATTGATATTGAGTAAACTAAGAGTCTTTCTAAGCCAATTAAATGAATTAGCAAACATCGATGCATAAAAGACAATTGAAGAAATTATTGGTTTAAAACAACAGTAAAAAACGCGTAAGTTGACTTGAAACAGAATAAGTGTAAGTACACTAGCAAGCCCGTAACGATTGTGTGCACTAATCAATTGGCCCCTGCTTTGCGTGCTATAATGCTCATAACAAAATAAAACAACTTTAAATACAATACCACTTACTTTTCTATCAATCAGTAAACGAAGCTACTCAGCGTTGCATCTTGCCAGCAATTTAAAAAAGTAAACATAGATTTCGTTCATACACTCTTATCTGAAACTTTGGAAATTATTTAAAAAAGACGCTTTTTTAGAGGCCGCAGAATACACTGCGATTTTTTGCGTTGTGTAGAAAAAGTATGATTTTTAGCAGCTTTTTCCTAGTCCCTCCTTTTACATCCTTAATAATCCACAATTTCAAGTATATTCATCTTTTTTCTCCCACTAGAGCATTTTTCTTTGCTAGTACCTTACTTTTAATTAGCACGATTTGAGTACATCAGTCAGTAAACACATACAGTAACATGCCACAATAATGACAGCAGTCCAAGAACGCGGAAAACAATATTGTTCTTAACATAAGCATTATCCTTTTTAAACAAGACAACCTATATTATTTAAACAGATCAAAGTTTTTTAGCATAAACTTTACACAAAAATCAAGTGTAAGGAACACTAACGCTCAGACTTGCAAGTAAAATAAATTTGTAGTATAAACTACATATTAACAACAAATGAATAGTGCAAACTTTACACAACTACTAGGTGTAGAGAAAACTAAGAGTCAGATTCCTAATTCTGATTTTACGTGGAAGATTTTGAAAAAAATTAAGCTCCCGCAAGGCTCTAGAACTAAAGTTAATATTCAGTGTAAACTTAACACAACAACATAGTGTAAAGAAGATTTTAGTCGAATTCGTAATTGTAATATTACTCTGATATTACGATTAAGATTTATGAAGAAATTGAGTCTCCACAATAACCCGAGAAGAAATAAACATCAGTTGTGAAATACTTTACACCACTGTTGAGTGTTAGCAAACGAGCTCAACTAGCGTCTCACATTTGATTAATGGCACATTTTTAGACTTTAGAAAAAATCAAACTTCTGCAAGTGTCTAGAACTAAAGCTACTATGCAGTGTAAACTTTGCACAACCACAAAGTGTAAAGAAAATTTCAGTCGGATTCGTAATTCTGATATTCCTCTGATATTACGATCAACATTTATGAAAAAATTAAGTCTCTACAATTTTCCGAGGACAAATAAATATCAGATGTAAACCACTTTTACACCACGGTTGTGCGCAAACAAAATAGCGTATCATATTTGGTTTCTAATTCATTTTTAGACTTGAGATTATCTCCAGACTCATAACCTACAACTTGGCAGAAAAAAACAAGACAGAAACACGTTTAACTCCCATATTTTTTTGACTTTACACCTCCCGAAAAAGCTAAATATTGATGTAAACAAACGAAATTTGCTGTGACGCGTATATCTTAAAAAGTACTTTATTTTTATCCTATTCGACCTCGTCCGACTTCTGAATAAAGAAAGTGGCGAACAAAAAAATGGACAAACACGTATTTTCCACTGTTCACCACATTGTAAACTGTAAAAATCTAATCCTAACGCCCCATTGAGTGTAAATAAATTCGGTTCAGGTAAGTTTGTAGCCCTTTGATTGTAGTACGTTTGTATGTGCCAAACTATTTGATATGATTTACCAATCAAAATACGAAAATTAATCTGTTTTTTCGCCCATTTTACACCTCAGATGTCGAACTTCACACCCCCATAAACAACTCAATATTACGTTTTTTCAACGCAGCTAGCTTCGACGTGCAGCCCTTAGGAGTTACTTTACTTCTATTTGATTCAATTCATCCTAACTTGAAACCGAAAAAGTTGGCAGAGAAATCTTGGACAAAATCTGTTTTTTACTCATTCACTAGAGTGTAAAGTTTAAATTCCTTTTACTAACTGCGTGTTGATTGTAGAAAAGTTTGCTGGTAAGCACAAGATAGCCCTTGATCCGTAGTATATTTCTGTCAGAAAAACTCCTTTAAACTCATAATCGGAGTTGTTGCCAGACATAAACAAGTCCAAAAATCGACCAAAATGGGTCTTTTCACCCACAGATTTTCGCACTCTTTACACTCCCATTCGAGAACTAAGCCGAAATTCAATAAACAAAAACGGAGATCATCTGCAGAATTCTTTCTTCTACAAATCTATGCCATTAAATTATTTGAAGAGTCAATACTGAGTTGTCCACAAACCAGGTAAAAAACCCCCGAAATTCGCTATATGTTATAATGTTAAGCCAAAACTCTACAGCTTCTTTACACAGTCAGTTTTGAGTGTAACGAAAAACAAAAAAATAGGCAGCGAATTTTTTATTATCTTTCTTTAAAAAACAGCGAATTTTTTTATTATCTTTCTTTAAGAAAACAGCACCTGTCAGATATGTTCCGTTATAGCTGTAAGGGTGCACAGGTGTTGGGAGTACCCAAGTATATTATGAGTACGCGCTAACGCGCTACCTATTATTAAATACTGACCCTAAAAGAAAATAGTAAACATAAATTTGGAGTGTTACAAGACGATAAATGAAGAAACCAGCGGATTACTTGACCCAAATAGATGAATAAGTTATATGAAGTGCATGGTTTTGGCAAAAGAATTAAAAGAATGAAAAAAGTCAGTATTCAGAAGAGTTGAACCCAGTATTCTTTTTTAAATCCACATGCGAGAACGGACACGTCAGCCACTTGCTCGAGCCCAACATATCCCCGGATTTTGATACTTAGTCACTCATTGTAAACTTTACACTTGTGCTAATAACGCAATATTGGGTGTATAGAAACAAAATAAACTGGGAATTGTAACGCTAAGGTCATGGCACATTTTAAGCATAATTAGCATGTTCCGCCTGCTTGGCGGAGTAGCTGAAGAAATTTAGTGTGTCGCCTCGAACCCTTTACACTAAAACGATCACAGATCAAGAAATATTGCATTTATAGAGAAAAAAATTTGGCCTCGAGATATTGTAACCCTTTACATTATGGAACATATTGGACTGCATACAAACCAAAATTGAGTTAGATAAGCTGTGTCACACACAAAGAATTAAAAACACGTATACTTTACACTTTTGTGCAACAATCATTGAGTGTAAAGAAATTCTAAGGTCAGATTCGTAATCTACAGCTCAGGCACAACATTTAAAAAAATTGGCCCGCCGCAAATTATTTCGTTTTTCGGTTTACACTTTACACACTCATTGCTAAATCGGTATTGAGTGTAAACAAAAAACAAAAAACCAACATCGAGTTTTTAAATTATCTATCGATTAAAAAACCGCATCTCCCAGGTATGTGCCGTTGTTGCTGTGAGTGGGACACAAATTTCGCACTCGCTGTGATAAACATATAAGAAAAAAGGATGGCCAAGTATCTTGAAGGTGGGTCTAGGACAATTCGTAGGAAGACAATTCGTAGAACGACAACTGGTAGGAGGACAATTGGTAGGGTGACAATTTGTAGGATAGGACAATTGGTCGGAGGACAATTCGTAGGATGCAGTACCACGATAAATGAAATCAAATTATATGAAGCTTAATCACACACGAACAGCACAAAAATCATGCTCAGATGAAGGAGAGGGTTAATGCGACCAGAGCAATGGGCTTCTGGGGGATATTTTTTATTATTGTGCGATTTTGGCCCAAAAATCGCGAAAAATCGCTAAAAATTTCATGTTTTTTCTCGAGTCCGGACTATACGTGGGCAGCGAGAAAATTCTGGGTGATGCAAGATTTTTCAAAGGTCAAAAAATTGCCTTAAAATGGTGGTATGGCGAAAAAACACCATTTTTAGACGTTTCTCATCGAGCACTATCCATTGGCATCAAAAAATTGCGAAAAAACGAAAAAAAATTTTAAAATTTGAATTCTGGGGGGTATTTTGATTTCTGGGGGTATTTTGGTTTCTCGGGGGTGCATACTCCCAAACCCCCCACGCCCAGGTGTGGTCCGGACGGTTGGGAGTGGGGGAGACGGACCCATCTTAGGTGGAGCGATGCCCCTATCTCCCTGTTACATGTATGGCTAATTGATTTCAAAGTGGTTCAAGCTTTCGCTACTTAAAAAAATTGCTGTGCATGAGAATGATTTCCCCGGATTGTTACTCTGTCGCCATGCTCGGCACCAAAGTCAGTATGTGCCCTAGCTTTGCATGTCGTACGTTTTCCGCAAGTCCAGTAAGTTCAGCTTCTCGATTGTAAGCATATCCGTCAAAACTTAGCTTTCTTTTTCCACGCTCAGTCAAGTAAAATTCGGTCATTTAGCAACAAGTCAACGAAATCATGAAAAATAGCGACCACAACTCTCCTGACATTTAACCTTAAATAATTTTGACCACTGTGACATGTTGACCGAAATTAACCCATTTTTTACCTCTTGTTCACTTTACTGCACTTTTTGCCACCTACGATTATTTACATTCGATACCTACTAGTTGGTATCCTACCAATTGACCTATACAACAAATTGTCTTTCTACGAATTGTCATCCTACCAGTTGTCCTCCTACGAATTGTTTTCTTACCAATTGTCCGGATTCCCTTGAAGGTAGCGCTATCGAGCTACCTATGATCATCGTGAATAATAGAGTGTTGGGATTTATGTGTTGAATCATTAATCATTTACAATAATCTGTGGACATTTGTAAACTTGAAGAATGCGTCATCTAAGCATGGACTATGGACTTAAACATCCGCTCACTTTACTTATGAGTATATTATAAGTTCTGGATACTAATTACAGATCTGCAGATCATTTAACATAGATAGTAGAACATTCATTTATTTGAGTGATTCTAAGTTGTCAAGACTTGTATGATTTTAATTGCTAATGCAATATTTAAGATTTTTGCTTGTAGAGAATAAGACTCAAGGAAATATTGCTTAATTTAATTCTTTTAATGTTGTTGACTATTAAATTTGCTTTACTTTGCATGCAAATTTTGGTGTTATTTTGTATGGTTTCAGCCTAATCATGTGAAAATCGCACTATTTTTTATTGACGTCCCTGTTCATATTATTTGAGACACATCTCCTAAATCTTACAGAAAACAATATTTACAGAGTTTACATTCTCCTAGATTATGTATCATTTGATACAGTAGATAACAGCTAAATATTTCCTAAAATGAAACAAAAGAATATTTAGAGCAGGGCTTTATTACTCGTCTTTGTGCTTAGATAATCTGCCAAGCATGAAGTTTAATCATAATACATTCATGTATCACTCGAATGTAAACTGATGTCTTAAAATTACGTGATTCCTGTCATTACCAATATTTTTCGAAACACTCTTAAATTCAAAGATGCATCAGATGTCTAACCCTTTTTGGATTATTTAACAGTGTCTCAATTTAATTGAAAAATTGGTTTTTAGTACCTAATACATTTTGAAAAGGTATTCTAATATCGGAAAACGTGAGAACATGGCTACAAATTTAAGACAAAACAATGTGCTTATAGTTCAAGGAGTAACTTCAATAACCCTCTTTATATTTCCCCTTCTATATTAGTTTAAAAAAATCGAAGTTTCCTGAATACAGCATTCTAACGCTTTCTACCGAGGATAACTCTGATTAATCACTGCTGGCTTACGGACATTGTTAAAACCTACCAAGATTTAAATTGTCACTTACACCTGCCCTTAATATATAAACAGAAATACGTAAAGTACTATTTTCTGTTTCACAAGACCTTGGGATTGGATCACAATTCTTAAGTCAATGTTAATCGATTACAAAAGCGGTTAAAACTGAAGTAGTAATCACAATATTGTGCATAGCAATGACTATTCATATGAAGTTCTATAATACAAAATTGTGCTACAGTGAGCTGCATGGAAACCATTTTCGCTGTAAATTGAATTCCATGCACAAGGTTTTGTGAATTAGACTACAGAAATACGTGTGACCAGAGGTGATCTACTCCACTCCATCGCTCTATTCATGCATAGCTGTGCAAGGCGAAGCTCACTTTGTTCATTAAGCAGGATCATAAAATTCGTCATGTGGCCCAGCCTTTCATTGAATCGTTTTGCTATTGCTGAGCTGTTCTTAAAACCAGTCGATATGACTAAAATAAAGTAATCCTAAAAAGAGACTTGTCAGAGATGCACTTGATCAAACTAAAACCACTTTCAGAGTTAATAGGGTATGTGAGTGCAGGAACTACATCCAAAATATGAAAAGTGGAACATTTTCAAGAAAAAAACGATTAAAAATACAGGAAAATGGATAGACATTAAAATTTTGTTCAAAAGTGCTTGAAATTCGTTCAGAAAACGCGGATTGACACAGATTCAACGTTAAATTTAGCATTTACTTCAGTAATATAGGCCATCTTGGTCTGGCTCGCTAACTCACCTCCTCTCACAGAATAACTAAACTATATATGCGCAGTATGGTCGATCTGTTGGGTCAGTCGGAGAAGATTTTTGGGCTAAAATAGCCTGAAAACCAACAAAATGCCAGAACAGACTGAAAACTGTGTTAATCTTTATTTTCTAACTTGTTTCAATCATTTTTGCATAATTTTTTAGCTTTATCAATTTTATGTCATTGTTTTGCGTCATTTTTGCAAAAAATATTCCGTTCCCCCGTTCTGAGTCATATAAACCTAGACTTTACATGCAAGTCTGGTCTTAGTATATTTTTTACACGTGTTCTATTGTAATTCTATTCATTTTTTGAATGTAGCTTTCATTTCTTGCGGTTTTTGCTGTAATTCTTGTTGTAAACCAAATGAGTCACTCTTTTTCATTTTTGAACGCGACAAAGATTTTGTGACTCGTACAAAGATTTTTACAGCGATTTTGGTACATCGTTGTACGCAAAGTATAGGCAGTTTTTTGCAAACTTTCGAATGTACAAAAAAGTAGAAGCTTTTGTACAAAAAAAAACAGTGCTACGAGTTCTAGAACTTTAAACGATAGGCACCATTGGCAGGCATATCTTGACGCACGGGCGAAAAATGTTTAAACTGGCGCTACAGTTTTTCCCATTAAGTTCTGGCATCGACCAAATGAAGCTAATTTCAATTATATAGTTATCGCTTGTGAGCTATGCGCGTACTCGGGCAGCAGCCGAATTCTGGGGGTCTGGAGTAGATTAAATTGGCTAAAATCCAAAGAAATATGCTAACATGTTAAATATTCAATTTAGGGTCTTCTGATTTTGGGAAATCTTGCAACCACTGCTCAAGCCCATGTGTGGTTGTGTGTCAATGATATGATACTGTAAAATAACTTCCTCCACAAGTGACTTTTTCTTAATGATTTAGGTAAATAGTTGACAGCGATAAACTTTTTTGCTACGAATATTTTATACAGTATTTCGGGATAATTTTTTACAAGTGCCTTTTGGATAAAGTTGAGAATTCTTAAAGCACATTTGAAAGACTGTAAGAATAGTCTTTAGCATACTTGGGCAGCAAGAAAATTCCGGGGGGGGCTGTAAGATTTTTCAAAGGTCAAAAATTGCCTTAAAAATGGTGGTATGGCGAAAAAACACCATTTTTCGACGTTTCTTATCGAGCACTATCCATTGGCATCAAAAAATTGGGAAACAAACGGAAAAAAATTTTTAAAAATTGAATTCTGGGGATGGGGGGTATTTTTATTTCTCGGGTTGTGCATATCCCCTCCACCCAAGCCTCCCCCCACGCCCAGGTGTGCTTTTTAGCACACTTCTGAGCTGAGAATCCCAAAATTTGCATGCGCTTCACGCCAAATTTATCGTTTTTGTATAAGTTTTGCTTTCTAAACAGCCCGATTTTGAGTAAGACATGGTGAATATATCAAAATTTGCTGTTGCTCGGCGCAAAGTAACACCTGGGCAATAGGATATTCCGACCCGTCCATAGAGCGGGATGACACGAAAGCTGAACGGGCTAAAGGGTTAACTTGAATAGGATAATTTTTGTGAAAAAAAACAGTCAAAAATCCAAGAAAATTGTCTCTTGTAACCATACGTGGGCAGCAAGAAATTTCTGTGGGGGGGGGTGCAAGATTTTTTTGAAGGTTAAAAAATGGCCTTAAAAACGATGGTATGGTGATAAAAACACCATTTTTCGACGTTTCTCATCAAGCACTATCCATTGGCATCAAAAAATTGCGAAAAAAGCGAAAAAAATTTTCAAAAATTGAATTCTGGGGGGGGTATTTTGATTTCTGGGGGGGGTATTTTGGTTTCTGGGGGGTGCATACCCCCCAAACCCCCACGCCCAGGTGTGCTTGTAACCCATTTTAAGCCCAACTAGGGGACCAATCAACCTTTGCAAGCCCAGAGTTGTACGGGCCGGAGCTTTAAATATTCCCAAATGCGAATGATTATCCATTTTCTATATTGTTTCTTTTGTAATGTACAAATTGAGTACAAAACAGCTTAAACGCAGGGTCAAGCATTGATATGCTCAAAATGATTTTAGCAGTTGGAACCATAGGTGGGCAGCACCAAAATTCTGGGGGGGTGAAAAAATTTCTGGAGGGGTGAAAAAATTTTCAAAGGTCAAAAAATGGTCTTAAAAGTAGTCGTATGGCGAAAGAACACCATTTTTCGACGTTTCTCATCGAGCACTATCCAATGGCATCAAAAAATTGCTAAAAAAGCAAAAAAAATTTTCTGGGGGGATTTTGATTTCTGGGGGGAGGGTATTTCAACTTCTGGGGAGGGGTGCATACCCCCAAACCCCCCACGCCCATGTGTGGTTGGAACTCCTGGAAATAATTAAAATTTTTCTTCTCCATGTCTACACTCGCTGAAGGATAGTCAAAAACGTCATTATTTTTTGTCCTTTTGTCCGTCTGCTAGTAGTTTACGAATTATGTGCAATAAAAAATTCTAGTCGACGCTCAAATGCTAAAGGCCAACTACGGGCCCGTTGGTTAAGCACAGTATAAGGAAAAAACAAATCTTACTTACATAAGTTCACGTCCTCAACGTCATTTCTGTGTTTACTTCGAGGAACGCATTGCAATTTGTATATCACTTCGTCGATAAAATATTCGATATGTTGCGAGGCAGTGAAATAGCGATCATGTCCGCCAATTATCATCGGTTTCGTCTCTATTTCTATCGAATAATTCAGGCAATTTAAATCCTTGCAGTATTTCGTTTGAATGTAAACCACGTTCAATACGTTGACGTGAGCAAAATTCTCCCCGATTTGGAAAGAATTTCCAATGAATTTTAATAAGAAATTGAACAGTCGGTCTGAAAAGTCGAGATTTCGTCTGTACTGCAAATCCAGCAAGACTAGCAGATTGACTCGACGGATTTTGCTACATTCCGAGCTCGGAGCCGCTAACGCGGGGCCGCACGAAAGACAAATCATCGCCAAAATAATCAGCCATAATAGTTTTGCCTAAAACCAAGCGAAGCGCTTAAACATGGCCACACTTTTATATGAGCTGCAGCCATATTCCGGGGGGGTTCGGCGGACTAAATTGACAAAAATAGCATCAGTAATTCAATTCTAGGGTCTATCGATTTTGAAAGTGGGTCTTTCACATTCACGGATGGTTCCACGCCCATCTTAGTCAAACTCGTGATGTACTATTAGTATGCTTATCATGCAAGAGCGTTAGGAGTCCGGCCGGACCATAGATGCACAGCATGGTCAATCTGAGGGGGTGTAGGGGCCAGCCGGTCTGGGTGTGGTCAAAAATTGAGGTTTTTGTTGGACTAAAATAACTTTAAAGACTGGTATAAGCGCTAAACTACACTATCGCACACATTCTGGTCAAAGCACTTTTAAAGAAAATTATCGATTTTCATCCATTTTCGGTCTTCATTTGCCTTATTTTCCCCACAGAATGCTGGATCATATATGCACAGCATAACCAGTCTGGGTGATTGGGGTCAGCCGGTCTAGGGGGTGGGGTCAAAAATTAAGGTTTTTTTGGGCTACAATAACTTTAAAAACTGGTATAAGCGCTAAAATACGATCACACACTTTCTGGCCAATTTGAAGCACTTCTTGAGAAAATTGTCAATTTTCATCCGTTTTTGGTCCTCATTTTGCCTCATTTTCCCCACAGAATTTTCCTTTATGGGCTCTAATCTTCTTTTATGGGCTCTTTATGGGCTCTAGACCCCCAGACCCCCACGCGTATGTCAGGTTCGAACCATAGATACACAGAATGACCAATCTGAGGAGAAGGGGCTATGTAAGTCGGTCAAGGGGAATCACGAATTGAGCTTCTTTGGGCCAGAACGGCTTCAAAAACTAGTATAAGCACTAAAATAGCAATGAAGCTATGTCATTACATAGTTTTTGGTCAATTTTAAACTATTTTAAAGAAAATTTTTGATTTTCATCCATCTTTCGCTTTCATTTTGTCTGATTTTTCCGAGAAAATTTCCGCTTCTTCCATTCAGGGGTCCAGACCACACCTGGACGTGGGAAAGGGGAGGGTTTTGGGGATTTTCACCTCCCCTGAGGATACAAAATACCCCCCTAGAATTCAATTCTTGTAAAATTTTTCGTTTTTGTCGCAATTTTTGGTGAATAATGTTTCTTCGCCATACCACCATTTTTAAGGTCATTTTTTGACCATCGAAAAATCTTGCACCCCCAGAATATTATTGCTGCCCACGTATGGTCTGGACCCCTAATCCCCACTTGCATGTCTGGTTCGGATCATAAGTGGGTAGCGCCTTAAATTCTAAAATACACATTACAGATTACGGTAGTCCCCAAAAATAATTATTCACCACATCATCAGTCCCCGAAAAAATATTATAGCCACCACCACCACCACGTTTTGATCGTTTAAAATTTACTACCTCAGCTCAGTTTTTCCTAAAATTAAGGTTGTATCTGTCCATGTATGATGTTACCGTGTCGTCGCAGTTTCATCCATTTTTAACCATCATTTTGTCTCATTTTCTCAAGCAAATTTTCCATTTTTTTCACTGGGGCATAGAGACTCCCGCCTCCATTTTTGGTACGAATGGTTAAATGTCAACCGCAAGGACATCGAATTAACTGACTCATGCTCATCAAATACTTGACGTATTGAATTCATATTTTATTACTGAAGTTTGTCAAGTGGAAGGTCAAAGATCATGCGTACTTGAAATGTTCAAGATTTATGCAGCACTCGCATTATTTACACGCTTTCGCGTTGCGTTTTTAGCACGTCAAATAAAAAATTAACTCAATTTGGAGACTTTTTTACAAGCAAAGTCATTATATTCTGCTTTTACTTGCGATGTAGTTCTGCTATGCATACCAATATTATACTTAGGTCAGTAGCATATGCACATGATATGTAATGATGCTTGCAAGAAAAATGCTCCGAGGGAACAAAAAAGACGAATATACTTGGGATTACGGATTTTTAAGGATGGAAAAGGAGGGGCCTAGGAAAAAGCTACCTATTTATATGTTTAAAGTCGCAAAATCTGTTAAAAATCAGACTGTCTGTAACCAACGCTAAAAATTGAAGTATATTATGCGGCCGGCAGATTGAAATTAACTAACCAAAACACGATTGAAAAAGTAGCAAGTTAGATATGCAGTAGCTACGGAAAAGCAGAAGGAGTAAAATATTAGCGACCGTGTAAGCCAATTGAATAAAATAGCAAACATTGATGCATTCATGACAATCAAAGACATTGTTGGTTTAATGCATTAGGAAACGTGCAAGCTTCATACCTGGGCGTGGGAGGTTTGGGGGTATGCACCACACCTGGGCGTGGGGGGGGGGTTATGCACCCCCCCAGAAACCAAAATACCCCCCAGAAATCAAAATACTCCCCCAGAATTCAACTTTTAAAATTTTTTTTGTTTTTTTCGCAATTTTTTGATGCCAATGGATAGTGCTTGATGAGAAACGTCGAAAAATGGTGTTTTTATCGCCATACCACTATTTTTAAGGCCATTTTTCGACCTTCAAAAAAATCTTGCAACCCCCTTTAGAATTTTCTTGCTGCTCACGTATGGTATGCACCCCGAGAAACCAAAATACCCCCCCAGAATTCAGTTTTTAAAATTTTTTCATCTGTTTCGCAATTCTTTGATGCCAATGGATAGTGCTCGATGAGAAACGTCGAAAAATGATGTTTTTTCGCCATATCACCAATTTTAAGGCCATTTTTTGACCTTTGAAAAATCTTGCACCCCCCCCCAGAATTATCTTGCTGTTCACGTATGGCAAGTTTACGTGAAACTGACTACATGCAGGTAAGCTTCTATGCGCGCAACGAGTGTGTGCACCAAAACTGGGCATGGGGGGTTTGGGGGTGTGCATCCCCCGAGAAACCAAAATACTACCCAGAATTCAATTTAATTTTTTTTGTTTTTTCCGCAATTTTTTAATGCCAATAGATAGTGCTCGATGAGAAACGTTGAAAAATGATGTTTTTTCGCAATACCACTATTTTTAAGGCCATTTTTAGACCTTTAAAAAAGTCTTGCACCCCTAAGAATTTCGGTGCTGCCCACGTATGGTGTGCACTAACCAATTGACGCCAGGTTCGCTTGCTATAATACTCATATAATGTTAATATTGCGGTTTTAGCCCGATGGGACCCCCACAATTTGACTACTGCCCATCAATGATGATATCGCGTCAATTGTGAACGAGGCTAAAAGTTGAATGAATGAATGAATGAATGAATGAAATAATTTATTACTGAAACGCGACAATTACGAAAGATGTAAAAGAGTAATAAAACGTACGGTCAAAAGATACAGATATATCGAGTTACACTTGCATTCTCGTAAATACACTATAATCAAAATAATTGCTTACTCGCCATATTTGAAAAAATGACATCACTACTCCAGAAAAGAATTTAGTCGAACAAGACTGGCCGTTTTCGAAGATTTAATTCGTGTAAACAATTAGTTTAAATTGACTGCCTAATGAGGATGTAAAGTGTTGTTGCTTTTTGTGGTGCGTTTTTTTGAAAATGTAAAAATTTAACAATGCTTCATAATACTGCTTTTAATCGCGTGCTTTTTGTCTAAATTTCATGCACATGCATTAGACTACAAAAGAATTTGGAAATCGATATTTTTTATCTCATTCAATACGTTATCGAATCAAATAATTATATAACAGAAAAGCGATTAGAAATGCTTAAATAACTGTCAATCGCTTTGAAGAACTCGATGTTATTGGTACCTACTTATTATAAAAGTCTCAATTAATCTTTTGATTTCAATTCGTTGAGTAGGCATTCATAGGGGACCAAACACAGTAGCGGATCCAGGATTTTCTAACAGAAAGGGAGCATATTTCAAATTGCCTCAATAGTGTCAAAATTGTCAGAAAAATCCGATCATTACGCTTACTAAGATTAGTGACAAAATCGACCAAAAGCGCCGAAGAAAACACTCGAGAATTCTTTGAAACAGCTACAAAATCTTTGCTCTGTACAAAAACTACTTTTCTGACATAACAACGATAAAAACGAGGTCATTGGATCATCATTATGCCAAAATATTTTTTGACCATAGGGGCGACCGTTCCGGCCCCCCCCCTTAATCTGCCTTTGAACCTGCCATAAATATATAAAAGTGCCGAAATAACGTCAAAACTACTTTATTCCGCAGTCTCTGGTCATTATCAAGCCCTTTTGAAGAAAATTTTCGATTTTCATCCATTTCAGCTTTAATTAAGCCCTATTTCTATAGAAAATTCCTCATTTTTTCCAATGATGGGCTAGCTCCCGGAATCCTACATATGTGCACGTCTGATCTTGCTCCCTCACAACCCCCTCAGCTCAACCCCAAGAACAGCCCTTGTTTTTCCATTAAGTGCTTTCTACTATATTTGCTAATTTTATAAGAAAGATGCACCGTGTATCAAGAAATTAATTAAAAATAAGTTCTTCCCTGTATGATCATTAAAATTTATTCCAGGTATTTTTTGAAAAAAATAATTTGTGCATTTTTTAAAGGACATCCTTTTTCAAAAAACTTTTATTCACATAGGAGAAACGTAAAATGAGGTTTTTGACGCTCATACAAGAAATCGATTGTGCAGTTCTTAGACGTTTGGGAATCCTGGTTATCGCGAAAGTAAATTTTATGACTGTGATAAAAACATTTGTGGCTAATTTTACGAGCAAATTAAGTTTAAAAAATGAAAAAAGATTGAATAAATTTACGAGAAAAAGGAGAAATATAATAGCAGAAAGCTTTTACTCATTATATTTACATACATACGTAAGCAATACAAATGAATGAAAGCATGTTTACGAAAATACCTTGCGTGTTCTGGGGGTTCACCCATCCAGAATGGCTATTGACGGACCCCCCGCCCCGAAAAATGACTGTTTTCCCTCAGAATTTTCGGTTTTGCGTAAAAATTGTAAAAAGTGGGCTTTCATAAGCGATTTTGGCTTATTTTTAGCTGAAAAATCTCAAATCTTCTGCGCTTCGCGACATACAACATTTTTTGACCATCTTTTGTTCAATTTATTCGATTTTTTTAGTTTTTTTTTAAATTTTTTGTTTTTATGTTCTAGAAAGAAGAATCCTTGTCCAAAACATAAAAAAACCGTTTTTTGACATGTACCCATCCGGTACCTAGCTGTGGGGGGATAGAGGGGACTATTCGCCCAAAAGTTTGAAAGTACGAGAATTTTTTATAAAGGTCCCCATTAAAAAAATCAAAAACTCTTGAAGCAAATATTTCAACGACCGTCAGAATAGTTCTTAGCGCACTTTTGAGGTAATATGGCCAACATTTTGAGCGCTCCGAGCGAAACTCATTAGTTTTGCGTAACTTTTCTTTTCTAAACAGCCCAACTATGAGTAAACGTGGCGACAATGTCGAAATTTTCCGACGATCGAGCTTGGGTATAATATTGAGAAATCATTTGTGCGGTCATTTTATTCGGCATCCCTTTTGAAGACAATTTAAATTAAAATTAATTTTTTATCCATTTTAAAATTTTTCTTCTCCATTATGCAGAGTTCGCTATGAAACGCTCAAAAACACTATTGATTTTGCCTAACTATAAGTAGTTGTTAAGATATCCGACTTTGAAAGTCTTAAGTTCCTAAACCCCACCCCAAATGTAGCAGGTCAGCTACGCGCCTGGTATCCATCGCTTTAAGCCCAAAAAAGGCATTTTTTAAATTTTTTGAGCTGACCCCGCAAAGTTCGTCCCTACTAAAAACCGCAAATTTTTGTATATTATTAATTATTAAAATGCGCAATAATACGTTCAAGGTTAACATTAGCCTTTTTAATCTTTTTTATAGCGTAACTTTGTCCAGTTTCTGGGTATCTGACGATAAAAAATTAATGATTTACCAAATTCAAATATAAAAGCTTCACGCAAATGCTTAAAAACACACCGCATAATCAAAATGCCTAATTTAGAATTTGTATTTCCATTCTTGTCGATCTTATATGCATTTTGATTTTCTTTTTAAAACAGTAGGCAATAACGTTTTCTTAATAATGCAAAAAAAATTTTTAAAAAATGAAAATCAAAACTGCTTATCTGAAATCTGATCGAATTGACTACAGAAAACATGACGTCTTCATTAATGACAAGCGCATTATAAGGCTTAATATGCGTATGTGCATGGACGAAATGCTTTGTCAAACAAATGATCACTTACTGATAGCAAGTGGTCAAATTTTTACCAGTAGTAAACATTTTGGCTGTCAGTACTTTTTTGAAGTGGAAAAATGAGATATTTGACAGCGCTTCATTTGACCGTTATTTTAATTCGCGCTACTTTTACCTTTGTGTGTACCACTGATGGTAAGTAATCTGTGTAGCAGCTGCTCATTATCCGTCTGATTTGGGATTGCAATCAATTTTGCTTCAGGGAATGTGGACCGTAGGTAGTACATTAATTTAGTTTGAAGCAGTTGTAGCTGCACGATGGAAAATAATTCGGTCGTAATTAAGTAGATCAGTACATAGTGGCTGTAGAATAGTGATAGTAGAGTACCTACTTTAATCGTTAAAAATCTTATATACATCAGTAAACAGCAGCGATATTCATATAGGATCCGATCCGATGAGGCGAAATCACCAAAAAGGGCACCGAAAATTCTGACCCAAAAACTCAATATCAGACCCCTGGACCGGCTATGCTGTAGTCTAGAGAACCGAAACTCCTCTCCCCACATCTGACTGGGACTGGTGAATCAGGTAAACGATAATGGGTACTAGTGAAACAGCTCATTATGCACGTGGTAGGCCGAGTGGGACTTCTGGTGGATATATCGGGACGAAAAAGTGGGTCATGTTTAGTGGAAGGGTGGGTCTGACGGAACTGAATTGATGATGCGGAATCCGGTCGAGATGCAGGACAATAGAAAGAATTTGAATAGCGTATATAATTAGTACTAAATGATGACTTGAGTCGGTTATCCTAAATTTGGGATGAAACAACGTCAAAGAGAGCAAATAAAAAATGCGTAGGAGTTGTCTGTTCGGTTGGGTAGCAATTAAACAGCATTTAACTCTTGGGATACTACAATCTACTATATATTTTTGAAAGTTTGTTTGTTTGTATGTATGTATGTTCGTATGTTTGTGCCGGGTTGGCTCCGGCCCAATGAAATTTGGTGGGCTGATATTTTGGGTCGAGGTCGGTCCAATGGGGGAAGGAGCCGTAGCGATCTTGAAATTTCGACAAACGCACCCATTGGCCCTGGGCAGGGACGGAGCAGGGTTTGGCCCCTGTGCTATAAGCCTCCACGATTTCGGGAGATGGCCGATTTTTTGCTATTTTTTTCAAAAATTAGTTTATACTGTTTGTATAGGGATACCCCGGCCAAGAGGAGCATGCCTGGCGACACTATGTACATTGTTATATGTTATAGCATTGATCGGCACTGTGAAACATCAAAATACGGGTTTAACCAAATGATGCTACAACATAGGCAATTTTATAAGATAGGCATGGTATGAGATACTATGTGCAACAAGATAAGCAATGCTATAAGATAGGACGTGATATAAGATACTCTGTGCTACAGGATAGGCAATACTATCAGATAGGACGTGATATAAGACAACCCGTGCTACAAGATAGGCAATGCTATAAGATAGAACGTTATAAAAGATACCCCGTGCTACAAGATAGACAATGCTATAAGATAGGAAGTGATATAAGATACCCCGAGCTGCAAGATAGGCAATGTTATAAGATAGTGTGGGATATAAGATACCCTGTGCTACGAGATAGACAATGCTATAAGATAGGTTTGGTATAGATACCCTGTCTGTGCCATAACATGCAGTGATATAAGATAGGAGATACCATCAGCTATAAGATATCACGTGATATATGACACCCTTTGCTACAACAAACAAAAAATTTTTAAAACATCAAAAATATGGTTTGACCGAAAAAATTTGTCAAAACATCCTAAAACATCAAAAATATGGTTTGACGAAAAAAATTTTCCAAAACATCCCAAAACATCAAAAATATGGGTTTGATTAAAAAAATTTTCCAAAACATCCTAAAACATCAAAAATATGGTTTGACGAAAAAAAATTTTCCAAAACATCCCAAAACATCAACAATATGGGTTTTATTAAAAAAATTTCCAGAACACCCCAGAACATCAAAAATATGATTATGGCTAAACAATTTTCAAAACCATTCTGTAACGTCAAAAATATGGATTTGATCAAAAAAATGGTTGACAAAAGACATTTTAAAAAAATCCAAAAAATAAAATATGGTTTGTACCAACAATTTTTTTAGAAATATCCCAAAAACATCAAAAGTCTTGAAAAATAAAAAATACAAGAGACATATTAATTCCATATAGCTATCAGGCCTAAGTTCAGCCCGGGCAACGCCGGGCAGCTCAACTAGTAAAACATGAAAGTTAGCAGTCTTGTATAAAGAGGACTGAAACCTCCAGAATTCAAAGGCCGGCAAAAATCGTAAAAACGCTTAAAAGTGAATTTTCGAAAATTATTTATCGTTTTAATCGCGTTTTTTATGCTATTAGTAGTAGAGCTTGGCGATGAACGTCGAAATGGTCATTGCTGCCCCTATCATAAATTTTTCGGAACTGTTTCCGACAATTGGAAAGATTTTTAATTTAAAAAAATTAAGCATATTTACCTATCATTCGAATTTTTTTTATATTTTTATGTAAAAAATTTCAAAAAGTGATTTATCTTTCCTGATGCTACTTGGTGTTGTATTTAGTTTTAGTAGTTTAGTATCATCTAGCATTGTAAGAAAAAACATAAAATTGTTTTGATATTATGTTTCTTTATGGTTTTTTCCGGTTAAAATTGTAAGTGATTAATTGCTGCCGCAGGAGTGTCAACATATGCGAGAGAATGCGCAAAAGTGCGTGGTACAATCAAATGCCGAGGCACTACTGAGAACATCAAGATCTCATTGCTCGACGCAGGCAGTAAGTTTACTGTATTTTGAGCACAGCAGCTGGTTTCTGAGCTGAAAGGCAATGGGCGGGCAAAGGCAAACATGGCTTACGGCTGACACGTGATCACATATGTAAATAGCCAGATTCTGGGGGTTCTATTCAGCAAAATCACCAATAGCACCGAAAATTAGATTCTGGGGGTCTATTTTTCAAATGCTCAAATTATCAAATTCCTAAACATATATATATATATATATATATATATATATATATATATATATATATATATATATATATATATATATATATATATATATATATATATATATATATATATATATATATATATATATATATATATATATATATATATATATATATATATATATATATATATATATATATATATGTTAGTTACAAACGGATTTTATAGTATCCTTTTCCTTTTGCTGATTTTTCATCATCTTTCATTGTTTTTGATGACTGATGACTTTTACGTCGGTCTCAGAGGCTCAAATAATTAAAAACGGTCGACCAGTACGAGATGAGGTTTTCTCCAAATAAGACTAGTTTTTATACAAATTCAACTCTTCATCGACAATGTTTTTAAATCGATCAACGTATGTAGTTTATTAACTTTTACTCAGCAGAGAATTAATTTTTATAACTGCAAATTAATAACGCTGGGTAAAAGTTAAGGCGGACACAGTTTGTTGTAATTTACTATTAGTAGTACGTGACGACCATATGGCGTAACAACAGGGAGATAGGCAACTGTGTAAGCATAGCAGCTACGTCACTCGCCAGTCGACCAAAAATATGATTCATAGGGCTCGCTCGCTCGCTAACATCATAAAAAACGAGCTCGCTCGCTAACATCATAAAAAACGAGCTCGCTCGCTAACATCATAAAAAACGAGCTCGCTCGCTAACATCATAAAAAACGCGCTCGCTCGTTTTTAATTAAATCTTAAACATTTCCAGCATGAAACGCACTTTTTTGAAAAATTTATGAACGGCATCTTCGCTTTTAAGACCAACCTAGAACAGTACCGGTGGTAAAAATTAAAGCCGTAGCATGAGGGAAAGTTAATTTGGCGGCCGGAAATAATTCAGGCTCTAAGTGCACAAACTTTTTATGCATCCGCGCAAAACCAGCAATGTTTATTCGACTGTTCATTTTACCCGTTCCTACTACATTATGTACTTTTAACTGCAAAATTTATAAGGTGTAGCCGTTCTGTTGTAAAAAAGCACACATTTTTTCATTCGCTAGCTTGTTTTCGTGTATGCTCTTTGTGCCTACACAAACCAATTTTCCACTACTAAACAAAAAATATTACTCTTTGGCTGCGTTATTTTAATAATTAAACCATTAAACTTTCTTGGATCGTATTTGACGCCCTTACATGTTTTTGCAATTTTATACAAGTCTAAGGGTTTGCGAGACAGACGACTCGTTGAAACGACGTTCACAATCGTAGCCATTTTGAATAAAAATGAATAAAAACGCGAGTATTTATAGCTTCAGAAAAACGAAGTCTTGACTTTACGAAAATGTAACTTGATAGTCACGTTTCCAGAAATAAACGGAATAAATTCATCTGAATCATCTTTAATGTTAATTTCGATACTCGAAATGTCCTTAACAAGAATAGGGACATAGTGGGGGTAGTCGAATGTTTTGTCAATAATGTTGGGATAGGAGCCCTCTACATTTACGATTCTTAACAAGGGAGCCGAAATGTCTCCAACAATTTGTGGTTCCAAAATATTTGCATAAATGTACAATATTTCAATGCCTCCAACGTGCATGTTTGGTTCATTAACGCCCCATGCTGATTTTGTTATTTTGTCATCTTGAAACCCTAAAATTTTGGTTATTTCTGGTGGTAATGTTCCTGATTTTACAAATTCACTGTACACTATTGTTTGTACTCGTTTTATCGTACTAAAGTATTTAAAAAATATTCCCTTTTCACAATTTCGCCCCCATTTAGAAGACAGAATTGCATCGTCTCTACGAATTCATGTATTGAGTCGTAACACCCTAGCGGTATCTTAATTACATGATTGTCGTCATCAACGTCTGTTATATGAATATCAGATTTTTCAGTTTTTAGCGTTTCCCAATTGTGTGGGTAGATTAGCTGACAAAGACCACATTCCCATTCTCCAGTTAACTTAATTTTTGTGGTAAATGTACGGTAAATTCAGACGGGGTATTTTGCTTATCGTTAGCAGTGTTTCTGGGTAAAGTTACATAAAATTGATCCATTGTTGAGCAATCTGATTAACAATAAAATTATCATCTATTGCTACAGTGTGAATCTTAAATAGACCATTTACAAAACCCGTTACAAATTCATCAGCATAACTTTTTTCTAAACTTTGAAAATTAGTTTCATTGGGACACCCCTGCAGCACCATACTAAAAAATATACGCACAATTGCCCACACGTTGACGTTAGAGGTTTTTGCACGCATTTTTTATTACTTTTTGATTCTGTGCGTATTTCAATACATACTCACGCGTTTTTCGCTAGGCGGCAGTCCATAGCTGTCAAAATATTCACATTTATCGTACGCATCAAAAAACATACATACCCAATGGGACCCGGGCATATTACTAGGGTCCAAATTCATTACTAATGCCGCTGGTTTACTAAAAATAACTGACAGCTTATTGCATGGAAAAACTCCACACAACATTTGACCAACAGCTTGGTCGCTTTTTAAAACATTGGTCAATTGAATAGTATTCATTTTCTTATGCTGTATAGTCAAACAATACATTACGGTGCTTATCTAACATTACTAAATTGTCAAATTCGGCATAAACTATTACTTCTACGCCAGTATCGGGAATTTTTTCTGCAAAACAAATTTCAATGCTAGTCGTACCCTCCTTAATTAGATCCCAGTGCGCACCATCATCTTCATCAGGAGTGATATCAAATGCAAAAAGCACTGACCCTCTTTAAACCCTTCTCTAGTTATACCATTGCCTTTGTTGTCTCTAGCAATGTCTAGCGTCTCAAAAAGTTGATCGAATGCTCGCAGAAATTTTACCTTTTTAAAGTCCAATTTCATAGCATGCGAGGGAAATGTTACTCCGCCACTAATTATCTTAACTTCATTGATACTATAACACTTAAAATTGAAGGGTGATTTTTAAAGATTACCTCTATACGCATCTGCATCTATGCAACCAAAAATTATACGCCTAGGGAGTTGGCTAGAGAAGAGCGTGTTAAGTGGGGTAGACTGTGATGTGCTAGGTATATGCAAATTCATCATCATTACTCGACGTACTATAGGATATTTTAATGTATTAGTAGAAAGTACTTGATCAATTGCCAATGTAGAGCTTTCTAAAATTTCTACTTTTCGAACGCAAAATTTCATTTGGTATACACTCAAATGGGCGCTTATAGCCCCACCCGGACTTTGTAAAACAAATGCATTTGGGTTTCTATTTAATTCGAGTCTCAAATCAGTATGGTCCAATAAAAATCGGTCTTGCAAAAATAAATCAATGTGTAGTGGAGCTGTTAATTCAACGAATACTTTATCTTTAAAGTAAGAAACGCGTTGTTTAAAACCACGATCATCTTGAGAATCTTGTTTGTAATCTTGTGTGTACAATGCGGATTGTAAATGCGAGTTTTTTGCATCCCAATTATACTTTAGTTCAGTCTCCATGAATGCTCTGTACGCATATTTATTGCCACTATCGTGAATTAATTTACCATTCAAAAATACTTTAACTTGTCTAAAAAATGTTTTACCAATTAAATTTATAGGTGCAACATCAGGTGTGGCAGGAATTTTACCATCGGCACCTGCTGGCATAGCACCAGGCGTTAAAGATAATTGCATGTAAATGTAATTTTTGTTTAGCTGCAAAAAATGAGGATCAGGAGGGATATGAAACTCATACGGACCTTCATCTGTTACTGGGTTAGTCAAATATATTTCAAACCAATATCCTCGTTTCACAACAACCTGAGTAGGTGGCACTGTGAAAAAATCTAGTTCGCCTTTTGTGCCATCGACTGAAAGTGAATCAATTAAAGACATTACTTTTTTCTACTTCTTTTCTGCTTTTGAGTTGTAAATACATCGTGCTTAGGTTCTTTTATATACTTTGGACGAACCCCAAGACCACGCCCTTTTTGTAGTGCTTCACCAGCTTTCTTGAGTAAATTTGATGCCCCCTCTTTTCCGTGTTCTTCTAATGATTGTACTATTGGTCGGCCATGCATAAGTCAGCTGCAATATGAGCACCGGATGCTAATGCCTGTTTTCCAATACTAGTCGCTGCCGATCGTATTATCGGTACAGCCATGCAAAAAGGTGAACGAAAAAAGTTGTCTAACCCTGCATCACGTTGATACGAAGTGCCTTTGAAACCTGGTATACCATAACCAACCTGAGAAGCTTGATCAGTATAGTAGTCGAGCCAAAATGTTAAAATTTTCAGGATTAAATTGTTGCCTCATCTTATTTTTTCAAATGATTATTTGTTAGTATGTGCGTTTCTTTTATAAGTTTAGTTTTGCCCAGGATTGTAGCAAGCTACGCGTTCGAGGTCTTTTTTAACCAAGGGTGGCGTTAGTGATTCATTATTGTCTATTGGCGTAGCTCTTTTCTCCGTTGAAGAGGGAGTACACATGTTAGGCGATACATACACATCTTTTTCATCTAATAAGCTGAGTCGATTTTTATTTATAATTGTTGATTTTGGTATATTCTCATTGATTAATTTTTGCAAAAAAATATTAGCTCCTATAGCCGGCTTAGACTTACCAGTTCGTGAAAAATCGTTAATTAAATCTACAATATTTGAGCCTACGATTTTATTCCCATCAACAATCATTTCTCCTTTATCCGACCAATTAATGTGTGAATTTTTGCGGGCATACTTTAGTAACAATAGTACATTTTTGTGCCATTTATGCGGTACTGTTTCAATAACTGCTTGTTGAAAAGGATCAACTTCTACCTTGCTTTCTACTCTAGGGGCTGCTGCTACGTCTCGTATCTCTAATTGATGCGGTTTTTCAACATCTTGCTTCATTTTCTGATACCTACGTAGTATTTGATTGTACTGTAAAACTTTGGCATCAATAGGCACTGAATCATCTTGTATTATGCGCAAAATTTCTCGATCCAAGTCTGACATAAACTTTGCCGTGTGTTCATTACCTCCTACAACTTCGTGTGGGACAAGAATCATTTTATTAGTGTGAATCATTGTTTATTAATTATTGCATCAACCAACAATTGACCAGCAATTCCTAATATAGGCGCATGTAAAACTGGCAAAAAACCACCTTTTTGTGTGATTAATTCCTTTTTCTTTTTCAAATTTGCCTCAGGAGCTACAATTTTTCGAAGTTGCGTTTTATACTTGCTCAATTTTTGAAGCTCACGCGGCTGCAACGGAACATTACCATTCAGTACATTAAGTATGCACTCACATAAACATAAAATTAAATCATCATCAGCTTTTTCTATTATAGCTTGGCGTAATTTTGGCTTTGCTTTAGTTAAAACGTCGAGACAAGTGATGTTTTTCTGTAAGCGTTTTGGAGCAACCATGATTTTGTATGAAGAAAAGATATTATGCAAGTCTTTTATAATTTCTCAGTATAGACTACTGGACTATTTGAAAAAATTTTGGCACGCAACCGAAATTTTTCGGGCGTACTTTGCGTCAAATCAACTAAAATAAACGAGAATGGTTTTTCAGTCGCATCATTGTGAGCTTCTAAAAAATATTTTGCATTATGAGGATAGAGTTGCTTAGACAAAGTCTGTACTTGCAATCGATCCGAAGGATTTTTCATTAATACTAAATACTCTGCATTCGACACAGAAATATTCCAATTGATGACAACCGCGTGTAAATAATATCTCATTATTCATTTCATGCATCAAGTAATCAATAATTATTAGTTGTGGTTCGGGCAAATTTTGTCAAACTAAATTCAAATCTGGAGGGCCTTTCATAAAAATTACATTTTCCATTTTTTCGTAATTTTCAGCAAAAAACCACTAAATAAATTTAAAAGCTGGAGAAATTAAACTTTGTGCATTTTCAACAATTTTCTTAACAAAAGTTGTCTTGCCAGCCTTTGTTGGACCAGCAACAATACATGTAAAAGGGTGTTTGAAACGTAAATCCATCTTTTTAAACTTATTCTCGTCTTGCTTTTTCTAATATAAATGAAGTCCTCTCTGTCAACTCGTAAGAGTTGTCCAGCCTGCGGGACGTGGACTCGAGACTTCAGCGCAGGCCATTTGTTTTTTTGTTTTTTTTTTATTTCCAATAAATACACAATACGTACAAAGCAAACAAATATGTACACGCGGTGCAATTATAACGATAAATTGTCGACTGATGACCCCAATATGTGGTCAATCTCGTAGTCAAGCGTATTGCCACCGGGAATGAGCCAAATGGTGCGAGACTCTGGAAGCATGTTTAGCCATATTTTGTAGTAGAGGGCCGTCTCATAGTTGAGCCACATGCGCTCGAGGGCCAAGGCAATTGCCAGAAGCCTCGAATTTTGCGCTTGCCCGTCAAGCCGTGCTTGATGCAATAGTCGGCAGCGGCCATTTTCCATTGCTGCTTGCAATGTTTGTTGAGCCGGTTCCGGAAGTATGAGGCAACTCGTGCCATGTCGCCGCAGCAGTACCCATAATGGGTGTACAGTGACGCCATTTGTGTACAAAATAAAACGAAGAGCTCCTCGCCATAGACCATGTTTTGGAGAACCGACTAGACTTGCGAGTAAAATGAGCAAATGACAAAATTACAAGACTTTTCGGCCTTTTATAGTTTTAAAAGCGAGGGATTGAGTGAAGTGAAAAAAACAAGGAATTTAATGGAGTAATAAAGGAGGGGTTTTTCCGGTTCAGCAGCCATTGATTTTTGTTCTGCAATGTGTCTCTGCAAAACTACACATCCTGCCTCCTGCATGGCTCTATTGTATTCTATACACTTTGAACACATTTGTACAGAAATGGTACGTACATGACCTGAATCTGTGATGAAACAGTCGCGTTCAGAGCTATTCTTTTGACAAAAATAGCACAGTTGAATCATTAGAGGATACATAGGCCTAGCTAAGTTACGGCTGCACAGCTCTATTATGGGAACTGTACTCCTCCCAAACGGCCGCCTTTCTTCAACAACAGGTTTAATTTCAGCTTTGCTTCCATTTTCAATTAACATTTTACAATGACAGAGTTCTTATATAAATTTAATAATATGACCCACCCAACTATTAAATTTATCAAGGTATCCACGCCATTTCACAAAGCACTCAGTCTTGCTTTAGTTTACGCATTTTTCAAAACTTTTTCAATCACGTACACATCATCAATTAATTTGACCTTTTTGTAATTCAGCTTCATAAAATACGCCCTCCAGTTTTTCACCCATTTCATCCTTAATTACATAAACTGGTGGATTGCCGCGCTTCAATTGATTATCAATAACAAATGTTCCTTCCTCCAATTAGGCTCTACCCCTTTTCAAACAGATTAACTTTACTTATACTTGCTATCACAATGTTAAATTTATACGATGCAATGTTTTCTTCAATTTTATACGCCTTTTGCAAAACTTCAGCTTCGTTGCTCGCCTTAACTTTAGCAGGCTCCATACTATTGTTCTATGCTTGCTAGTGTTATAACCCATTACACCAAGTCTTGCAACATCAATGTACCTATAAAGTAATATGTTTTATGCCATTAGCGCCACATGCGTTCTTCAATGTGTGATTAAATCGTCTGCTGAAGAATTTTCGTTCGCTATTTATCATAAAAAAATTGCACATCTTTTTCTTGTAAAAATTTCTGTAATTCTTTATTTGTAGATTCAGTTCCTGCATCAGTTTGCAGTTTTTCAGGCTTACGACCACTTTCATCTAGAATTGATTGAAAAGCATTCAAAATTGACATTGCGCTTTGTTTTCAATGGTATACTCAGGCGTACTTACTAAACACATCAATGCATGTTAATATGGAAGCATACTTATCATTGTGCTTTTTAAGCGACATCCACTAAATCAGCAACCCACTGCTCGTCTATTCTAGAGACTAATAATTTATTGCGTGCATATTTTTCTAGCAGGTTTATGCAATGTGTACGTAGGTTGAGTCTCTAGCCATTCAATAATTTGCTTCTTGGGCAATTTTACACACACACACGTAATGTATTGGCCCCTGTATAGCCCGTGGTAGAAGTTGTAGTAAACGCCATGGTCTAATACAAATATAGCGCATTTCGACCTTTTGCTACAGTGCAAAAAATACTCGAGCACTTTGCAAAACTTTTGCTTTAATTTTCAAATTTATGTAATTTCGAACAAGCTTTAGAATGCAGTCTTTGCAATCTATGGCAAAGCTTATTTCCTTTGGCTTAGGACGGAGGCCCATCAACATCCTCAGTATAAAAATAGAGCATGTACTTGTTCTTTTTGACTACATTCACTTCCTTGAACATTTCATGCATAGTGAAAATATAAAGCTGGGCGCATTTTTGCCCTTTGCAATCTTTAGTATGCATTCTTTACAACCGGGCTTAAAATCGGCACCATCTGTGTAAAAAACAATATTCTTTATGAATTAAAGTTGCAAACTTCACTAATGATACGCTGATTGATTTTGGTATCTGGAACAATTGAGACAGGTTGGGAGTTCCATTTCTACTAGATCTGACTACGCAATCCTTTATATAGTTTTTCGAGCTGCTTCTTCAAGCGTTTGCACAAAATTAAAATGGCCAAAAGTACAATGACCAGAATACAGGCTAAAATTTCATTATAAATTGGTTTTAAATAGTTTCTGTCGATGCAAGTATCATTAGCTAGCATTTTTTGTAAGACTATAAAATTAAATACAAAAAGTTCTTGAATAAAAATCAACAAAAACAAAAAATAATAACTAAAACACGAGTGCACCTGTTTGCCATAGTACCAAAAAAGGAATACTATGTTACGCTGTCAACTATGAGGGAAGTCGGTGCACATCTGACAGCATGTACCTAATTATAAAAAAACAATAAACGAATTAATATCAATTTTGGGCTTTGGCTTTCTTTTCCATTTTTTAGTGAGCCGCCTCTTTTATTAATTTTGGCCATGTTTCTGGGCAATTTTTTTGACCCGCCTCTTTTAATAGCTATAAATTTTTGGCCGTCTTTTCTAGACGGGCCGCCTCTTCTTACAAATGTACAATTAACCACTCTAAACTCTCCTGTGTACGCGCTCCAGGCCAATAATCCTTGAGTTCATCAGTCATATTGCCGAGGTAGCTGCCGAGTGGGACTTGAAAGGCTGTTCCATTTTGCCCACTGTCGATTTGAATATCACGCTATCAGTATCAAAGTAAAGCGAATTGTTCATCGCGCTGTACAGACGCAGGCGGGCATGAGTCGTTGTATGAGCGGCCAGCACAGGGTTTGTGTTACCCATAACATCGCTTGAAATCGTCCTCTTTGCTATGAGTAATGGCCACCATATTGTTAATAAGCGTCACATTATGAGTAATGGTTGCAGGGTCAAAGACCAGTTCAAAGAATTTGACTGGATCAGTAAAATATCCACTTTTGGCCATCGTTTCCTTTGGCCAAATTTGCCCCAGAATGAGTTGAGCATAAGCTTGGCCAGTTGGCGGATCAGGATTCTTCTTAATCTTGGCCGGATCTAAAGCAATGCCTTCATGTTCTTCGTATTGGGCAATATATTGGGCTTTGTCCTCATCAGTGTTGTGACCCAAGCCAGCCATCCATCGGCTTCTTGCTTTAGCCGCATGGTGTATTAGGCAAATAGGCCACCATCACACCTGGGCGTGGGGGGTTTGGGGGGGTATGCACCCCCCAGAGCTGTCACCCCCCCCAGAAATCAAAAATGCCCCCCCAAATTCAATTTTTGAAAATTTTTTTTTCGTTTTTCGCAATTTTTTGATGCCAATGAGATAGTGCTTGATGAGAAACGTCGAAAAAATGGTGTTTTTATCGCCATACCACCATTTTTAAGGCCATTTTTCGACCTTCAAAAATCTTTTTTAGAATTTTTCTTTTTGCCCACGTATGGCCACCATCTGTATTATGTACAGGGTCGTATTGTTCCACTTGACCACCAGTGCCTGACTCCACATAAATTTCCAGCACTGTGTATCCATTTCCAAAGGCTTTGTCAAGTTCAGGGTGACCCAAGCCCCAATGAGTGCATTCATTGTCTGGTGAGAGCAGGGTCCCTGAAGTTTACCATCGGCGCATTTCTTGCGCAATGGAAACATCCATTTGCCATTGGTTCGGCAGGCAGTACTGGATGAAGCAGGCGTCAAGGCGGTACTTTGGCTTTAATAAGTCCTTAAAATGCGGCTGATTATCCTGTTAATTACAGCGAAATTCTCCATCATAATCTGTGGGTGGCCAACAGGTACCTGCTGCTGTTGACCATCAGGTAAAGGCTGCAAATCTCTGTGTAGCTAATATGTAACATTGCCAAATATCCTTCTTGACCCCGATGATACAACTTTGCGGCATTGAATGCGGCCGCCATAAAACGCCTCCCATGGATCCATTGGTTCCATAATGGCCATGTTCAAAAGTCTTGGTCGAAGTTTGGCGCTTCTGAAGGGGCAGTTGGCACTCTCCCGCTTGTGCTGGTGTATCCTCTGGCCTCTAAATCTTGGCGGCTTGACAGTTCGTTAGTAGGCTTCATCGGCAGTAGTATTTGATTGGCTGTTAATTGATGACGCTTTTTCATACAATTGGGGCATCCATGCCAATAACAGCCATTGAATTCATAAATGTCCATGCCGTGAATGCCATCCACTTTGCATTATCCAATTTGCTGCTCACCAGTTTAGGCATCACGAATATCAATGCTGAGACCATGACTCAACCATTTAATCCACTTGAGGGCAATGACCGATTGTTTATCCTTGGCGCCGATAGCCACCATAGGGCACAATGCTGTAAGTATTTGGCTTGAGGTAATTGGCGCGGAAATACTTGCTGCAGGCTCCAGCGATTGTCATTGAATGATTAAATGGGTCCATGCTGGTTTCGGCCATAAAAGGTGTCCCTGAATTTTATGGCATCAATGAGAATATCCAACTCACTAAGAGTAGGCTAATAGCCCGCCTTAAAGTCGAACTGCTTGCCCTTCTGATCCTTGTACCACTGATAAAAGAGTTGCCTTTGGCCAGCCAGGCGAGTAATACCTGGCATTGGGCCATTCACCAATAAAGTCCTGATTGTTCAATGTATTGAACAAATGAGGGAAATGGCCCTTCTTTAGCTCTGGCTCATCAAAGGCCTTGGGCATGGCGGCAAGTCCCATTGGTAAGAAGTTGAACGAGTCTAGAAATCTCATGCTGCCAACTGATAATGATATAATCCTCAGGCCTTTAGTGACATAATTAGAAATAAACGGCCTGTCTGTAGAGATAGTAAAGGAATAACAAATCCTTTTAGCTAGGCAATGGCAATTATTGTCCACAAACACAACCACTTCTAAACTCATCTTTGCAATTATCACCAATGAACATCGCTGGTTGTCCCCGCAATTTGGGCAGTGTCCAAGCTGGCCATGACGACATTGCTCACAGACAATGTGGGCAATGCATAGATTTGGGTTTGTGCACAAATTTTGGGCCAAGCTTGTTTTCGTCCAGCATAGTTGTCCTGGCATGTCTCAAATCGTAAAAACACGATTATTGCATCAGCTCTCCGTTAAGCGCTGCATATAACACAAGTATCCTCTTGGGCACCTCCTGTTTACATGTGCGGCACAAGAAATAGTTGCATCGATGGGCATTAACTCTCTCCCCGGCCCATTAGGTGGCGGCCACAATGTTTGTATCGTTTTGATCTTATCGCAATCGACATTGCGGCGGCGCTATATCTAAGCCCGGGGATGAAGGCGCAAACATCATCCACATTGTTGCCCTCGAAAATGTCGATTGCAAGTTCTCGTATTGTGAATAAGCTGCTGGTTGTCCATGGGAAGGCGGTGCTGTACCGGCGCATGTACTTGGCACTGCAACGGTGCATTTCGGCATGATCAAAGGCCTTGTTGCACTCCTCACAATAGTAGCCACGATCAAGAATGCTGCCATTGAGGTAATGACCTAAAATGCTATCATGGTGTAGAGGTGGCAGAATCTGGTCAGTCGCTGCTCCACAAACAATTGCATGAAGAAATCACAGTGACTTGTAGACCTTGGATTCAGAAAAGGTAGAATGATTTGGAGGTACCGTAATGGCAATCAAGGCGTTTTTTTGTGGTCCACTAATCCCGCCTGTCGCGACTAATTCTATGGCCGCCTTGTGCTGCATTGTCAGTCGAATTAACACTCTCATCGCAAATGTTCTTATACCGATCCTTGACCATTTGATCCTCTGGAGCCGCTATATGAATTCTTCATGGGCGACTGCCACTGCCAAGGCAACAGAAAGACATACATCGTCCTATTTTTGATTTGGACAAAACACCACTTGATATCAATAGCTTTTGCAGGCTAATGTGCTGCCTACAATGTTGACCTCTGCCGGCTGGTGGTGAAATTGCGAGAATCTTAATGATTGATTGATTGTCATCGCTTCTGACCGCCTCGCTTGACTGTAGAGTCTGGTCAATAACGCAACAATTGTTTACCGTAATCTTGTCCCGCCATTGAAATGAAATCAAAACCGGCTTATTGAACGTAGGATTCGAAAATTGGGCACCAATCAAATTGCGGGTTGAGCATCTCCGTGTTCGATCCATGGCGCCATTAAAAATATCTGCCAGTTGTCCGTGCAGATCGTTGCACTGGCTCAGTTCCGAAATTGATGCGTAATGATCGGTGCCCAGCAAGAACCTCCGCACTCTTTCAGCCATTGGTTCGCCTAGCTCATATCATCCGTCATGCCATTCGTCCAGCTGCTTCAATCGTCCTCATAGCCAATTCTCGCGACAAGGGATCTGATCCACTTCAAACCCTGAGTAGCTATCCATTCATCCAACAGCTCAAAGATATTTCCATCAAAGTTAGGGACCATATCGTAAATGCCACATGTGTCAGGGGCCTGATCCACTTCAGTCCCCTGAGTGGCGGTCCATTCACCACTAATTCTCACGAAGTCTTGTTCATTCTCCACTAAGTCGCCAGGCCCGTATAATAAAGGAAAACGGCCATCTCCCAAAAATCGCAAAATTGCATGAATAAGAGCGCACTGCTATGAATTCTGTTAGAAAGCTAGTTCAGAGAGCAGAATGAGATAACGTGGCAGTTGCAAGGTCTTTTATAGTTTTAAATTTTACCCTGGTGACTCACTCGATTCTGAATGAATAAAACACCACCCCATACAGGAGTGCCATCTTCCTAATGCATTTTTCCAGTATGGCCTATAAAGATGTGATTCAGAATGACGTCAATAAATTCCAACATGGCTGACTTGTGACAGAAAATTTCGTACTTTAACTATGCATTATAAAAAATATAATAGTCTTATAGCAAAAAAAATTCTATTTAAGTGATTCCAACATGGCCGCTATTCGCAGAAAAATTTCGTAGTTAAAGCATAATAAAAGAAAAAGCCCATTTCCAATACTACCAATGTTAGCAAAAATTTGTCTATTAAGAAGCGAATGCGCATTCTAAAACGCTTCAATACATCAGGGAAAAAGTGGGTTTAAAGATGATTCAGAACATCAATAAATTCCAACATGGTTGACTTGTAACCGAAAATTTCGTACTTTCGCCAAAATTCTGTTTGAGTGATTCCAATATGGCCGCTACTCGCAGAAAAATTTCGTAGTTAAAGCATAATAATAGAAAAATTCCGTTTCCAAAACTACCAATGTTCGCTAAAATTTGTCTATTAACATGCGAAAATGTACTAAACAGTTCATTATATGACACCAATAGCAAAGTGGCTTTAAAAATGTGATTCAGAATGACCAATAAATTCCAATTTTTGTGAGCTAAAATTTCGTGCTTTCAGTATGCATTATAAAAATATAATAAAAATTCCAATGAAGAGCGATAAAACTTTCATATCTCAAGTCTAATAGCAAAAAATTTGCTTAAGTGATGCCAACGTGGCTGATTTGTAAAAGATTCCAGTTTGACACAAGGTTTTGAAAAATCCGCTTTAATGTGACTGAAGGTTGGTGAATGAAGAGTATAAGAATAAGCGCGTTTTATGACATTAGCAATGAAATGCTTTTTTACAACAGAGCGCTTACACTTTACAAATGGCAGTTAAAAATACATAATGTGGTGGTAGGCACGGGTCGAATGAACAATCGAATAAACATTACGTTGGTTTGCGCTCAATGTATAAAAAAGTTTATGCACTTAGAGCCTGACTATTTCCGTCACAAATTAACTTTCCCTCATGCTGCGGCTTTAATTTTTACCACCGGTGTACTGTTCGTTTTGCCATCTGTGCGAAGATGCCGTTCATAAATTTTTCAAAAAAGCGTGCGTTTCATGCTGAAATGTTTATGATTTAATTAAAAACGAGCGAGCGCGTTTTTTATGACGTTAGCGAGCGAGCTCGTTTTTTATGATGTTAGCGAGCGAGCGAGCCCTATGAATCATATTTTTGGTCGACTGGCGAGTGACGTAGCTGCCTATGCTTACACAGTTGCCTATCTCCTGTTACGCCATACGGTCGTCAATGACTACTACTAAAATTCAAAGTAAATTGTGTGAAAAGGCACGTCTTAAGTAAATTTCTCTTACCTACCATTTGATTGCATATTATGTTCAGCAATGTGCCGGAATATGTAGAGTTAAAGAGGGATACATAGGATAAATTACACGATAAATTTTCAAATCTATAGGCACTTTGCAGCACAGTTTTATTTTTCAAACCATTTCACCCATTCCATTTCTTTCACCGATTTTTCCCCAATTTGTCGCCTATTTTGAAGATAGAAATCAGATATAAAAGAATAAATTTACATTGAGCCAGGATTAAATAAGTAGGTATGAACCCAAGAAGGAAACTCGTATCTTTAAAAAAAGTGTAAATTTGATGTTGGTATGAAACGAAGCGGGTAGAAATGATCCGAAGTGTTGATGTAAATATTGCTGAGAATGTCCTCTCTAAACAGCTCTTTTTATCTAATTTAAAAAACAACTGTAGTTAGACGTGCGACCGAAATAAAGCCTGCACACTGAGCAAGACTTCAGAAATAGGTTATCGAATTTTATCCGTTTGTGAAGATTCGCGCAACACAAAATTTTTGGATGCACCCAATAACGTGTAGAGCATAAGATTCGGAGTGGGGAAGGTCAGTACCACACGTGGGCGGGAAAGGGAGAGGGGGTTCGGGGTATGCACCCCCAAAAGACTGAATACCCCTCAGAAAACAAAATACCTTCAGAATTCAGTTTTTTTAATTTTTATTTTTTTTTTCGCATTTATAGATGCCATTAGATAGTACTCAATGAGAAACGTTGAAAAATGGTGTTTTTCTGCCACACCACATTATTTAAGACTATTTTTTGACTTTTGAAAAATCTTCTCTTAGATTTTTGGATGTGCCCACCTATGATCAGCACGGAAAAATTTTTGACAAGTAACTATTTGGCTTAAACCTTATGGCTACGCGTAAAAGACACTGTTATTCAACGATTTAGGAGAAGATTGGTTTTCCTAGAAGGTCTGAAAAATTTGAAAATATTTTCAAAAAATTTAGCGAATTGAACAATATCTACATTGTAAAGGGACTAGTAAATGGCGCGATGCGCCCAAAATTTGTCTTTTTTGAGCCAAAATACAGCTAAAAAGGCTTAAAAATACACATTTTAATTTTTTTCGAAAAATCGACAATATTAGGGAGGGGGTCAGCGGCGGTCATTCTGCGGGGTCAAATTTCCCCCCACCCCCACCCCCCCCTGAGCACGTGCGGATGTATCTGCAAATGCAAGCAGTCGGCAAGTATGTACATATTTACTGCCTCAATTAGTTAACCTTATTTAACTTAGTGAGTGGATTCATCTTTATGGGCCAAGTGTACGTAAAACCCACCGAGAATGTCTCTTTCGAATTGTCTGGGTGCATAGCTGGCGAAGGTGATTATGGCCCGATTGATCCAGAAATCTACATAGAACACAACTGCCAGGGAAGCCAGAAAAGGAAGATCCGCTTTGTCATTCCGCAATATTATGTGTACAAGCAAGGTTCAAAGGAAAAGATATGTACATTAATGGATTTAATCGATTTAACAAAACCGTCGGACAACGAAGTGAATGCTTGACGTGAAATCCAACGAGACTTTGAGATGTCGAAAACGCGTCCCAAAAACTTTAAAAGGCAAAGGGTCAGCTTTTCCCAGAGTGAAGGAAATGTTGTAATATATATTTTCCTGCTCCATTTTTCACGATGAGCTCGAAAAACTAAACTTTAAAATTTAATTTTCGCTCTGTAAAATGATTGTTAAAAAAATGCTCCCCTAGTCGGTCGCATTACTGTAAGTACCACACGTATAATTGGTCTAATTTGTTTGCTTGGGTCGCTAATTTGTTTGCTCGAGTCGCTCCGGTCAGAACTGGTGGCGTGCCCTTCAGAATCGAATTAAGCCGTTACGGCACCTACTCGTCTTTGTTTTACAAAAAAAGTGAAAAATTTATTGCTTCTCGTAACAGTTTTATCGGTAGCACAAGTTTATATGACAAACGCTAATATTGCCTAAGCAAAACTAGCGGTTATACATTATATCTGATTTTACAAAATCGCGAAAAATCACCATAAATGGAATTCTTCGAGGACTCTACCGGATATCAGAAGAAGGAGATTTCATGCATTCTAGGGATGTAATCCAACCTCCAAATTTTAAATCCTTTGTGTGCAATTCACTATGTTATTTTTTGTTCTTCACAATTTTCAGATCAACTTTCGTTCAATTCGCGCGCTGAACCCTGGCCAATAATTTTTGAAACTTTCGGACCATTTATTTTAAATAGTCAACGCTCAACTTCCGGCCATTCTTTGGAGTATCTAAATGCATATATTCGCCATTTACGCATTTTTAAGCGAACTTGATGGTTTTATTCAAAGTGTACCTTCCGTATAATTTTTATATTAATGTTTGATGCGAAAGTTCGAGCCGCACTAATGCTTTCTTATAAATCAGTACTTTCGAATCTGTTGCATGCTAATACTTAATATTGAAGCGCAATTGTTTATTGAGTCTGTATATGCTGGTGAAGTGACCCCTCAAATATAGGGAGCTATCGCTCGTTTTTGCAAAACTCTACGGGGTCAGTTCCAAAATGTTTTTATAAAGTTTTTATCTTTTTTTGGGCTTTAAACGATACCTAGACGTCATAAAACAATATCTTTCGGCGTCTCTGTTTATGCAGTTTCTTTCTAGAATACTAAAAGGTACGAGAATTTCAATTAAGATATAGAATAAAATTAAAAGGATTGTTCGCTCGAAATTATAATTTGGCGAGAAGCGGAGAAAAACTGATATAAGACATCCAATCTACTATATATTTTTGAAAGTTTGTTTGTTTGTATGTATGTTTGTGCCTGGTTGGCTCCGGCCCAATGAAATTTGGTGGGCTGATATTTTGGGCCGAGGTCGGTCCAATGGGGGAAGGAGCCGTAGCGATCTTGAAATTTCGACAAACGCACTTATTGGCCCTGGGCAGGGAGGGAGCAGGGTTTGGCCCCTGTGCTATAAGCCTCCACGATTTCGGGAGATGGCCGATTTTTTGCTATTTTTTCAAAAATTAGTTTATACTGTTTGTATAGGGATACCCCGGCCAAGAGGAGCATGCCTGGCGACACTATGTACATTGTTATATGTTATAGCATTGGTCGGCACTGTGAAACATCAAAATACGGGTTTAACCAAATGATGCTATAACATAGGCAATTTTATAAGATAGGCATGGTATGAGATACTATGTGCAACAAGATAAGCAATGCTATAAGATAGGACGTGATATAAGATACTCTGTGCTACAGGATAGGCAATACTATAAGATAGGACGTGATATAAGACACCCCGTGCTACAAGATAGGCAATGCTATAAGATAGAACGTTATAAAAGATACCCCGTGCTACAAGATAGGCAATGCTATAAGATAGGAAGTGATATAAGATACCTCGAGCTGCAAGATAGGCAATGTTATAAGATAGTATGGGATATAAGATACCCTGTGCTACGAGATAGGCAATGCTATAAGATAGGTTTGGTATAGATACCCTGTCTGTGCCATAACATGCAGTGATATAAGATAGGAGATACCATCAGCTATAACATATCACGTGATATATGACACCCTTTGCTACAACAAACAAAAAATTTTTAAAACATCAAAAATATGGTTTGACCGAAAAAATTTTTCAAAACATCCTAAAACATCAAAAATATGGTTTGACGGAAAAAATTTTCCAAAACATCCCAAAACATCAAAAATATGGGTTTGATTAAAAAAAATTTTTCCAAAACATCCGAAAACATCAAAAATATGGTTTGACGAAAAAAATTTTCCAAAACATCCCAAAACATCAACAATATGAGTTTTATTAAAAAAATTTCCAGAACATCCCAGAACATCAAAAATATGATTATGGCTAAACAATTTTCAAAACCATTCTGTAACGTCAAAAATATGGATTTGATCAAAAAATTGGTTGACAAAAGACATTTTAAAAAAATCCAAAAAATAAAATATGGTTTGTACCAACAATTTTTTTAGAAATATCCCAAAAACATCAAAAGTCTTGAAAAATAAAAAATACAAGAGACATATTAATTCCATATAGCTATCAGGCCTAAGTTCAGCCCGGGCAACGCCGGGCAGCTCAACTAGTATCATATAAATTAAAGAATTTTTCGTTTTCAAAATCGCTTTATTTCTTAACCTAAAATGAAGAAAGCTTACAAAATTGCACTTGAAAACCTTTCCGAGGTGCATTACATTTTCAATAAACATAATAAAATTATTTCTACGTATAGCAGGGGCAGATTTGAGGACTGCATTTTCACTGATTTTCACAAATTTATTACATTTAGGAATGCAGCTTTGTATAGCTTTAACATGGTAAAATAATTGAGCCCTATGAGAAAGAGAATTAAATTTTCTTTCAAATGATGTATATTTTGTTTCACAAATTTGCTTCTACAAAAATCTATCAAGTAATAAAAATAATGTAATCTGAAACCACACAAAACCACTAATGACGCTAAAAAGTCAGATATAGTTTTTTGAGTTAATCTCAAGAACCACCAAACCGATTTCAAAAAAGTAAAGTTTTCCAAATACAAAGCAAGAAAATTAAACTATTTTGCTAAAAAAACTTTCAATTTGTTATAACTACAGTATACCACATAGCAAAACTCGCTGAAATTTCAACATGGCTGCATTTTTTACTAGTTTATTAAATTATGCTGAAAACTGGCAAAATAGTCGCGTTTTAGCTTCCTCTAAAATGTTCATTTTTTGGTTTTTCTCAAAAGTCCGCCATTCACTCTACAAACGCGTTTTAAATTTTTTCCAACATGCCTGCACCCATAAGCCACGCATATTTTGCGTTACAGATTGTATTTTATTGAATGTTTGAGCTCAATATGAAAAGAGCGTGAAGCGAGCTTTTGAATGATTACTCACTCGTCTAATTTGATCGAGAATTCGCATTTTTCATTTTTAGCCATGTAGGCAGCCATATTGGAAAATTACTGTAGTTTTGAAGGTTTTCATCCACAATTCTTTGTGCTCTTAAGATTTTCCGAAATTTTTTCTCTAAATAGATAGAGAATTTTATGCTCTTTTTAATGAGATAGGTTTTAGGGTCTGGTTCCTTGTACTTTGTTGGATTAAGTTAAAAAACCATTGTTGTACGCTGAAAACGCAGTGGAGGGGGCGCGGCGGACGGCCGCCCCCATCAGCCCACAATAATTGGCGAGATAAAGAATGGATACGTAATTTGCAATAATTTTTCGACCGTCAGTGACCATAATTTCTCAAATTTTTCCGACGCTTCGTGCCGGATAATACCTATTAATGGCACTTATTTACTTTCATGACGACCTGAAAGCACTGTTTTTCTTGTATTCGGCAAAGACTTTTCCCGACGTACAAAGACTTTTCGAGACGTCTTTGTACATTTACAAAGATTTTTGGGAAGAACAATTGCAGATAAGGTCGAAAATTCGCAAAAAATATCGGCGCTTCACGTCGGAATGAGCAATTGTGTGTTCTATATATCTTTACAATGGCAGAATTTGCATTTAAAATGAAAAAATGTAAAATTTTTGGCACTTCGCGCCGTTTTAAGACAATTCTCAATGATTTTCGCCCTTAGAGACCCAGAAATTAGCTAAAATACACTACCAAAAGTCGAACAACTCTGTTTTTACCACACTACAATCACTACTGTACCATAATATGATACCCAAAAATTTGTGTGTACAAAATGTACAAAGATTTTTGGGAAGACAAAAACTGTAAAAAGGTGTATAATTCCCAAAAATTTTCGGCGCTTCGCGCCGGAATGAGTAATTGTTTTTCCTACATATATTCAAAATGGCTAAATTTGCATTTAAAATGGAAAAATGTCAAATTTTTTAGCGCTTCCCGCCGTTTTGAGACTATTTTTAGGAAATTCAGGCGTTAGAAACCCAGAAATTAGCTAAAATACACTACTAAAGATCGAAAACCCTGTTTTACCACACTAAAGTACTATATTATAGTACACAAAAATTTGTATGTACAAAATGTACAAAGACTTTTAGGGACCATCATTGTACATGTACAAACGGACTTTGCACAAAAAAAGACACTGCCTGAAAGCCATTTTGACCGTACGACTCAAATGGTACAAATGCAGGAAATCGAGCAGTAATTCAAGCTTCTGAACGTCCTTTCACCAAAAACTTCACAAATTTTCCGTTGCTTCGCGCCATTTTTCCACTAAAGTCATAGAAATTAAAAATTTTTTCGCACAAAATTGCCAACGTTTTAATATTATTCGAGAATTTTGAAATTTTCTCAAAATTCTTCTTCTATTTCACATAAGATTGGGCATATATTTTAAGAATTATTTCGAAAGTACGCCGACGGATTTTGTCGGACATACATAGTTTTTGAACTTCATTCATAAACTTGTGTGAAACAGACTATAGGTATAGCCATGAATCATATAAATGTCAATGAAATTTTCTGCACATTTTTTGCATTAAATCAAGTTTCTTGACATAATATGACGAAATTAAAGTAAGACGGTTTCTTTCAAGGAACAGAAGTTAAAATAAATTGTAAATTTCTATAATGTAATAATAATCTATAATATTAATTTCGGGTTGTCTCCACACCTGGGCGTGTGGGGAGGGGTTTGGGGGTATGCACCTCCCCAGAAACCAAAATACCCCGCAGAAATCAAAATACCCCCCAGAATTCAATTTTTGAAAATTTTTTTTCGCTTTTTTCGCAATTTTTTGATGCCAATGGATAGTGCTTGATGAGAAACGTCGAAAAATGGTGTTTTTATAACCATACCACCATTTTTAAGGCCATTTTTGACCTTCAAAATAATCTTGCACCCCCCATGAAATTTCTTGCTGCCCACGTATGGTCTCTGTGTGTGTGTGTGTGTGTGTGTGTGTGTGTGTGTGTGTGTGTGTGTGTGTGTGTGTGTGTGTGCGTGTGTTTACTACAGGATTCAGCGATTCTCAAATTTTGTCAAAATGGATATTCCCGACCTGTAATTCCGAATTCTCGATCCAAAGAACTCAATCGGGTTCCTGAAACCCGAAAACTACGGAATATTAGAAACAGTCTTAGCAGCCTTAACGACGGATGCAATAGCGCAAGGCGAATCTTCTATGCCACTCTATACAAATTCTTGATGTGCTATCAACTGGTGTAAAGCACTTTACACCGCAGCTAAAATTGACAAAATCGTTAGAAAATCGCTTTTTAACTATGCATATTTCTCAATTTTTTGAATAGCAGCCGGTCAATTTCATTTAAACTTTGATTGCTTCTTAATAACGTTTCGGCTTATTTCATTGCAGAATTTAAAGAAAATTAACGAATTGGTTCTTTAGGTACAAGAGCCCGAACATACACTATCCTTAACGTCCAATGATGTCTTTTTTAGGAGCGCGGCTCATGAAAGAAAAGTGTTATTCCCCTAATTTGGTTGCTGGTTTTATTTGATGTCTAATTCCGAATTGACTACCTTAAAATGAATGACCTGGCACTGTAAAACACTAACACTCTGTTTCACATAAGTTTGGGCATGAATTTTAACCCTCCTGTTACCAAGGGGTCACGCACCCTAGACTTACCTAGGTCTAGATCGAAAATCTAGTCATTGGGGAGATAACAAAAATAAATAAAAATACATATTTCTGGTAGCCAAGTGAGCATACGAGAATTTCAAAAATGTCTTTAAGTTTGTACAGAACTGAAAACCGATTGAAAAAAACGTATTTGAACATTCAAAAAATGTGTAAGAAATACGATCTGCAAAACACGCGTAATACATGTTATAAAATCATGAAATCAAGCTTTTCTGATAAAATATAGGTCAATACGTTTTCTTTTGCTCAATAGAACATGTGTTGCAGTACAAAAAGAGGGTACTGAGAAGCTTGCCACCTAAGAATTTATGGCCTCACAGTAAACTGCAAAACAGGCAGCTAGATCACGGATCTAGAGCTCGGTAAAAGTAGGGTTAAGAGTGTCTTCGAAAGTAAGCCGACGGTTTAACGATAATTACACATCAAATCAATGCTATAATTGCAATCTGCCAGCTTATTGTCGGACATGGTTTCTAAAAATTTATGCCCAAAGTTGTGCGAAACAGACTACAGAGGACGGGTAAATAGCAAGTTAGTAAAGGTTCTGAAAGGAAGGCATGATAGATTATTTATAAGTTTGCAGCAAGACGAGATATCAAATGGAAGATTGCTGTCTTTAATGGTGTAAACGAACGTACGCTTGATTCGATATAGATCAACCACAGCAGCAAACACACGGCTTGTAAAATGTTGATACGATTTCAACAGCCCTGCTTTTCGCGACTACTTTTGCAGAGAACCTTTTCGTTTGTTCGCAGTACGATCAAACTTTAATAAAATAAGTTTATTTCAGTTAACAATGCCCTCAAATTGTCGAACCAGCGGCAAAAGGAAACAAGCAGCTTGAATAAGCAAAATAAATTCAGTCATTATGAAGTGTAAACACTACAGATACCCTTTGAATTGTAAATTTAAGTAAGCTTGGTGATTTAAAATAAGAAAAAGACCTCACAGAAGCTGAATGATTTCGGTCGCGGTCCTTAACTAAATGTTGATTATATTCTATGCTAGAATAGATAGCCAAGTAGTACCAGAATGTTGCTTTGAGTTTTCCTTTAAAGTTTATCCGCAAGAATCAGGCTACAAAAGTGGTTCGAAATTGTCATGCAATAATGCGGTTTGATAATGGCACACGCCTGACTCAATAAACTGTAGACTTGCAGTACTAATTTAAAAGTCTTGTCACTTTAATTTTTTTTTGAAAAACCTCTTATTTATAGTCTGTTTCACACAAGTTTGGGCATAAGTTTTAAAAATATGTCCGACAATTAGCTGACAGATTGTGATTATAGCATTTTTTGATAAATAATTATCATAATCCGTCGGCCTACTCTCGAAAAAATTCATAAAATTTATGCCCAAACTTATGCAAAACGGACTATAGACCTCTGATACGACGATTAGGAACATGTATCCACATATATCGATTTTTCAGCAATACGCGCTGAATGTAATCTTTTGTCTACATTTTGTTTAATTTTATTGCATGTTTTACGTTTTTATGTTCTAGATAAAAAACACTGAGAAACGCCGAAAAATATTGTTTCTGGCGTGTACCCATCGTTGAGGCTTAAAATCTTACTTTAGAAATTTTTTCGGTACCGAACCCTGTAGGCTTATGCACAAACCTTGCGGTATGTGATTGGGTCACTTCACAATCATTTATTTTTCGTGCAGTAAATTCAAAACTATACGCAATCATTAGTACGGCTCAAACTTAATATAAAAATAATGCACAAGTTAAACATAAGTACTCTGTTGAATGAAAGCATCAAGCTTGTTTTAGAACGCGTAAATCGAAGAAAATATGTATGTAGATCCTCCGTATAATGTTCGGAATGTTGACTGTTACAAATAAGAGGTCCAAAAGAGTCTAAAATCATTGGTTAAGCCTCAGCGCGCAAATCGAACGAAAGTTTACCTGAAAATAGAGGAAATTCTACAAAATTAATAGTACACTACTACTCACATGGCTGCAGTATGGATCATACCTGGGCGTGGGGGTTTAGAGTATGCACCCCCAGAAATCCAAAGACCCCCAGAATTTAATTTTTAAATTTTTTTGTTTTTTTCACAATTTTTGATGCCAATGGATAGTTCTCGATGAGAAACGTTGAAAAATACGGTGTTTCGCCATATCACCATTTTTATGGCCATTTTTTGATTGAAAAATCTCGCACACCCCTTTCCCAGAGCTTTGGTGCCGCCCACCTATGGTGTAGATCTAAGGGTTGGACTCCCCGGAATCTGACGGACTCTCCTACTCCTAAATTCGGTAGACCCTTCTCAGGATTCTGTTATAGCGGTTTTTAGGCGATTTCGCACCACGACGACCCCCCAGAATTAGACTGCGCCTATGCATGACGGGCAATCAAGCCTAGACAGTATTAGTGTTTGTGAGCTTGCACAACCAAAAACAATCCCGAACGTCCATATGCTTCTTTACATTTTTGTATAAAATACAGTTGCGAGTAGGTGTTGTAAAATGTTGGTATACTGTTGGAAACAAACTTACGTAGTACATTCTGGCCCACTAATTTTGTGCTTGGTATAACAGAAAATGGTACAAATTTGCAATTGAAATAAAACGACTAATGTAAAATGTAAATAAAGCCAATTTTAATCAAAATTTACAACGAATACTTAATGATTCAGACATCAATTTGAATAAGTCTTTTGAACTCGAAAATTCTACAGCAATGAAAAATCTGTCATAACCTTAGGCAGGCAGCACCAAAATTAAGTAGGGGCGGGGTCGCTCGCAAGATTTTTCAAAGGCCAAAAAATGGTCTTGAAAATGATAGTATGCAAAAAACATCATTTTTTAAGCGTTTCTCATCGAGCACTATCCATTGGCATAAAAAAATCGCAAAAAAGCAACAAAATTTCAAAATAGAATTCCGGGGGTATTATCGGGTTTTTTTTGGAGGGGGGTATTCGGTCTTCATGGAAGGGTGCATACCCCCACCCCACGCCTGCGTGTTGTCATAACTTAATAAGTCTGCGAGCCCGTATTAATAGTTTAAATTATAATAATTAATGTTAACGTTCTTAAATAGATTTATTCAAGAGTCTTTAAAAACAAACCGACAAATACTGGACAATCAGCTAGGTTCGACGATTCTCATTGTTTCTTATTTTTAGGAACTCACTAGGCTAATTCATTTTTTAATTTTTCATATTTCTTCCTAATTTTTCCTTTTAGATTATTTTTACTTTAGAAACAACAAAGTTTTCGATGCCGCGCGCTAAACAACTCTCTAATAATTATGTCAGCTATTTTTACTTGATTTATTTAGAAATCTACGATTAGAAGATAAAATATCATCAAAAGCGTCGCAGAATATTTTACCTCCGGTATTTTAGCCGAGAAAATTTATTTCAGAAGAAATTTTACTACATACGACGAGTCTGATGCGCTTGTAAATAAGCATGGAACGCGAGTTAAACTAATAGAAAACTTAAATAATGAGAAATGAAGAACATTATGAGGAAAATAAGGTCAAAATTAACATATTATTAAAAAAACGGAAGTAGAATTCTTTAAAGAAGTGCATAACATCAAACACAAAACGTTTATTAAACCTAGTTTCTGTACGACACGTTTTAGCATTTATACAACTTTCAGAAAAGATTAAAGCTCAATGAAGTAAAATATTAGACTCCTATAGTCTGTTTCACGAATACTTGTGCATGGATCTCGATCCTTAAGTCAATGTATATCGATTGCAAAAGCATTTTAAACGTGAAGCAGCAATTACGATATTTTTCATAGCAATTAATAAGCGTATGAACTTCTACTATGCAAAGTTGTTGTACAGTAAGCAGCCTAGTTAAGCAGGGAAGGTACGGATCAGTGGAAATTGTATATTTTGGTGTTTAACCCGTGAAGTTGATGTCTGTAGTCAGTCACATTTTCAATGAATATGTTGCGCCGAAGTCAGCAAGAGCCCGAGTAGTCGGTTAGTGCTACACACGCGTGTCAGAGCGGAAGATCCGGTAAACCGGTGCGGGTAAAATTTTGCTCACTATGTAAGTAACGGGGTTGGCGATTTGCCACTTTGCACCAAAACCACTTTTGTAGCTGCTCGCTAGAGACGCTAGAGACATACACGTAGATGGGCAGCGAAAAAATTCTGGGGGTTCAGATGGGGCTACATGGCTCAAAATAGCACCGGAAATTCAATTCCGGCGTAAATCGCTTTTTGAAGAGTCTTTCAGATTCTGGGGCTCCAGGTTCCCCCCTCCTCAAGCTGATGGGTGGACATAAGTGAGCCGGTATAAAACTCTATGTTCTTCAAATTATGATAATACCAACAACAAAAATTTTCAGTAGTAATCCGATTTAATCAAATTGTCCATTGCATTCAATATTTTTCCAATTTTAGCTACGCTATTCGATCGCAAAGAGATTAAAACTAATCTATCAAATAAATGTTGTAAAATTTTTAAAATTTTGAAAACCTTGAAGGCAAAAAAGTGACAAAAAGTCTATAGTAGTGCGAATAAGACAATTTTTCGACGTTCCCTACAGAACTCTACCCGTTGCCATTTATCATTAAAAATTCGGAAGAAAACAGATAAAATTTCAATGATTTTTGCTAACGTGTCGGATTCTGGCGAGGATTTTTGAAGTGTCGGGCACTAGACGCAATGCAAATACGACTCCGTGTTACCTACGAAAATTTTTAATCTTTCCACATGGCTAATAATTCGGCTATAGTTTTAAATATTTAAAATTCTCACTTTAATGAAGGAACTCATTTTTCTGCTCGATCTGTTCGAATAATACGAACTATTATATGTATCTAAATAGTTTCAAAAAAGTTAGAAAACATCGCAAAAATTAGGCAAATAAGTATAGCATATGCGTATGGGGATTTAGGGAACTTTCGTCCATAGAATAAAAAACCTCACATACTACCATTGAAATTAAATTATTAAATTTTCATTTTTTTCGTAAATTTTTAATGCAATCATTAAAGCGTGATGAAAACATAAGGAGCGGTGCTTCTCGATCCCATTATTATCGTTTGGTTTTTTGGAATATCAGAACTGCCTACGCAGGGATTTTTTGTAATCGGCAAAGATTTTTCCCGATGTACAAAGACTTTTGAGGACCGTCTTTGTACATGTACAAAGATTTTCGCGAAGACAAAAACTGCAAAAAAGCTTTGAAATACGAAAACATTTTCGGCGTTTAGCGCCGAGATGAGTAATTATGTGTTCCGTATATCATTATAATGCCAGAAAGTGCATTTTGAAAGGAAAAATGTCAAATTTTTCGGCGCTTCGAGCCGTTTTGAGACGATTATTAGTGATTTTTGCCCTCAGAAACCCAGAAATTAGCTAAAATACACAACCAAAGGTCGAATGTCTCTGTTATTGCCACACTAAAATCGCTACTGTACCATATTTTAGTACCCAAAAATTTGTGTGTACAAAACGTACAAAAACTTTTAGGAACCTTCTTTGTACATGCACAAATGGACCTTGTACAAAAACACTGTGCCTACGTATCATAAGCACTAGACAGACCTATCAATTTTTGTAAAGGGCCTCAACTTTCTTTCCAAGCAATCAAAGACAAGTCCACAATGCCTCTATTCAGCTGACTAAAACCATTCCTGGTGAAACATTTGTCGGATAATTTCGAAATTCCCGAAGATTCTATACAAAAGTGATTAAATTTCTTTGAATTTAGTTAAAATACAATCCACAGCACCTTTAAAGGATTCGTGCTGAAAAATGAAATGAAACTATTTTTAAATCGTTGTTAAGCTCCTGTATAAACCGTTTTGAATATCAGTATTGCCTATTCTTGGCGCAAAAATATGGCTCAAAGACCTCCAACAAATTAAATAAACGGCCATAAACTATTTTTATCCGACGTAAGGTCCCGAAAAAGTTTGAAAAACTTACAATCAACAAAAAACCCTTGCAAATTACATCTACATGGTTTATCTCGTTAACTGTGTTGAGCTGATAGAGAGGCGGCCCAACTTTTACCCCTTTCAACGTTTTTGCCTTCCTCTCCCCCAAAATCAGAAGGCCAACTACGCCACTGCCCTTAGCACGTAAAGAGCTGAAGCTAGTATAGGGTTTAAAGAAAGATCTGCTTGCTTACTTCACTCGCCGGACCCACTAAAGAAAGCAATACTGGTAGAAGGATAAGGCCGTTCCAGAGACCAAGCAATACGAGCAGCATGAATGGGGCGAAAATATATCTGAAAATTTGTCAACCTAAATCTAAGCCAAATTATTTTGTCCAAGTTGTCAAAATGCACGTATATAATAGAAAGCCGTGATGAAGACGAAATATAAAAGAAAGTAAGGGAAAGGAGTAAAGTAGGATAATGGCAAAGAATATGAAACAAAATATTTGTAAACAACAAAAAAGGAACAAAAATTTAAAAGTGAAGCATGATGTTAGTACGAAGGAAAAATCATTCTTGATATAGATGGATAGATGAGTGCTTCAGCAAAAAAATGTCCCTATTTCTTCAACTAGGGAAGCCCCAAACAATGCAAATTCGTCGAGAAATTTATCAAATGAAGTATCCTCCAAAAAAATGCTCAAATCACATATATATTTTTATTACCAATTTCGTCGATAAACGACAGAAATGGTCTATCGTGCAATTCTGAACCAAATGAGCTTCCAAAATTCCAAAACAAAAAATTTAAACATGCCAGCTGTGTTGTAGTTGATGATTACAGAATAAGCAAAGTAAATACAATTAATCGTTTTTTGCATAACTAGAAATCGCGTTGACGCAGATAAATAAATCGATAGATTTAATAACATTAATAATAATAATAATAATATTAATATTAATAATATTATATAATAATAATATTAATTATTCATTATTATTATTATTATTATATAATTATTATTATTATTATGATCATTATTATTATTATTATTATTATTATTATTATTATTATTATTATGATTATTATTATTATCATTATTATTAGATATTAATAGTTATTATTATTATTATTATTATTATTATTATTATTATTATTATTATTATTATTATTATTATTATTATTATTATTATTATTATTTTTATGATCACGACTTTTGGGCGAGCATTTGCTTTTTGCATCTTTTCGCGCATTTTGGTCGTTTATTTGTCAAATGAAAGTGATAACTAAACCTCTATTGCCTGACTACCTCTACCCATAATTTGCATAACTGCATGCTAATCCGAAAGCTTGAATCTTAACCTGATAATGTATTTGAATTCGGAAAAGGTCAGCATGACGATTCCCAAAAACGTGCTAAATCCTCCGTTGAACACGGGCACGAACACATGATCAAGGGTCAGGGCCATCCTTTCGTCAGGAGCACCTATTGCTGTCAAATAACTGATCGACATGTGAACAGTGAATTCGACTATGATGCCAACGGCGGCTACGGAAATCACTGACGTGACGGCATTTAATTGCACGTCGAAAAAGTACAACAATCCGCCAAATTCGGTCAGCGATTTAATCATTAGTGTAGTCTAAAGGCAAGAAATAACTAAGGCCGTCTTTTACTTATTCCCCAAAGGCTGAAACCTTTTACCCCCTCCCACTCCTTTGTTGAAAAAATTTGCGTTTTGGCTCTTTTGCGGTTTTTTTGACATATTTGATGGAAATGGAAGGTCATTTAGCAGCGTACATAAATTGGCTGACTACTCCCTCCCAAAATTTCCAGCTGTTGTATGTCTGCAGTCAAAATTATGCAACATAGTAATCCATTTACGCCCACTCGATCAGGCAATTAATTTAGCGACTATTTTCTTAATTTTTTTTCGAAGGCCAAAGCTCTCAGTGCATGATAAAATTTTCTTTAGCCGTTCAAACACTAAAGTAAGTTATTCAAGACGAGATCTAAAAAACATTAGAAAAACCGTATTTTCCTCAGAAATGCAATGCATTATATAGGCTTTTAAAAAAACTTAGCGGTGCTTACTCCAAAATTAGTTTCCTAAACATTTTCAAACCAAAATTAATTTTTTTAGGCATAGAAAATTTTGTAATGTATTTTTCATTTAGGTTTTTTTCTGAGTTTTTGCTGAACGTTTAAACGAAACAACTTACGGCAAATATCTATCATTTCAACACATTTAAGGGACTAATCGATTGGTAGCAGCTGATAGTTTTAAAGTGACAGACGGATAGGAACATGCTCTTACAATGGGCTTGGTTTCTAAAAACTCAGGCATAGACTAGCCTTCGATAATTAAAAATAAAACAGACAAAATTTAACTTTAGAATTTCTCGGACTTAAAACAGGCTTTTAATCATAATCGCCCGTGCATATTAATACACGTCTAAGAGAAGACAGCCAAGTAGCCTCGTTCTACCAAAATACCTGCTATAAAAGCCAGTATTGAATACAAATAACATTAATTCAGTTTTATTTTAAGCACTTGTGCGGAAATATTTTGATTCTGACACATTTCTGGCCTTGATTTTGCCGAAGCTTTATTTTTCTTTTCGTACCCCTGAACTCCACTAAGTGTGCCTGTTTCCGTCTTGGCTATAGATGCACATCATGGCCGGTCTGGAAGGTCAGCTAGAACTTTTAAAGCCAAATAGCCTCAAAAACGTGACATATGATAAAACATTTTAATACACAGTTTTAGACCATTTTCAGACATTTTTGTTTAAATTGTTAGGCTTTAAACAATTTAAGGTCTTCATTTTGTATAATTTTTCTCATAAAATGTCCAACTTTTCTATTCTGGGAGTCAATAGTCAGGCACGGCAGGACCCATCCTAAAAATTATGCATGTCTAGTGCTGCCCGACTACAAACTGACCCCATATACCTTTTGTTTTGACTCATTCTGCGATTCTCGTAATCTTTAAGCTTTTGGCGTGGTTCAAACGAATTAAAGATGAGCAAAAATTAAGCATAAAAGTTTGTAGAAAAATATTAAACGGTAAAACTTTTCATAGGCAGAGCCAGAGGGGCACGTACTTCGCCCTAAATTTTTCGAGAAATTTATCGACTTCTAGTGCAATAAATGCGTTCAGAAAATTGATTTCAAAAAGGCAAAAAATGTCGGAATCTTCCAGTGCGTTCCCACCGTTTCATTAATATTTATTACTATATAGATTCAATGAGTCTATAAGCTTGAATTAGCTAAAATTATCCACCGCTTCACATCAGTCTAGTGACTTTATGCATTATTTGTTGGTTGAGTAAAACTGTGCATACATATTGAGCATCATGACAAAAGTGCAACCAGTTTGTCTATTCTCTGCTTTGTTTGTCCTTCTTTACAAGGTCGCAATCCTATTTTAATTGAAAGGAATGGACAAATTTTCTTGTGTTTTGCGCATTTTCTGTTTTCTGGTCTATATCTTGTTGATAAGGCCACAAATGGGCCTGAAAACGGCGGAACAAAATTTTCATTGATACATCTTTCTATATCTTATTGGCAGCGATCCGTCGCTACACTATATCATCTTAGCAGGAGTCGAAAAACGCAATTTAAGCTCCGAACACATCACAATTCAGCAATACGCTGAATTCGTACATGTGTAGGAAAAATCCATTTTAACTGTTTTTGGTCTTAATTCAGAACCAAGACTTGGCCGATTTTGCGAAAATTTTAACATTACATACTATTTAACATAACCAAAATCCTGGCAACCCCTGGTCCTTTTCCTCATTATGCTAAACACATCTACCCACTCACTACAACGACAGCGACAGTAATGTTCAACATTAGTGAAACAATTGTGGCGAATATTATGGCCATAATTATACACAAGGCAGTGACCAGGGTCAACTTCAGCAGCCGATACTGGTCCCAAAAAGCAAAGGGCACGCCATAAGGAAAAATCGGTAGTCCAAGGGCCGAATATTTGTCGCACACAACTCGCACTTTCTAGAAATAAAAATTATTGTAGATGTCAGAGGTCAAAGGTCAGAGGTCAGGGGTCAAAGGTCAGAGATTAGAGGTCATAGGTTGGATCAGGCCATCCGTTGGGTCACGGCGGTCAGGTCAGACCAGCATACGGCGATCAGGCCAGAAGTACTTAAATGATGGCTTAAATTTTAATAATCAACAAGTGTAGGTACTTATTAATTATTGAAGTTATTTTTTAGTGTTTATGGTTTACGCAAATAGAAGTCTGAAGATCCTGGGCTTGTTGAAGACGGCTTTGAAAATGATTTTGAATGAAACAACGATACCACCTTAGATGCAGGCATTTACAGAATGCATATGGGATGGGATTATAAACGAGCAGCAGTCAAATTCTGGGAGGTCTGGTAGGGGGCGTAAAACTGCCAAAAACTTCAAAACTGCCAAAATTCAATTCTAGAGTTTGTGGATTATTTGCGAGAATCTACCGAAGTCTCGGGTTGGTCTACCCTCCCCCTCAAACGCCTACATGTGGATGGGACTTAGGGGCCTAGATCATACAAGCATGGAAGGCAGGTCCGGAAATAACGGTGAAGTGAATTTCAATAATCCTAAATTTGGTAATTATTACTAATTAAAATTAATTGAACTTCCTAATAATCATAGTCAGCTCAATAAGAAGTTAGGTTTCTGAACCAAACAATGATTTTTATTGTTATAATGATTTTTCGCAGCGTAAAGAAATGGTAATTTAAACAGCCGTATCAAATTTCATAGCGGACATTTCTAAATTTTAGCGCTTCGCGTCTCATTCATTAGAACCTTTCCATTCAAATCTAAGCACAGCATGTAGACGAAAGCTCTACACAGCAGCATTTTGCATTTTATAAAGGCGCTTTGTGCCGATTATCGCACTAATTCTTATCGAATTTTGCACAAATTTTATGCATCCCTCGCAAGCTACAGAAAATTTTTAAGATTTGTAAATTTTTTCGCATAAGAAATGATTGTGCCTATCGGAAGACGACATAATCTGCTATTTTACGCATAACAAACGGATTATTTGGACTATTTTCGACATTATTTATAATCATTTGGGGTTCTGTGTTCCGTATCAAGAACTCCTGGATCCGCCACTAGCTGTTAGCTGCATGTCTTATAATTGTCAGCAGCAATGGCAGATCTAGGATTTTCCCAAGGGAGGGGGAGCGGCAGCCCAGCTTTTACAAAAACAGTCAAAAATAGGTCCAAACTCTTGTCCTTCACGCGCGAAATGGCGTTTTTCGACCCAACATTTTTTCAGAACATTTTAAAATTTCTGGCAATTTTGTGCGAAAAAATCACTAAATTTCTTGATCTTTAACGAAAATCTGTGCGAGGCGCCAAAAAATTTGTGAAATTTCAGGCGGATGGACGTTTAAAAGCTTGATTGCCTGTTTTGACGCGAAACGTCGAAAATTTTTAATTGAAAATATAAGAAAACTATGCTGGAATAGCTGTTTCGGCCGTTGAAATTGTTTTTAAACCTATTCCATGAGCAGAAATGGCTAACAGGTCGTCAAAGGAAGTAAATAAATGTCATTTATAGGTATAATCCGGCGCGCAGCGTGGGAAAAATTTCAGAAATTATGGTCACTGACGACCAAAAATCATTGCAAATCGCATATCCAGTCTTTGTCTCGCCAAATATTTTTGGCCAATGAGGGGGCGCCCCCCCGCCCCCGCTTACATCCGCCCCTGGTCAGCAGCTAATCGGAGAGACTCAAAGCCCACCGAAGCTTTCCTTCAAGAACATGCATGATAGCGATATAGAAACGAGAGGTATAACATGATACGTCCAAGTTCGAGAGGACTTGAGGTGCAAGTAAGGTAATAAAGGATAGCGCTACTATCGCAGTGGTCTGATTGGAGCTCAAATGTGATTAATTTAATTAATTAACTTTAAAAACAATTAATTAATCTTAAGCTGAGCACCTCTAAACTGAAGAATCTTAGAACTGAACAGCAGTAACTTACTAATATCATATCGACTGTAGCATCGGTATCAGTCAAGTTGATCAAATAGAATGGAATATGTGCGTGTTCGATATCACGAGCCATCGGAACTGAAAATTGGGAAATGTTGTATTCTGTTAGAAAAATGGCATCACACCGCGGAACGACCTATTTCTTTACTCAAAAAACAATCGCGATAGATCAAATGGTGCATAATTAAGAACAATGTCCATCAGACAAACATTTCGAAAAGCGCTCTTTTGAAGCCTGCTAAAAAAGCAAATTACTCAGATACGACGTCACAAGTCGGGTGATTCTAATCAGTTACAATTAAAATCACAATTCAAAAGGGCGAACTCGAACAACTGATTTACGCGAGCCAAAGTGATAGCTAAAACCGCGTAAAAGAGTGGGATTTTTGAAGGTTTTGTGAAAAATTGAAGCTTTTTGGGTATGAAGAGCTTTTAACGAGTTTAATGGACTGCACCCAATCAAAGGGTCAACCTCCTCGAAAGCACGTCTGCTGCTAACACACGGTTGCTTAATGTGCTATTTGCTTAGTAATAATGTGAGCACGTAACATACTTTGTACAACACACTCACACGCGTGAGCATAGAGGAGAGAAATTAGGCCCCCTGCCCGAGAACCTGGCAACCCCCCCCCCCCCCCCACAAAACCAATAATACGAAAATTCGCTTTTTGGTTTGTTTTTTGCGGATTTTTGAACTCTATCCCCATCCAAATCTGCAGAATCTGGTCGCTGCCGATATATCTTAATAGACGTGTATGTCGATTTATGCTAATATCCGCAAAAAAAGGCACAACGAGACTAAAACAAAGGCAATGCTGTTCCAAAGAAATTTCAGTCGCATATTCCTCTACAAAAAATGCATGAAATGAAATTAAAAATGAATTTACTTTTAATCTGGGCTCCTTTAATGTTGAGGTTTCTTTTATAAGCCCATTCAGGCGGCACGGGGTAAATATTTGCCAACGACATAGAATAGGTCAACCGGTCAGTGGCCCGCCAGGCCGTCAAATAATGGTAAAAACCTTCTTGATTTATTATGCCCTTCTCGTCGATTAATTTAACGCGGGTTACCTGCCAAAGAGCACTTATAAATACAAGCAAAAAAATAAAATATAAAATTTAAATCTGTATGTCTACAGCATGAATATGTATCAAAAACAGGATAGTCCGGAAATCACTCGATAGTGAACTTAGAATAAGTTAGGGATTTTAGTCAACAGCTTGACTTGCTTCAATGCTCTGGCACAAATAAACAAACATGCACAGCTTGAGTATTCTCGGGTGTTAGACCCAGAAATTTTTCCCTAACTTCGTTTTGGGCAAACTAAGTTATTCTATCTTTTTCTTGGACATGAAGTGAAAATTTTTTCCCAAAAAATCTATTAAGAACGAAAAAATGTACCCGTAGCCAAAACCGACTATTTTTGGCAAAGGGGCAAAAGATCAATTTTGTCGAGAAAAAGTAATTAAAATCGCTCAAAAAAGCACATTTGCTTACGTTTTCTAAAAAAAGTGAAAGCGAGCCTCGAACTGAGAATTTTGTTTCATGGTTATTAGCTAAAACTTCCAAAATGCCTCTTTAAAACTTTTTCAATCGTTTCTATTCGATGTGACGTGACTGCCAAGATAAAAACTTTTCCTACCCGATGGCAGTCGATTGTGTCGTTGTAATTGCACAGCAGCTTGTAGGCCAAAATCGCTCTGGATAAGTAAGCGTCATTAGAATCCGATTCGCTGTGTTCGCTGTTATTGTAGAAATCTGTTCCATCCCAATATTTATCGAATTCGTTTTGCAGAGGGATGAGCCAGTCTCTCATCATGTTTAGCCAAAATTGCGTCGCTACGGCGCCATCTTTCTTCATCACGTAAGCGACAGCGCCCAATTCGTTCCTGAATTCTCGGTACATTTTTTGCTTGTAGGCGATTTTCGTAGGCCCTGAGAAAATGAATAAAAGTTTAACTAGTCGTAAATGAGGAAAATTCGTGGAGCTAAATGCGTATTAGCCAAGACATATGAGCGTAGAGTTCTGGATCCCCTAGATCGATGACCCAAGAATCGAATTTTCGGTTTTGTTTTTTGGCGGTTTCGACCCAATGGACCCTTAAAATTTGGCTGCTGTTCATCTATGATATCCACAGTTAGACTAGTAAAAGCAGCATTTTGGCTCATGTATTGGGTAAAAGCTTATGAATTACATTATTAAGCAGCTTTTAATTTCTTGGGAAAATCAATAATAGTTTTTAAGAATCCCATAAATCGGATAATCCATCTCCCATCCCATGCTACATGTATGTATATTGTTTGATAATTTTTCATGCAAGGTATAATTGCAAATACTCACCTTTTAAAATAATTTCGAACGGGTAAAAACTAAAGTATTTGGTCCGAGCCTGCAGAAATCCATAGGCCATTGACTTCCTGGGCACAACGTCGGTAAGCTCGAGACCCTGCCTCAGCCGAAGCAAGCCAAAGATGGCCGTAGAAAAGGTTAGCAAATGCAAGCCGATAATAACTGTCTAAAGGTATGGAACGGATAAGGCGACTTCACAAAGGAGCTAGAAGCTCGTATCAGTGGACTAATCTAATATGATTATATAGCATTACCTATCCTCCAAGCTCCAGTAAAGGCGCACTGTTTAGCCGGACTCATGCATTAGCTAAAAAATTTGTGCGGGGGCAGCTGACGGTTTTAGCGGAAAAGGAAGTAAATGATCTCAAATTTTGGGCCAAAATGGCTAAATAAACTTCTAGAGATACTACAAAAACGTAGAATTTTGCCAAAAATCTGGGAAGGGATAAACAATATCTAACTTTCTGGACTGTGAGGGCGACCGACTTTGGGTAGAGAATTTCTCATCCCTTTATTACATATATGGACGGACCTCATAGAGTAAGCCAATATACATCTATAGATTATTCAGCAAATATTCTGCTCAAATAAAGTAGTCACGTTAAGTTACTATTTGTGTTGATTTAAGGCTCAATTGTCCATTGCCAATTTTCCCTTCTTCTGGTACCTAGATGTTCAAACATGTGCTATGTGGTTCTGACTGTAGATGCGCGGCGTAATTGGTGAGAGCCACAGGTGGGCAGCATCCAAATTCTGGGGTTCGACGATGCAAAATCGTCAAATATACCACCAAAAATTTAATTATGGAGGTCTATCGATTTTGGGGTGTCTGCCAGATTCTGGGAGTTAAGACCCTTTATATGCCCATGGGTGGTCGGAGCTTATTTTATATAGCTTTTTAAGCTAAGATGGTTTTAAATAATAAACCTTAATTAGCTTTTTCATGTGATTAATTTCAAACACCGTCTTTATCCCTGACTTTACGCTATTTACCTTAGAGCATACTTTTCTTTTTCCTTTCTGATATATATGCTATCCGAACTTTCATTACGTTTACGCTGTTACTCACCACAAAATCACAAAGTTTGGCCGAAATTACTCAAAATTTACTTAAACTTGTGACTTAAGCTAATTTTTTGCTGTTGTAGCAATTATACTTATTTTGACGATCATTCTAGATCAAAAAACTTTTTCAATTCAAGTCGATTATCCTCTTTGCCTATAGCGGTTCTGCATGAACCTCGAGATACAGCTGCTCACCATTAACAGTGCCATTTGTGTAGAAATACTGATTCCGCAAATAAATTTACATAAGAACTTGTGATCATAGGAATTTTTCCGGAGGTTTTTTAATAAATTTTTTTGCATTTCTGCCATACTTTACAAGAGTTTTTCTTAAAAATTTCTTTCTATTGATATTGTACTTTTTTGCAAACGAAAGTGCGTTAACAATGAAGATGAATGTGCTCGCCATAAATTGACAGACTAAATTCCAAGGGAGGAGGCGACAGGACCAAACTACCAAAAAAAGCAACGAAAATTCAATTCCGGGGTCTATTAATCTTGGTGATCTTTCATATTCTGAATGAAATCAAGACCCCAAGCCCATATCTGTGCGTTCAAGGCTTAAGTTTTCCAAAATGGCATAGCTCATTTTAGAAATTAATTGTATGCGAAAAACATCATAATTTGACATTATATCTTTCAAGTACTAATTGATTTGTAGTGGCTCACGTCCAGTTTTCATTGTCCCCTACGCGCACATTAAGCTGATAGAAGCTACGAACACTAAAAAACTTAATTTGAAAATTCCGAAATTTCTAATTTAGGAATTTAGAAAGACCATTTCAAGCGGTGAGCAATTATCACTAGCTAGAGCATAAGTTGGTAGAATGTCACTTTTTCGATGAACTTTTTTAGTTCAACTCAATAAAGTTTTGAATATATGGGTCTAGAAAAGTGTACATAATATCGCTTTATTGCTAAAGATAATCTACACATCAAATTGAAACTATTGAATTTTTATTCGAAAATTTCATTGAAAAAAGCGGAAAGATTTGTATTAGACATCAGAAGAATTATTTGAATTCAACTATTCTACTTTTATTCTATTTGGAAAAAGTCGAGATTTCTGTGATACACGTATAATTGAAGTATAAGTGATACATGAACTCAGTACCTTGACTCCAAAATGCTGAAGCAACCTTGCATACCCTTTGTTCACTGCTTGCCTGAGTGATAGGAACGTCCTAATTTTTTCTTGTACAGACTGATAAGTGCCTGAAAAGAATTTCATGCAATTCTTAACAACTCATTACATGTTAGGTAAAACACTTGATATTACCACAGAAATCCATAAAATCTGATGAGGAAATTAGATGCTAAAGTAACCCATACGTGTATGATAGGGATAGTGGCGGATCCAAGATTTTCCGACAGGGTGGCGGAACCCAAAATGTTCCTGAACGTGTCAAACATTGTCCAAAAATTCGTATATTATGCTTACAGTACTGGTTTTTTGCTGTCTTCTGAATTTGCTGATATCATTTATGATGCGGACAGTAAGAAATTTTCAATATTTTCTAAAGTTTTTATCATGAAAAACTCGTAAACTTAGTGCAGAAATCGAAAAAAATCACTGACACTCGAGAAATCATTGTAAGAGCTGCAAAATCTTTGTTTTGTACAAAAACTACTCTTCTGACGTAAATTTAAGTTTTTAGAGCGCCAAGAGGGTCAGTCAATGTCATTAATGAGTACTAAAAATTTAAAAAATTGTGGTGAAAATGGCTAAAATCATCAAAAAATACGCTTAAATTTTGCAATGCGCCTAAATATTTTTTGACGAAATAGAGGCGGCTGCCCCCCTCTAAATCCGACAGTGGACAGACAGCCATAATTATTAAGTGTACGTGGAAGCCTTTCTAGGCACATAGGCAGCCAGACTTGCTTGCCGAGGGTGCGAGCACACTTTGAAGTGCGAATACTCAAACAGTAATTGTATTCAGCTTTCAAATATTAATCAAAAATAACTTGAAGCGGTTGAATTTCCTAAGAGATAACATGATCTTAATATCACTGACGGATTTAGAGGAGGCGGATTGGCGGGGGCGGCCGCCCTCTTTGTCGTCAAAAAATATTTGGGCGCAATGAAGCATAGATGTGTATTATTCGATGATTTTAGCCATTTTTATCAGGATTATTTAAAGTACTCATTAATGACATTTAATGACTCTCATGGCGCTCTATTGAATTTGAATGTACGTCAGAAGAGTAATTTTTGTTAAGAACAAAGATTTTGTTGCTCCTACAATGATTTCTGGAATGTGTTTCAGACAATTTGTGTCGATTTCTGGATAATTTTGCGAGTTTCTCATCACGAAAAACTTTCGGGAAATTAGGAAAAAAATTTACTTCATTGCATCAGACGTAATTCAGCCTATCAAAAATAGGTACTTTGAGCACGATATACGAATTTTCGGGTAATCTGTGACACCTTTAGGAAAATTTTGGTTTCCGCCCCTGTCGAAATATCCTCGATCCGCCACTGCTTAACATGTTTTAAGAGTCTCTGTATAATTTTTAAGCTCCTTTCGTCTGTCTGGCGTCATTTTTCTAACTTTAAGGTGCGGGCACGAGGGTGCGGCCGCACCATCTGCACCATCATTAGGAAGAAATGTAGTATTAAGAATATGGAAAAATTACCGGGCGTGAAAAACACACGTAGTCAATTTAGGTAAGCAAGGCTAAAGATACTTTAATATCTTAATCCCTCGTTTTTTAGTCTTTTCCACGGTCTTTTTCCGTTTTTCAGCAAAGTTTTTTTATCCGCATGTGCAACGATTTTTTTGAGCTGTCTGCGTGCATGTACAAAGATTTTTGGGGGAAGACTGCAAAAACGTTTTGAGTTGCCAAATATTAAAGAAATTAATAATTGACTTTTTTGACTGCCTTTGTACTGACAAAAATTCCAATTAAATAAGAAAAACGTTAAAATTTTTGTCGCATTCGGTTACCTTTTACTTCTTTTTATACACCGTTAACACTTAGTTCAAATGCTTGAACCTGCTAAATCACACAAGTGCATAGAGGGTGAGGGGAGTATTACTTATTCCAAAGCTTTGAAAAATGATAGCTAAAAACGCTTTGGCCGAAAAACCGTCGCTATATAGCCTTTTTGGGCTAAGAAAATTGGCTATATAGCCCTTCTGGGTTAAGAAAAGTAGCTAAGCGGTATTTTTACGAGCTCAGAAATGCTATATAGTTGTCTTTTCTGAGTTTTAAAAGGATATATAGCTATTTTATGGACTCTAAAAGAGCTAAATAGCTATTTTTTGTTTCAGAGGCTAAATAGCTATGTTTGTAATGTTTGTAAGTCCAAAAGGCGCGTACCTATAATATACTTGGGTACCCCTAACACCTGTGCACCCCTACAGCTATAACAGGACACATCTAGAAGGTGCGGTTTTTTTAAAAGATAGATAATAAAAAAATTCGCTGCCCGTGTTTTTTGTTTTTCTTGAAACTCAAAACTGGCTGTGTAAAGAAGGTGTAAAGTTTTTGTGTAACGTTATACCATGGGATGAATTTTGGGAGGTTTGTTAGACGGCATGTGGACAACTCAGTATTGACTCCTCAAATAAATTAATGGCACAGATTTGTAGAAGAAGGGATGCTTCAAATTGACTTTTTTTTGTTTGTTAAAATTCGCATTAGTTCTCGAATGGGAGTGTAAAGAGTGCGAAAATCTGGGGGTGAAAAAGCACATTTTGGTCGAGTTTTCAACCTGCTTATGTCTGATACTAACTCCGGTTATGAGTTTTTAAAATGTTTTCTGACAGAAATGTAGAGGGGATCAAGGGCTACATTCTGCATATAAGCAAAGTCTTTTACGCTCTATGGTGAGTTAGATCCTCGGGTTTAAAGTTTACACTCTGGTTGATGGTGAAAAAACGGATTATTTTAACTAAGATTTCTCTGCCAAATTTTTTCGCTTTTGAGTCAGGGTAAATTGAATACAGCAGTAATAACGTGCCTTTCAGGGGCTACACATCGCAGCAAACCGCATTTAAAAAACGCAATATTGAGTTATTTATGGGGGTGTAAATTTCGAAATCAGAGGTAAAAAAATAGGCGAAAAAACACGTTTTTTCCGAATTTTTATTAATAGATCATACCAAATAATTTTTGCAAGAGAATTTTGGCACACAGGAATGTACTACGATTTAAAAGCTACAAATTGTACCAAACCGAATTTCTTTAAACTCAATGGGGAGTTCAGTACGGAATTTTAAAGTTTACAGTGTTCTAAATGATGGAAAATACGTTTTTGTTGCGTTTTTTGTTCGCCACTTTCTCCGTCCAGAAGTCGGGATAAGTCCAATAGAATAAAAATAAAGTGCTTTATATCGGGTGCATGTCAAAGCAAATTGTCTATACATTAATGTTTAGCGAGTGTAAAGTCAAAAATTTGGTGTTTAAAATGCGTTTCTGTCTTGTTTTTTCTGCCTGCTTCTCCGGTTATGAGTCAGAGACACGATTATAAAGTCTAGAAATGGACCAGGAACCAAATTTGATATGCCAGTCTGGCGCATATGTTTACACTATAGAGTGTTGTAAAGTGGTTTACACCTATTTTTAGTTTGCCCATAGAACATTATGGAGACTTATTTTTTTTCATAAATATTAATCGTAATATCGGAACAATATCAAAATTACGAATCTGACCAAAATCTTCTTTACACTAGGTGTTTCCATGAAGTTTACACTACATATGTATTTATCTTCGTTTTGGAGCATTCCAGAAACCTAATTTTTTCCTGGAGTCTAGAAATTTTCAAAGAATCAAATGTGAGACGTCACCTAGGCGCGTTTGTTTACATCCAACAATGATGTGAAGTAGTTTACACTCATTGTTTATATGTCCTCAGACCATTGTAGACATGCAATGCTTTCATAAATGTTGACAATAATATCCGAGTAATATCAGATTTACAAATCGGAATAAAATCCTCTTTACACTAGGCGGTTGTGTAAAGTTTACACTGCTAATTAATCTTCGTTCTAGAGCTTTGCGAAAACCTGAATTTTTTGCCGAAATCTGAAAATTTACATGGAATCAAATAAGGTACGTCAGCTGGGCGCGTTTGTTTACACTCAACAGTGATGTAAAGTGTTTTATCTTCGTTCTAGAGCTTTGCAAAAACCTAAATTTTTTGCCGAAATCCGAAAATTTACACGGAATTAAATAAGGGACGTTAGCTGGGAGCGCTTGTTTACACTCAACAGTGATGTATAGTGGTTTACATCTGTGTCTATTTGTCATTAAACCGTTATGGAGACGTAATTTTTTCATGAATGTTGATCGTAATATCCGAGTAATATGGAATTTACAAATCAGACTAAAATCTTCTTTACACTCGTTGCTAGTGTCAAGTTTACACTATATAATAAGCTTCATTCTAGAGCCTCACAGTAACTTATTTTTTCCCTAAAGTCGTAAGATATATATGGAAACAGATGTGATACGTCTGCTAGGGGCGCATGAAGAGTAGTGTAAAGTGATTAACACTTAATGTTAATTTGTTCTTAGAACATTATAGAGGTTTCATTTCTTAATAAATGCTGATCGTTATATCAGAGCAATATCGAAATTATTAATCCCATTGAAATTCTTTACACTCTTGTGTAAAGTTTAAAATGTAAATTAAGTTTAGCTCTAGAAAGTTTTAGAAGCATATTTCTTTACAAGATGTTCTACGTAACATAAGAATTACTAATCAGAATGTTTGTTTCTTCTACAACTAGTAGCTTTGTAAAGTTTAAACCATTCAATTATTAGAAGAACCGCATAGTAAATGAAATCTATTATTGTATTTCCAAATCTTGCTAATCAAAAGTAGGGTACTAGCAAAGAAAAATGCTCCGATGGAACAAAAAAGGGGAATATACTTGGGATTGTGAATTATCGAGGATGTAAAAGGAGGGGACTAGGAAAAATCTCCCTGTGTTATATGCCAAAAATCGCAAAATATGTTAAAAATCAGATTTTCTCTAAACAATGCAAAAAATCGAAGTATATTCTGCGGCCTTTGAAAAATGTAAAAGTTTAGTAAACAATTGTTGTAGACATGTGTAAAAGATTATCTACATAAGGTCTGTTGCACGTCAGCTTCCGTGTTTCCTACTGCTTTGAACCAACAATATCATCGATTGTCTTGAATGCATCGATATGTACTATTTCATTCAATTCGCTTAGCTACTGCATTGCTAATTCGCTGCTTTTTTTCAATCAATTTTTCGGTAATTTGAATATTGCTTGCACTTTGACACTTAGAATGGCTGTATCTGCTAAGTGACATGCTTAGTAATAATGAAATACGAACAACTTAATTATGATTTGTTAACAGCATTTCACTTTCAGTCACATTATTAAGCAACTCAAAGTTGAATGAAGTCTGCAAAAAGTTGCATTACGTAATATGCTTTTAAGATATTATGTCAATCAGAGAAAATTATTTTAAAATAATACGTTTTTTCAGAGACCGCAGAATATACTTCGATGTTTTGCATTGTTTAGAGAAAGTGTGATTTTTAACATATTTTGCGATTTTTGGCATATAACACAGGGAGATTTTCCCTAGTCCCCTCCTTTTACATCCTCGATAATTCTCAATCCCAAGTATATTCCCCTTTTTTGTTCTATCAGAGCATTTTTCTTTGCTAGTAGATATATGTTTGTGAATTATTTATTTGTCGAAAATGACCAAAAACGATTCTTTTAAAGCGATACCGTCGTTCTTTCGCTGTAGAACCGTTTTTTATGAAGCACATAGCGACCTACCGATTTTCCGTCTTCACCTACCTTCCCTGAAAGTTTGACCTGGCGCATCTATGTGCCAAATAATTCTGACTTTTTTAAACAATTTTGTAATTAGCACTGTTTGCTCCACGGAATGCCTTGAAAATAACTTACGATGAATACGCCAAAAGTTTTCCGGAATAAATTTGACAATTTTCTGTTTTGTTTGTCCCCACAAAGATTCAAAATTGTCTTATGCTGAGTGCGAAGTCATAAAATTTCTTAGCCCAGGCTTACCGTAAGATTGCGGTGCAATATTGGCAGGAAGCCAGCAAAGAACATCCATACGCTTTTTCCTACGCCTGGCCAGGTCGATAGTCATCATAGCTGGATACATTGTCAAAATAGATACCATGTTGCAAAATAAAATGATCGAAACCTAAAATAAATTTATTAAATTGATCATTTTTGAAGCAAGTAAATCGAAAGAAAAATTCACGTCGCGTATGACTTTAAGTCAGAACAAGCGAGCTACATGTGAGAATTATGATAAGGAAACATATGAAGACTCAAATTTGCAACGAAATTATGGTCAGTGTCACCCGCGGGCGTAGAAGGTTGGGGGTATACACCCCCAAGAAACCTATATAACCCACCCGAAAACCAAAATACCCCCACTCAGAATTCAATTTTTGATTTTTTTGTTTTTTTCGCAATTTTTTGATGCCAATGGATAGTGCTTGACGAGAAACGTTTAAAATGATGTTTTTTAGCCATACCCTCATTTTAGGTACATTTTTTACCTTTAAAAAATCATGTACACTTCCCCTATTAGAATTTTGGTGTAGTCCAGCCCCCTGTGGTCAGTTTACGTTGGACCCCTTAATTGAATTCGAGTATAACATCTATATTCAAATAGTAATTTAAAACATTATTGGATTACGATGGATATTAATCATGAATTTTAAATTCAAGCTTTAACAAAGGAGACTACATAACTAGAAGTATTACTGTAAGTCTTCAGTGTTTCTATGCCAGCGATCCTGCAAAAGTTGGATTATTGTGGACTACTGGGAATTTAGATTAAATAAAATTATACATGTGCAGCTTAAAATTTAGTGAGATAAAGCCCCAAAAATCATTGTCTTAATTGCCTCTTTTGGGCTAAAAATGGGAGGAACACGTCAAAAAAACATTTTTCTGGCATTCTTGACTATGAGTCTTTTTGTTAGCATAGAAACATAAAACATTTTCGAAAAAAAACTAACGAATTCTATCAAAAGGTAGCCAATTGACAGGTTGATCTAAAAAGTCCCTGTGAATGATTAAAACAATAAATTTTCAGATTTCTAAAAAAAAAACTGAAAATTTCAGCCGATCTCCGAGTGTAAATCAGCAGCGATTCTATAGGGATCAAGACCACTAAAAAGAAGAAATACCTTCATGATTACCCCTAGGTACCGGAAATTTCTGAATGGAGGCCGAATACGAAGTTTGGCCATCTGTTTCAATAGGAAGAGTGATAAGAGAATGCCACCATGGGTGTCAATTTCCAAAATGTTAGTTCAAATAGTATATATATATATATATATATATATATATATATATATATATATATATATATATATATATATATATATATATATATATATATATATATATATATATATATATATATATCAAAAAGTTAGTTCAGGCAACCTGTAAAGCCAAACTGCTTAAGCGCCGGAATCGGTATAAGGACAGCGATTGAGAAGGCCGCAATGTTGCTGAAAGTAGTGAGGAAGGCGGCCAGCCCGGTCTGTCTGAGGAGAAGCCCATTTCTTGCCCAAAGGCGACCTCTTTACTGACTAATTCGTCGTAATTATGCACGAGCAAAAACATATCGTCAACGCCGAGTCCGAGCGTTATGAATGGGATAACTTGCGTTGATACCACGTTGGAAGCAACGCCCAAAAAGTGGGTAGCACCAAAGCCGACTATGCACGACAATAGCACCTAATATGGGACGATTGCCAAAAAATGTTTTAAAGTAAGTCGCAGTTTACTGAAACTGCCCCCGTTTTTGATTCAAAAACTTTCAGAATCAAATAAGTAAACGCGGTCGTTGCATTGCCTTTATATTTTCCCCGACTTCTATTAACTATTTCGTCTACTAGTATATTTTTAAATAATGTTTAGTCGTTTTTTGACGTCGTTTCCACCATGGGTGTCATTATTCGACACTTTGCGAATTGAATTTGTTGCTTGTTGTCTTATATTGTTGAACAAAGAAATTTAAAGACGAAGCCTTGCAAGAATCATCAACATACAGTTCTATGAATCCATATGTAGAGATTTATATCGTAAAAGATTTGACGCGAAATAAAATGTTAGTTTCGATGCGGTAGAGCATAAAAAAATCCGGGCTAAAAATTCAGAAATCTAGGCAATCATTTGAATATAATGTGTATCATAGCCAAAATTTATTGGGAATTAAAAAAGTTAAAATTAAAAGCGCAGCGGAGAAGAAAAATCAATCTTGAGGAAAGTCAGTCCGATTGAACATGTCAAAACAGCATGGGCTTTTAGATGTTTATTGATTGACCAAATTTAATATTATTCTACTTGCACATTACATAATCTATCAAGCAATCGAAGTAATAATATAGTAATAATCGTAGTAACCATAGGTAGCAGCCCGAAAATTCTGGGGGACTGGTGCAAGAATTTTCAATCGACAAAAAGTGGTCTAAAAAATGGAGGTATGGCGAAAAAACACCATTTTTCAACGTTTCTCATCGAGCACTATCAATTGGCATCACAGATTACGAAAAAAACAAAGAATCTCAAAAGTTGAATTCTAGGGTTTTTTGGTTTCTCGGGTGGGTGGGTATTAGGCCTTCTGGAGGATGCATACGACCCCCAACGTCCCTCCCACGCCCAAGTGTGGTAGTAAGATCAAATTTATATTTTATAACATCAGTTTTTTATAATATAATTTTATAACATATTTTTAATATAATTCTGTACGTTTGAAAATACAGAAAAATAACTCTGTTTATTTAGTTCAAAAGGAAATTTTACATTTTATTGATGGAAAGTATGAATCAAGGACGCCAGCATGGGTAACTAATCTTTTTTCAAAAATACCTAGTTAAAGCACAAACGATAATACAAAATGAGACGTGCAAGATAGCGCTAAAAATCATGGATAAAAATAATGCATTTCAGGCCAATAATTACTCCTTAGAGTATAGTATCTGTCCCCTTAGCAGAATAATCGTTCAATATTTTGCTTACTAGAAGGCAACCTGCTAGGCCAAGTCCTATACAGGACGATTCACCGCAGTCCATAAAGCTTTGCAGAGATATAGCAGCGTAAACGAACTGAAACGTATTTTAAAATTAACCCATTTTATACCAATCACAAGTTAGACAACCATACTTGGGCAGCGACCAAATTATGGGGAGTCCGATGGGGCGAAATTGCCAAAAAATTGCGCCAAATATTCAATTCTGGCGGTCTATCGATTTTTGGGGGAGTCCGCCGGATTCTCGGAGGGGGTCCAGCCCCCCAGAACCCCACGCTCATGTGTGTAGAAAACACTGACATTAGCACGCGGACGATTTTGCTGGGTTTTATTGAATATTTTGGTCCACTCTTCTCTTCACTGAACTATTTGGAAACGAACTTGTTTTTTTTAATATGATTTGACTCAGTTTTATCCACAATTATTTGCAATAAGCTTCTCCATGCCTCTGATTTCAGTTATTGGATAAAATTAAGCTTGTAACTTCAGATTGCTAAAAACGTATAAATCACGATATATTTTGTATGCTTTACGATTAAAACAAAAGCGCGGGAATCGGATTACGGAACTTTTCAGAATCCAAACCTTCCAACGCATAGCCTTAACTGTTTAATTTTGAGAAAAAAATTATGTTTCTTTTCCCGATTTGTTCATGCTAGCAACTAGAGAGAAGAAAACATCAAATGAATAACATTTTTCGCCCCCACAATCAATTCCTCGACATTTTTCTACTTGTAAGAATTAGATACCCCAATCAAACCTGGGCGTGGTGGGTTTGGGGTGTATGCCACTCCCCAGAAAACAAAATACCACTCCAGAATTCAATTTTTAAAATTTGCTTGTTTCTTTTCGCAATTTTTTGATGCCGATGGATAGCGCTCGATGAGAAACATTAAAAAATAGTGTTTTTTCGCCACACAACCACATATAAGGCCATTTTTTGACTTTTAAAAAATCTTGCAGCCCTCATGAATTTTGGTGCCGCCCATCTATGACCCCAACATCCTTCAATTCTAGGTCCGGCCTACGCACGAGTATGCGGCATAGCGTTGTGGGACTTATTTTGAAGATGTCTTGATTGATTTACTGTTTGTTTTGTGCAAAAACCTAAAACGGCCTATACTTTGTGTACAAAGATATTAAAAGATCGCTAAAAAACTTTGTACGAGCCTCAAAATCTTTGAAATCTTTGTTCCGCACAAAAATAAATAACGATGGGTTGATTGCGTGGGCATTTTGTGTAATAGCAAATATAGTAGGTGCTGGACCATTAGAATATATTTTTACATTCTAGCTAAACGGTCCTTACTGCTGTGTTATGAAAAAAAGGCCTATAATTCACTTTATAAAACAGTTTTTCTATTCTGCTAAATGATATTATTCCGGAAACTTACGAATTGGACATGTACTAAGAGGTTTATTGAACTCCTCTGACCATTCGAACACGAAACCTGTTAGCTGTGCTAAATTTAGTCTTTAAAAAGCGTTAAACGGTTTTCATAAAAATAGATAAGCTAATTTTAAGTGCAAAGTACAATTAGAAACATTACAGAATGAATTTTTGAGACCATGCAGAATTAGCATCTATGATATAAATCTAGAATCAAGAAAATCAGTAAAACGTCATTTTTATAGAAAAATTAATTAGCTGGCCGGAAATTATTCGAAAAAATAAAGCCCTTACATTCCGCCATAATTCAATATTTCTTTAACACCCGAATTTATGAGCAACATGCAATATCCTACTGACGCGAACTGTCAACGATAATGATGGTGGGAGCATCGGAGCCAACGCCCGGACCAGAAAGACAAAAACGAAGATATCCTGGCCGGAAAATGAGCGAAATTGTCAAATAGACAAAAAAAGTAGACGTATTAAATAAGGAAAAGAAAACTAGTACGTATAAAACACAAGAGAACATGAGTTTTTCTGGCCATTTTGGCTTTCAAAACAGGGCCAAGCATTTATTCCGAAAGTCATGGATCTGCAAAGCAGAGAAAACATTTTTTGGAAACGATGACGAAATTATGGCCAAAATCACTAAGAAAGAAAACTTTCTTCTTCGCAAATTATCTGGAACTTGTGAATTAAATTGACTTTTACGATATTTTCAAGGTTTGCGCCAAAAAGTTTGCTCATTTGCAAAAATCAAAGCACTTCCGTAGATTTACTCGTGATTAAGCTGCTAAACAGTCAGCGCCTCTGATGTCTTGTCATTATAAGTAGGAAGCAGCCGAATTCTGGGGAAGGGGTATCAATGGTTTAAAAATCGCCAAAAATGACTCAAAAAAAATTCAATTCCGGGGGAATATAGATCTTCGAATGAGGGGGTCTACCGGATTCTCAAGGGAACAGATACCAGACCTCCCCCATGCTTATGCTTGGTTGTCATTCCTTACCATTAGAGCATATCCGATTATAACGATCTGATAATTTATCTGACTGTATTCGACGATTAGGTCGCTCGTTGTAACTTGCGTCAACGGATGAAAATGTCTGCAAGCAAATTGTACATAATTATATTAAATTAAAAATATAAAGTATGACACATGTAAAAACAGAACGCAACGCAATAATCAAAGATACATAGGCACGTAAATGGCTTTCTGAATTTTGGGTGGAACAGAATTTCAAAATCAGAGCATCTTAAAAACCACCTTTAGATTCAGACAAATTTCGAAGCGATTCTTCAACAAGCTCTGCACATTGGAAAATGAAAACTGTTTCTTAATGTGATTCAATTATATTTATAAAATATGTTGGATAGAATGACCATGCAAATGAATTCTCATTATCATATCAATCACGACCACGGTTTTTTTTGTATTCGGCAAAGATTTTTCCCGATGTACAAAGACTTTTGGGACCGTCTTTGTACATGTACAAAGATTTTTGGGGAGACAAAAATTGAAAAAAGGTCTAAAATTTGAGAAAAATTTTCGGCCGAAATGAGTAATTGTGTGTTCTATATATCTTTATAATGCCAGAAATTGCATTTCAAAAGTAAAAATGTCAAATTTTTGGCGCTTCGCGCCATTTTAAGACGATTCTTAGTGATTTTTGCCCTTAGAGACCCAGAAATTAGCTAAACGACACTACGAAAAGCCAAAGAACTCTGTTTTTACGACACTAAAATCGCTGCTGTACCATATTATAGTACCCAAAAATTTTGTCTGTACAAAATAAACAAAGATTTTTAGAAAGACAAAAACTGTAAAAAGGTGTAAAATTCCCAAAATTTTCGGCGCTTCGCGCCGAGCTGATAAATTATTTGTCCTATATATCTTTAAAATGGCAGAATTTGCATTTAGAATGGAAAAATGTCAATATTTTTCGGCGCTTCGCGCCGTTTTCAGATAATTTTTAGTAATTTTTGGCGTCAGAAACCCAGAAATTAGCTAAAATACACTACCAAAGATCGAAAACCCTGTTTTACCACACTAAAATCGCTACTGTACTATATTATAGTACACAAAATTTTGCATGTACAAAATGTACAAAGACTTTTGGGGACCATCTTTGTACATGTACAAACGGACCTTGTACAAAAAAAAAACGCTGATCACGACCCCGGCTGATCCATTGTTTCAAAGAAAAATCAATAAGAAAATAAAAAAAGTCGCTGCGGAGCGTCAAAAAATGCTGGCATATTCGCTACCTCACACTCAAACTTAGTAAGAAAATTTCAGTCAAAGAAAAAATTGCCAAATTGAGGTAAACTTGGGTGAAGTTATTGTAGTTTTCGTATAATTTTAACACTTAATTCGATTAAGACCATGAGTTTGATGCACGTATTTGATGAGCTCTTTAAGACCAGCTGCTACATTGAACGACTGAAGCAAGAACATTGTTGATAAATAAATAAATAAATAAAAGAATGAAATTACGCTTTTCAATCAGGCAAGGCAGAAAATCGACGTCATACGTTAAAAAAGGAATGAGACAGAAAGACAGCTGGAGGATATAATTAAAATTCCGAGAAGTGCAGTTTCAGATGGAGTATTGAAGGACGTAAGACGAACTACTCGATGGTTCAATATAGAAAGCTTCCTCTTCCTCAGTTTCTCATCGAAATGTATCCAATGAGATCATAAATCGCAGAAAAATTATTGTAATTTCAAAAATATAATTTGAGAAATTTCTCAAAATATTCAAGAAAAAGAGAATTCCACGGGTTTTTGACAGCAATTTTGAATTTTGAAATCCACACCACTATCAGGTCGAAATTTTAGGAGGTAGTACCTGACGAGTTTCAAGGGGTAATGGTTCTCCAATCTTTGTCAAAAAATAACAATGTACCTAGAAATAAGCAAAAACATAATTTTTTCCGGAAATGGAGCCCCCGCTTAACAACCCCTCATTTTATATTGCATGCGCATCACCAAGTCATTTGCTATCACGATTCTTACTTGTAATTTTGCGCCTTTTTCTTATGCGTATGGAGTTTAGCGATAGAGGCGCTAAATATCCGCTGCCAGTGAGCCATGAGATCTTCGGCGGCTGTTTTATTCCATAAAGTCCCAATGTCAGTGGTGTTGCCCCAAGATTTAAACTTCAAACCTCTTTTATAGACATCCACTGGGTTGGCAAAAAGGATCATTGATTGTATCGCCGCCGCCCTGTTAACGCCACAGAAAATTTCGGAATAAAAAATGAATTGCATAAATACAAAATAGGGCAGTAACTAACCCAGTAATTTCATGGAAGTACGCGCTTATGCAGCCTTAGCCAAAACAATTTGAGAAATCATTTTCAACAAAAATAGTTTTTTTGGCCCTTTTTCGCACTTGTTTATTAATTATATTGCAATCTAAGATGAAATATCGTATCAAGAATTCATAAGTCTATCAAAGGTCCTTTAGATAATAATAATATAATACAAAATAATAAGATATAATGATAATGATAATAATTAATAAAAATAATAACAACAACAACAACAATAATAATATTAATTTTGATAATATCAATAATAATAATAATAATAATAATAATAATATAAATATAACTATTATTTTATTATTATTATTGTTATTATCGGTAATATTACTATTAGTATTATTATTATTATTATTATTATTATTATTATTATTATTATTATTATTATTATTATTATGATTAATAATATTATTATTATTATTCTTAAGTAAAACTCCGATAAAAAGGGATTAACAAGGATACCGAATGAACTTAGATTTAGCCTATGCTTTCCGCTCCATTCTGAGCGTGTGTAAAAGAACTTTAAATTTATCATATCAAAAATCAGCATTAAATTCGATTATAATTTTTATTGATTATAATTTTTATTTATTATACTTGGTAATTATAAAAATTATACAGTTATAATCGGAATAATTAAATAAGACGAGATTGGATAACGTCGTATGGCCAAAGATAGCAAATTCTACAGGTATCAGGATTTTTTGACTGCAAAAGAAATTTCAGGTTGAATTAATTAGCTGCTTGATTGATGCTTGTTATGCGAGCTTGACGATTCTGAAGCAAAACAGTCCTATAATCTCAAAAAATTAGCTAATAATGTCAAAACACGGATTTTTTCACTTTTAATACAATTTTGGCTTTCTTGCTAGAACATTATTTATATTTAGCATAGATTTTACCCAGATATGCGGCCTTCGTTGTCGCGCCTTATTCCGCCGACTATCATTTCCAGGGGCCATTTCATATAATTCGCTGCGTATCCAGAGCATCCATTCTTTACTATGTCGAATACGTTCACTTTTGGAAGATATTTATAAGCGACTTCAGCATTTTTCAAAAGCGTTTCTGCTATTTCATACTTGCCCTCTTTATCACAATCCTCAAATTTAAACATATGTAATGCAGTTGCGAATTTGCCGTACAGAATAAGACGATGCGTGGGCGGCGCTATGCCAAAATTTTGGGGGTCGGAGTGGGATCAGAAGTTATGCAAAGGACATCGGCCAAAAAAGTGCTTCTATCCTTTATCATAGATTTCTATTAGATGGCATAAAAAACGCAAAAAAAAACTAAAAATTTGGCGTATAAGGATGTCTGCTGAAGCTTGTTTTAAATTCAAAAAAGGTTCGAGACACACATGAGCGTGAGGGTAATCTGGGGAATGAACCCCGGCCGAATCTGAAAGATCCCCAAAATCGATACACTCCCCAGAATTAAATTTTTGGTGCTATTTTTAGCGATTTTGATTCCATTGGACTATTGTAATTTGGTTGCCGCCCATGTAAGCCCTGACCCATAGACATATGTGTAAATACGTCTAAGAATACATTTTTTCATTGAGATCAATTTTTTCGACAAGCATCCCACAATCCTATTTTAAAAAAAGCCACTTTTTTCCATTTTACCACTTTGGGTCCTGCCCATATATGCTGTGAGGGGGGAGTTTCTGGTAAGTCTAGGCCATTAGAATAAATAGATAGAAAATTTTCAAAAAAATGAAGCAAAATAAGGGCTAAAACCGATTTTAATGATAAATTTTAATCAAAAGGACATGAAACATACCAAAAACTGTAGATTAGTATAATTTTAATGTTAATATAGCATTTATACCAGTTTTTAATGTCAATTTAGCCCGAAGAAGAGTCCAATATATGACCCCCAGACCGGCCAAACTTTTCATCTACTGCCCCGCTCATATAAAGTGAAACATTCGAGATATAAGAATATCGCTAGAGGCTTTAACCTAATTTAATAAGTAGCAAGCAAATAAGTTGCAATAATAAGCAAAAATAATTAGAGCGAAATCGTTTGCTATTAGAAGACATCGCTCACTGAAATAGCATCGTCAGTGAAGTTAAAGATTCCAGGATGCTCTTGCACGAAGCTCTTCGATACATTACCACAGAATCCCGGTCCTTCCGGATTTAATCTATCTAAAATTGGCTTTCTCGTATAGCCGCTGCCCAGTCCAAGCTTGAAAAAATTTAGCCAAAATAAGTATTTAGGAACAAAATAGATGCATAAATATGCTACGAAATATTTGCGTGTTCATCTGACGAAATCGATTCGAGTTAAAGAACTGAGTGTAAAACAATAGATTGAAAAAGGGAGAAATGCGCCCAGAAAAGTTTCCCATTCACCGCACAACTGTTTTTTTTAATATATCAAATTTCGATTTTACGGAAATTCGTTGAAAATGTGATTTTAAAAGCGTGCACAAAGTGCCGAATTTTAGGCGCTTCGCGCCCATGACTTATTTTTTGACTATATTTTCCACAATCTGATCGACTTTCTATGTTGAAATTTTTCAAATGTATTTTTTATGCTCTAAAGAGATAGAGCTTAGTCAGAAACACCGAAAAATGATATTTATGACATCGTTTTTTAGCCCTAAAAAGACACTTCAAGATTTTAGCCCACCCCCTTCCCCACTCTAATGCTCTGCATATCTGCTTTCAAACGCGAAATACGTCACAACATCCTTAAGCAAGTCAAGCGAGATAATCTGTCAATACACACAGAATACGGCTGAAATATAAATTTTCTAATCAGTACGCTGAGACCGATTAAACGCAGTCGAATATAAAAAGTAAAACTCACTCGTTTGAAGAATTTTCGAAGAAGTTCAGGATCACTCGAAACGAGACTCAATCCGAAGCCCGTCATTGCCGTAGGATCCCAGGTTTTCCATATTAACGTCTGTCCTCTGAAAATATTACAAAAATGTTCCAGTTTCGTCGTCCTTTGATTAAAGTTTGCTCAAGGCAAGTTCAGACAAAAAATTTATTATCATGAGGATTATGTCTCGAGTTGATGTTTCAGCTCAACAGTGCTCTTTAATTTTTTTCGAAATTATCCTTTGAACAATTCATTCGATGGGTATGTGAAAAGGTTCATAAAATCTTGCACACCGTGTTTTCGTGCATTTCATATTATGCCTATTCACAAAAACGTTTGTTGCTACGGATTTATCAGGCCAAAAGTGCGCCGAGCTTTTTTGCGGGTGTAGAAAAAATGAATAATTTGTATTTGTCGCAAAAGAATAGCATTTTTTTTGAATTTTTTATCGAATCTATCCGCTAGTATAAAAATGAGATTTTCAAAACTTAAATTCTGATGAGGTCGCAAAAATTTTTTAATACACGGAAGGTGAGTACCACACTCCCACGATTGGTAATTACCGCATGAAGTGGACGTTGAAGACTTTATCACCCAGAATTTATAGGAAACGCAAGCAAGTAGCCGGCCTTCAGAATTTGGGAGGAGGGTTGAAATTTCGAAGTCAGATATTTCAACAAGTACTTATAGACAGGCGAAAATGAGCTTTTCTCAGCGAGACACACTGGAGAAAAAAAGAACTTCAAAACATTTAGAAAATTTGAATTGATTTTAAGCACATTCGAAAACTATGTTACATAAAATGGTCACGCAAATGACTTCTTAACATTTGACTCCGCTAAAAAAGATTTGACTTGTTTAGTAATCATTTCTGCCACAAAATACATAAACTACAATGAATATGGTGTGGAGCGCCCGAAAATTTTGGGCTGGTGGTTTGAAAGTGTGCTAAAATCTCTTCTGAGAGTCGTTCATAATGCGCTTCAAGAATCTTTAACTTCTTCCTTTCAGAGACCCTTGCAAAAATTATTCGCATTACCAAAACTTTGGGGGTTATAGTCCCCATAAATACCTTTAAGGCTACGTGCCTGAGGAAAGCCCTTCCCGATGATCTGGGAGACTTCCAAAAAACGAACTGTCAAAAATTTTCCTTCTTTTTCGTATTTTTTATGCTGACTGATAAAGCTTGATAAGAATTCTCGGAAAATAATGTGTTTTTGAGTCTACCGTCTGTGTTTTTAGACACTTTCTGACCTTTAACAATTTTTTGATGTCCATACTCCCAAGAATAAAGATGCTATCTGTTTGCATTAAAACCACAATCTTACGCGATTTTAAGCGGTGGGAATGGCCCTAAAGCAAACGATCCTTCCCAAAAGCAGTCAAGCGGTGAAATTATAGTGCAAGGTATCGCTGTTTCAAGCATCTGAATGAGAAAGTGGCTATAACAATAAAGACATAACACGGCCGACTTTGGTGGTCAGCCTGTCTTACAGTCAGGCAGGGAGCTTCCTGAGCTAGAATCGTCTCAAAAACAGGTCTGATTGTTACATAAAATTGGTAAAAAAATACGTAAAAATCAGCAGTTTCTTCAATTCTTTTGTATTTGTCTGCCTCTTTTTATCCAGAAATTTACCAATTTTTATTCTCAGCTTGCCAAGCCTTTCTCTTGTGCATGTATTGCTTTCCGTACGGAAAAAAGTAATGTATAAAGGATATAATTATACGAGTACGTACCCGAGAATGCATGATTTCGTAAGTGCATTCAAGTTTGAAAACTCACAAGCGTTAAATTATTACAATAAATGATGGATTCAAATACAATAATTAAAATTGTTTGGAAAAATGATAAAATTGAAATAAATAAATATTTTTTTCAAATACATGATACAAAACAAGTCATTTCTTCGAAAAAATAAAATTAAAAAAGGCTTTGTTTTATTAAGCCACTATTTGTGCAATATATATTGAACATCTGGGAGCATACATGTAACAGGGGGTAGGTGTGTGCTTCCTCCACCCAAAGTCGGACGTCCCCGCAATCGCCCGAAGCCAGAAAATTTTTGACTCTCCGCCATTTGTGGAAAATTGTATTTTTTCTCCGTTTTTAGGCGTTTTTTGACCCTTTTTGGCCAAAAACTGGAGGTCATTTACCCTCCCCTAAAAATGGCCGAGACCCCCAAATCCAAATTTCGAGCTGTTACATATATGTCTGGGAGGCACACGAATGTAAGCAGTTTGGACTTCCTGGATCCAGAAAACTTTGTCAAAAATATCTCAAAGTTATAATGTCGAAAATATTTCATTTTTTTAACGGCAGCAGAAAGTGTTTGATGGGAAATGTCGTAAATTGGTCTGTTTTTTACCTAAACCATCGATTTTTTATCCTTTGGTGCCATTAAAACTTTTTCGATCTCTTCATTTCACCCGAAATTCGGGCCCTCGATGTATATGGTTTTAAGTCATCTAGTCATCTAGAGTGTAGCTTATTATGCGATTAGCAGCCTTTTTTACTGAAACTAAAAATCGAATTTTTATTTCATATCGTTTAATAAGATTTCAGGGAATATTATAAAAAGAGACTATCTTGATGTTATTCGGATTTCTAATATTTACTCATACCTAATATCCGTTTAATTATGCTAATATCCTAATATTTTTTGTTGATTCTATTTTGTCCGTGAGCACAGCTCAGATTTAGGGAACGAATTAAGCTCCAAGTCAAATACAGTGAATTGGGAATGGACTTATTAAAAAGTAACATAAGCTTACACTCCTGTATTTGTCCACTTCTTCATCAAGTTTGGGAACATCTACCTTTAGGCAAATATCGGAGAGGTTCCATCGACTAAAGGATATACGAGTATGAACATATTAAGCGCTTTTTAGATTCATTAGCTATTTTGCCAAAATCCGAGAGTGGAAAAGTAATTTAGTAAAATTAACTGATACAAGACCAGAAACGTACGCAGAGGGGTGATTTGGGGGCTCTAGACCCCCTGAATGTACAAATGGAAAATTTCGTGGGGAAAATGAGGCGAAATGAAGGCCTAAAACGAATAAAAATTAAAACTTCTCTTCAAAAGTGCTATAAATTGATTAGAAACTATGTAATAACGTAGTTTTAATGCTATTTTAGTGCTTGTACCAGTTTTTGAGGTCATTTTGTCATGAGAAAGCTCAATTTGTGACCCCCCCTTGGATCGGCCATGCTGTGCATCTTTATACAAGACATCGCTTTAAGTCGAATGAAGCGTGAAGTAACAAATTGAATGGAAACGGCAAATTAATTTTTTCGCATAATTAACGACTTTTGTCAAAACTTTTGCCTCGCCCGTTAAATTTTTTAAAATAAACTTAGAGACCAAACAAAGACGAAAAGACATCCTAATTCGTCTTTGCAAACCCCGAATTACCGTTTTTGCTTGCATGCAATTGAAAGATTATTTAAATTTCATTTCAAAAAGTAAACTTTGCAAATGAACAGTTCCAAAATATAAATTCGCAACTACACTTTCAAACAATAGTTCCAAATATTTTTTTTCATTGTGAGGGAGCAGAGATTAGGAGGGTATAAATAGGACAAGAAACAAATAAGAATTGAAATTTTTCCGCAAAAAAGTGCTTACAATCAATTACAAACTATCAATTACAGTAGATTTTAAGTTATTTTAATCGTTCATATGTATTTTAAAGGTTAGTTTTTATCAAAACAGCTCTCCAGCTGGCTCGAAATACTGTTGACCCCCAGGTGGCTCATGCTATGCTGCTAGGGTAAACATGAAATTAGTTTCGCATCATTTATTTTTAAGCACGAGAATTACAAAAAAACACTAACTTAAGTTATTTCTCGGTGGTGATCTAGTCACACATGAGCGTGGGGGATTTTCCGAACAGTGGGGTTACCCCCAATCTGAAAATTCCCGCAAATATAAATATCCCCCAGAATTGAATTTATGACATGTTTTCTTGTGGATTTGAGCCGGTTTTGCCTCCTCCCATAATTAGGCTCCTGCTCATGTACGAATCTACAGAATTAAATTTAAAAAATTCTTTTTCGTGATGTTATGACTTTAATGGAAAGAAATATCGAAAAAAGTCTACATTTTTCGCTAATTCAAACTTTTGAATTTTCAGCAGCCCTTAGACTCTTGAAGATTCGGTCGCTGCCCATTTATGATCCTAACATAAGTATATAATCCTGTAGAAAGTTACACAGTTTGGCGTTTAGCGGCCTACAGTCCTTTTTTGAAAATGTTTTGTTCAATTCATTTAAATTTTTTTATATTCAATCGAAAGTTTTTATATATAAAAAGAAATAGCATAGCATATCCATCGTTTAAAGTGCAAAAAGATACACTAGAACAAATTTTCGCTTGGTCGTTATATACAGCATAGTACTACTTCGGTTTTAAATGCCAAAATTACCATGAGGTGCATGTCCCAATAACATGTGGCGCGATGAAGGAGAATGATTGGAATGGGGTGGGTTGATACCCTCAGAATTGGGCGGACCCCTATTAGACCTAGCATTTAATTTTTGGAATGTCTTTTGGATTTTTGTCTTTCTTCAACCAACCAAACCCCTCCCTCCGAAATTGGCTGACGTCCCTATATAAATTTGAGTAATGCTTGTAAAGTATTTAAATGAAGATCAATAAACGTGATATTAAACAACAGGATTTCAATTCTACTTACTTTCCTAGATAATCAATTGATATAGTCATAATCTTCATCAATACTTCGGAATGCAAGCGCAAATCTTCTTCAGTAAGTATATTATTTGTTGAAGGATCTCTGGCTGTTTGGATTAAAACTACGTAAGTATCGTACCAGGATACGTCATAATTCGGATACCACTTGTGTGTGTCGTTTTGAAGTTGTGACAATGAAACAAACATTTCCCGCGCAAAATCCAGCTCGTCGTGCAAAGTGCTATGACCTGCGGTTCGTTAGAAACAACGTAAATTGATTTACTCAGAATCGGCAAAAAACGGATGAAAATTTGAAATTTGTTTTTAAAGTGCTTTGACGTTGACCAGAAAACGTGTAATAACGTGTTTTAACGCTGTTTCAGCTATTTTACCAGTACTTAAGGTCATTTTGGTTCAAAAGAAGCTCTATTTTTCACATTCCCCTCCTAAACGGCTGAATACCCCAAACTCTTAGATCGGGCATGCTGTGCATCCATGGTCAAGACCCTCAGGAAAGAAAAAAGGAAAATTTTCGCACAAAAGTGAGACAAAATGAGAGCTGAAAACCGATGAAAATAAAAAGTTTTTTAAACGTGCTTGAAATTGATCAAATACAATAGATTAACACACTTTTAGCGCTAATTTAGCATTTAAACTGGTTTTTTATGTCATTTTGACCCAAAAAAGCTGAATATTTTATCACCAGACTGGATTACTCCCAGACTGGCTGGCCATGCTGAGCTAAGACGATACTGACAACTTACAAGAATTTAATCTTTAGTGTGTCCATTTATTATTTATTTATCCAAGTAGTCAACTGAGCATTTTACTAATAATCATCTCTCTTTCAAACATTCAGGTCATAATTAGAATGCATCGAGTGGATAAATCTAGTGCACTAAGAAGGCTATCAGCAGATAGGTTTATAGTTAAGATTATTATTCAGCAGACATGCTTTACAAATCGAACGTGCAACAATTCAGGGCACCTTCTTATTGCATGCTTACATTTTTGAAAGAGCAAGTTAGTGACATTTACCAAATTTCATATCTGACGTCGGGATTCGGAACCTAAAAGCAACCTTAGTTGTTCAGTTGTAGATGTTTACACCGAACTACTGGGTGTCACTTAACTTTTTGCTAGGGGGTCACAAATACAGCTCAAAGTTCTCATTTAAAATGCAATATATTGTTAGAAAGCTAATCAGAAACGAAACTTATTCACACTAAATCAAAGTCTATATGACCTACTATTTGCCTTGACACATTGTTTTCAAATGATGAGGTTCAATACAGAACAAATAAAAAAAATACATTTCTTATCGACATCTTCCGAAAATGTTTGAAAATAACGACAGGAGCCTATATCAGAAAATGTATATGATAATTAAAGTTCGAGTAGAAGTCAATTTTAGACGAGAGTAGGGACTCCATAATTCAAAACGCCCATCTGAAAACCAGCCAAAATGAAAAGTTTAAAAAATAAGAACATTGTCTTGATAATCCTAGAAAGGAATCCGACGTTTTATCCATTTTTCGCTGTTTTAAACCTTATCTTTTGTAAGCATTTTTAAAGACAGGTGTTGGTCGTATAAAACTTTAATTAATTGTCAATCACTTCAGTTTTTGACAAGCTATCGCATTTTACGTTTGAGAGTAGGAGTATGCCTATGACACCCCTAGAAAAAGGCTACGTGACACCGTGAATCCGCCAAACTATAGTAAGAAAATGCTTAAACATAGGATGCAATGTATCAGAAACTAATGTTAAAACCATTTAAAAGTTATTCCAGTCGACTGCGCTCAGGATGATTAATGAGCCTTGATAATAGGAGCTAGAAAAATATTTGTCTTTATTGAATTTTGTCTGAATTTCTTTGTTTTCTAATTTTAAATTCATTTTAAATTATTTCTGTAATTTGTTAAATGTAACTTAAAATTTAATATCAATACCTATTCGCAAAATAAAAATAAAGCGTATTTATCGAAATTGAAGGCTGTGTTGAAATCAGCAACGCAAGTGGCTTGATAGTCCACGGGTGAGACCCTATTTTGACGGCGGTCCGATGGTGCCGAAAAAGGATATTTAGGAGCCGCTCATCTAGCTATCCATTAGCATAAGAATCGCAAGAGAATTAAGAAAATTTTCAGCATAAAAAAATCGCAAAAATTCGGAGGAATTGCAAAATTTAGACTTTGAAGGGTATGCGAGGACGGGTCTTTTGAATCATTGGGTCACCACGACTATATGTGTATAGTATTTTGCAATCTGGTCTTACTCTCTATCCACAGTCTTTCCGCGTTGGTCTCCAATTTGATGCATTTTAAACCGAGTGTAAGGACGCCCAGGCATATAAAACCCAGCACAAGAACGTGAGCACAATGCCTTTGTACAAAGCAACCGAGCGAAAACAACACGTTTTGCATTAAGGCGCGAAGGTTCAGCGCAAAAATGTTTCCAGTCGCATATTTCTGCATTAAAAATAGCTTATGATTAAATTTCTGAAAGCAGCGGAGCTAATTAATTTCGAGTTTAATGGTTTTCGGTCCAAAACGTTGGCGTTAGCACGGTTCGGGGTCGGGGTCAGCGGAGTCCGATCAGCTCAGCGTATCCGAGTCCATAAGGAGAAGGGTTTGTGGGAGGTCTTGGCTTCCCTACAATTACCGACGACTCCGTTTTAAACCCAGAATTTTAGGTTTTTAAAAAATAGAAGAAAATATGTTGATTTCAGCTTTTATTAGCGAGTTCTGGTTCCAAAGTTGGCAGGAATTTAACAATTTTTTGAGCCCAAAAAGGCACTGTACAAAAATTTACCGATGTGACTCGCCAGAACTCTCATGCTGTACATGTATAGTATTGTAAGTGAATCGTGTAACATTTGGTTTGTTATACAAAATATAAACTCATCTAACCAACGATAACACCCATAGAATGATTTAAAGCAGCTCAATTAATACGTTTTTAGGCTGTATTGCAACAAAATTCGATTGACGACCGTATTTGAGGGTGTTTTGCCTTATTTAAACCGAAAACCTTTCTTTGTTCTTGTCGGACTCCGAAGGCTAGTCAAATCATTGGATGGAGAAGTTATCAATCAAATCAATATTCCAGTTTGGTATAGTTCTTCTTAATGTTGTGAATACCTTATTTCATCTGAATCTCGAATTCTGAAAGCACGATCTCGTTCTATTCCACTAAGCCTTGCACTTGCTCAGGTTTATAAACATGCTTAATTTTCTAAGATGTCCTGACAGTTTCATTTTTTACTTATTTTTCTATCAACTCTGTGTTTTCATTTTTTCGTTTTATTTTCTCGACTCTCCACTTTTTTGTCATTATATATGTTGGGTTCTCACTAAGTAAGATAAATTTATATGCATTTCGGCATAGAAAATCTTATACCTAGAATATTTTTCCAGGGGAAAAAAGGAAATATTTTTAGAGCACTTTTCGTCTTAAACACACAGCTGATAACCAAGGATCCACTAACCTATGTTGAAGTTAAATAGTCAGATCGACTTCAGAGTATAATTCAACAGTTGAAAAAATCTAAAAACTTTTATAACGATGCAAGGAACTATTTGTTGTACTTAGCATTGATCCCGGTTCAAAGATTCTTTCAGGTGCTTGAAACCTTTTACCCGACTACTCTGTGGAGCAATGCGTTTCTTGATTTAAAATTTCGACATGTGATCCAGATTTTTAATCATTAAATTACGTGCAAAATTTCATGTCAAAATCTTAGATAGGTAGAAAATTACAGCATCTTCCATTTTTGAAACGTTGGCATATACGACTTTTTTAGACATCGAGCATGTGTTACTTGATAGAATGTATGCTATTTACTGAGTATATAATTTAATCTGTGTTAAGTTTTGATGCAAACGTAGCTGATATACTATATTTCTTCAATTTCTTTAATTTTTTATGTTTTTAAGATATACGAAGAGAAGGAACACTGTTAGAAATGCCAAAAAATAAGCAATGTTTTTGTCACAGATTTGCTATTTTCGAGCCCAGATAGGCAAATTTTACTCAGTCCCTGGAATTTCCTTGCTGTGCATGTGCCAGGCTTTGATCGATATTCGCACGTATTCACACTAGAATAAACAAGATTTTGATCTGGTATAATCCTTTTCGAAACAAGCAATGATAATCTGGACTTTTACTCAAGTAGGCAATAACAATCTGGGTTTCTAGTCTTTGAATTTATTACTCCGTAGAAGCAAATTTGAAGCAGCTTGTATCTGGCCACATGTATAAACATCTCTGTTCCAGCTGAGCTGATTTTCATATCTAAGTAAACGAGTCACAAACAGAAAAGAATCACCAAGCAGGCCGTAGAATACATTGGTCAAAATAAGCAAGCAGACTGCTGTTTGTGCATGAAAAACAGTGAAATCAGGCAATTTTTTCAGGTACTGAGGGTCAGTTTTGTCTCCTAAAATATCACTTCATTATTTTCTTAGAATAAAAGCATAAATATTCAGTAGTCAAGCGCGAATTGCATCTCCATTTCGTTTGAATTTATAATGACCATATGTATAAGAATTTCCAAAATTTGTCGCTGTAAGCGCCAACGATCCATTTTTTAACCGTTCCAAAAATGGAACGTTGGCGCCTACAGCGACAAATTTTGGAAATTCCTATACATATGAGCTTAATTACCAGCACAGTATGCTACATACATATTCAAACTTGTGTAACTTTGCCAATATTTGACAAAAACTGATAAAACAAAAAGCAAAATGATTAGAAATTATTGCTCAGGTAGCAGTGCATGCAAAACTAAGCAACAACTAAAGCATCTAGAGTATGAAGTGATTAGTGTTGTAAAGTGCATTTTTGCTCCTCTTTGAATGTATGTAGCATACTGTGCTAGTAATTAAGCTCATTTATATTGCTTTCATGTTGTTGTTGTTGTTGTAATTGCCGTCACATGTTGTCATCCATCGATCGATCAAAGGTCTAGAGAGGCCACTACTAATTGTGGCCCTTTCCATAAGTCACTGACACGAGCTTGTGCTGGTCGGGATGGACAGTTGAAGAGGTGTCGTGTATCTTCTGTTGCCGCCAAACAACGTGGGCAGGTGTCAGGTGTGAGGCCGCTGGAGTCGAGTTTGCTGCGCGTGGACGCCAGGATGTAACTGTAGCCACATCTAAGTTGGGCTAAGGTAGATCTTGATTGGCGAGGTAGCAATTTCTCTTGTGGGGATATATTGGGAGGGCGTCGGTTTATTAGTGGGTTGCGTTGAATGAAACGAAGGCGACAGGCCTGGATAGCATTCTGATGGAGCTTTTCATTTGGAGAGCCAGTTCGCAAAAAAGCGCAACTCTTAGATGCAAATAGATCTAACAGCGCATATTTGAAAATATTTTTTATTTTTGGAACGTTGGCGGGTAAAAGGTTTTAACTCGTACCTGTAGATAAGCAAGTTGCTTTTCAAAATATATAACTTTCAATAATAACTATACGAACTCAATTCCAAATTAGGCAGAAGCCTTACGCATAAGCTAAAGCTTGATCCGGCTTAATCTTACACCGAATCTTCTTTCTAATTCAACCTCAAATCTGACTTTAGTCAGACAATGTCAAAGATATGTCGTTGGGCTTAAGCCAGGCTTATGGATTTTTAATACCTTTAGGATTAAGAATGGCTTAACTTATTTACGCTAACATTAAAATATGCAACTACAAAATTGTATGCCGCAGATATTACCTATCTACGGGCTTAAACTCGGCTTAACCTAGAAAGTATCGTAAACAAGGACTCAGATTAAGGTTCAACAACTTTATTTACTTATTTAAATTTAATACTCTTTCTTAATACCAATTACACAATAAAACATTTCGAATAAATTCAGTCTAGAACATAAAAGCAACTTACTTGCTCAACATATTGTAACGCCAAGTGACAGTCGCACCAGCTCGGACGAACCAAAAAGTCATTAGCGAATGAAATTCTTGCATTTGCTATTCCTGCCGGCCGTGTACTGGCCTGAAAAAGTCATTATTGGAAGTTTTAATTATTATCCGACATATTTTTATGGCCAAAAATTTCTTTCAGATGCATAAATAAATTAGATATCCAGAGCCTCAACATGGCTTTTTTAGATCTTAAGAATTTAAATTTTAACATTGTATTATTTCAAGGCAAAAGGAATCGAGCGTTTTATTCATGCACAAGAATAGATTATTCGCCGGAAGCTTAACTTGAATTCGTTACGGCCGACAAAGAGCTCAAACGAAATTACAGGTGCTAAGAATGCTCGGTCTGGCACTGTATGAGAAGTCATTTATGAACGAAAAAGCGGGTTCATTGACTTCATGACCTACGAATGCGGTGTAAACAACATAAATCACAAAATCAGTTTCATGCAGGCGTTTAGAGAAGATTTCGAATATGTTGTTGTTTTGATCTGCTATCTAATTAGTCTAATCAAAGGGCTTTTTGGTGCATCTTTGATCGAAGCCGTTAAAATTTAACCCGATTAAGATCGGAAAAATTCAATGGAATTACGTATACATAATTTTTCACGCAGTTTATTCAGCGGATTACTAGCATTAACAAATTAATGGTAGATAAATAACAAAATGACCGAAAAAGATTTCGTATATAACGTAGATGGTGCTGCACGTAATCAAGGTCTAGATTCAGAGGATCAGAAAAAATTAAAGGTCAATATCAAAACATTACTAGGTTTAGCGAAAACACTATCTTTGACGTTTCCATTATACCTCTTTTGTGACGACGCCCACAAATTGCAGAAAAAATTGACAATTTTAAGAATAGAAACTTGGAGAACTAATCGATTTTACAGGGATTTGTCAGATTTTACAAGTTTAATTAACACTCAAACAGATTTCAGGTCAACATGCGTTACGCCGTGAAGCGATTCTGCGTAAGTATATTTCGGAAAACTTCAGGACGGTTGCTAGTGGTAGTCGGACTATAAAAATGGTTCAGCAACCGGGCAAGAAGTTAGGCAAAATATTTCACAGCAGAATTTTTATAGGCAGTCATTTCTTTGATAGCTGGGAAAAACTTCTGCAATCTTAGTAATATGAGAAAAGCGTAAAACGACTAGCATCTCTTTTATTCATTGATTAAGCGTAGGACCCTTAAAGTTGAAGACACTTACTCGAGAACCTCTGTCCATGTCTTCGCTGTGGATTCAATCACTTCCAGAATAACCATGTGAGCAGTTTCAGGAGCAATTGCTTAAACCGACCGAGTTGTAGACGGATTACTCTATCGAATAAATTCTCAATAAATGCCAGTGTGAACTAAATCCGAAATACTGCATTAAGTGTAAAGTAAGGATAGAGCGTGCATGATATTGTTTATTTGCTCTTGCTGCAACCACTATAGTCTGTTCCATTCCAAACGGCCCATTTTCGTTTTATGGTTTATTACTGTAACGGAATATTTCACGCTTCATGTTGTTGACGGCAGTTTTTTAGACGCATTAAGTCAAGCGGAACACGTTAACCATCAATATGAAGAGTTTAAAGCAACCAGGCCTTGTGAACGCATAAATTGAAGAAGGCATTCGTGCAGTGAAAAATTAATTCAGTAATAAGACTAGCGGAAACGGATCGTTTGGAATGGAACAGACTATACATGTACATACTTTGTTTGAATAAAATCCACAATGCAAATGTCACTCTTACTGCCTTTCCTTTACGGTTTTATCAGTCGTTGAAAAATTAAAAAAGAAAGAAGCAAACGATCTCATGTCCTGCTATTCGTGTTCTGACATCATTGGTTAATATTTTAATAATCTTGTCTTTAATTCGAGAGCGTTTTCAGAAGAAATTTGAAAGCTTCAGTGCCCTCAGACCAATGTGTGATGGCATCATTGGCTTGTTTAAACTATTTTTACACCGCACTGTAAACCAATAGAAAACCGTAAATTCAGAAATAAAATAATTTACTGTAGACTGTTTCTACAAATGTAAAGTTGGGCACAAGTTTTAAGAATTTTTCCGAAAGTAAGCCGACAGATTACGATAATTATATATCAAATCATTGCTGTAATCGCAATCTGTCAGCTTATTGTCGAAAAGTTTTTCAAAATTCATGCCCAAACAAACAGACTATAAATGTTTGAAATCGCAAAAGCTGAAATTCAATTTAATTCTAAGCATTTTTTGATGATATAAAATTTTAGATCTCAAAGGGCAAAGATGGGTACATATGTACATATCTAGCTATCTGACACAATTGTTAAAAAGAAATATTCAAGTATGTCAGTTTGCGTCAAAACATTCACAAAATGCGCACGATTTGGCGAAACACTTCAAATAAATGGAATATGTGCATACAAATTTGCGAGAACAATCTGCGCGATTGACATTCTTACTCAGTTCTTACTTCGTATTTAGCTGCTTTAAGAGGAGGTACATAAATCAGATAGCGCGTTAGCGCCACACCTGGAGTGTGGGGGTTGGAAAGGGCAACCCACAGAAACCAAAATATCCCCTCCGAAACCAAAATACCCCCACAGAATTCAATTTTTTAAATATTTTGTTTGTTTCGCAATTTTTTGTTGCCAATGGATATTGCTCGATGAGAAACGTTGAAACATAGTGTTTTTTAATTATACCTCCATTTTTAAGCCCATTTTTAACCTGTGAAAAATCTTGCATCCCCGCCACAGAATTTTAGTACCGCCCACCTATGGATGGTTAGCGCGTACCTATCTATAATATATGTACTAAGGTACTTAGCATAGTCCACCCCTTCACAGCAACACCGGCACGCACACTTCTGTGTTGTGCGGTTTTTTTAAGATAAATAATAAAACATTCGAATGTAGCTTTTTTGATTATTCTTACACTTCTGCACGATGTTTTAAGAGTATGTTAAGTTTTACTGTAAGTAATAAAGTATAGTTATTAGATTTTTTGTCGGTCAAACGAGTTTTCTAACTCAGTTTTGAATTCTGTTTAGTCTGGGTTTTTATAAATTGTAGACAAATGACTAAGCACAACACATTAATTTTTATTTTTTAAACATACTTATCTTCAGACTGACAGTGTAAAGAGTGTGAAGAATCTTGAGGGTAAAAAGACATGTTTTGACCTGTTTTTTGTCTGCCAACAACTCCAAGTCTCAAGACATTTATTTCAGTAGAAATATAAAACGGTTTGAGGGCTACTTTCGGCGTAACAGCAAATTGTTGTACACTCAATACGGACTCAGATATTAGGGTTTAAAGTTTACACTCTAGTGGATGATGTGAAAAACGGGTTTCATCTAAGATTTCTCCGCCAACTTCTGCGGTTAGAAGTCGGGGCAAGTTGAATAAAATAAAAATAAAGTACATTCCAAGGTTTACACGTCGCAGCAAATTTCGATCAAAAAACGCAGTATTGAGTTATAAATCGGGGTGTAAATTTCGAAATCAGGGGTGTAAAGAGTGTAACTTTAAGCGAAAAACACATCTTGACTTCATACCTCCCGCAATTGCTTACTATTGATGTAACACAATTAGCTGCGACGTGTACCCCTCAGAAAATACTTCATTTTTATTCTATTTGACTTATCCCGAAATTATAAACGGAGAAAATGACGAACAAAAAGGACCAAAAAGTATTTTTCAACCATCGACCACATTGTAAACTTTAAGAGTCTGAACCTAACTCCCCATTAAATGTAAAGAAATTCGGTTTGGGCCAGTTTGTAGCCTTTGAATCGTACTAGATTTGTATGTTAAACTTCTGTTCCACAAAATATTTAAGATGTTTTATTAATCAAAATAGGGAAAAAAGTTGTTTCTTTGCCCCATGCTGAACTCCTTATTTTGAACATTAACCTCTAACTCAACATTGAGTTTTTGAACGCGGTTTACTGCAATGTGTAGCCCCTGAGACGTACTTTGTTTTTACTTAATTCAATTTGTCCCGACTTATAATTGGAAAGGTATGGCGGAGAAACCTAAGACAATACCTGTTTTTTTACACATCCACTAGAGTGTTTAGTTTAAAATCATATATCTTACTCCGTATTGAATGTAAAAAAGTTTACAGGTGAACGGAAAGTAGTCAGTGGGTCGTGCTACATTTCTACCAGAAAAAAATTTCTTGAGACCGGAGTTTTTGGCAGATAGATAAAGAGATCAAAATCTATTTTTGATTAACACTCTTTACACTGCTCTTCCGGGAATAAATCTCTCAAAAAATTCAAGAGAACGTTTAGATTTTACTTGATTGCCTATATTTAAAAACCCAGACTAAACAGATTGCAAAACTGAGTTGCAAAAGTCATGTGGCCGGCAGAAATTTAAAAAGTTTGTTATAACAGTACGGTAAAACTTTACACGCTCTTCACACACCAGGTTGAAACGTAAAAAAATTTTTAAAAATGCGGCATCGAATTTTTTATTATATGTCTTTCAAAAAACCGTACAATACAAAATTGTCATCTTATAGCTGTAGGGGGTAGTCACTTATCAGGGGTTCAAGTATATTCTAGGTACGCGCTAATACGCTACCTATGATTAATAAAACGTTGCACAGTAAAACTTTATCGATACTGAATGCTGTGTATGTGCAGCATCGTGATTGTTGTTTAAGTTTAAACCATTTTTGTTGTTGATCAATAACCTGTTTAGCATAACATCGTGCATAAATTTTAAGAATTTTCATCGACAATAAGCCGAGAAGTCACGATATTTACATACCAGATCAATACTATAATCACAATCTGTCAGCTTATTGCCTGAGATGGTTTTTAAAATTTATGACTAAACTTATGTGAAACAGACTATAGATCATTCAGAAATTAATATCTGTGCACACGATGTCGTGGAGTGGACAGTGGCGGATCCAGGATTTTCCTAAGGGGGATGGGAAGGCGGAACCCGAACTTGGGCGGAAAAATTAGCCGTTTTAACCCGAAAATCGCTGAAAATCGCTCAAAAACCCTTAATTTTGTGCACTATTTTGGGCCAATGGGGCGGCCGTCCCCCCGCTTCCCCCAAAATCCACTACTGGAAGTGTGCTATAGTGAATATTATTGTACAAGAATAAAATATGTACCTACTACCATACGTGGGCAGCAAGAAAATTCTGGGGGGGGGGTGCAAGATTTTTTGAAGGTCGAAAAATGGCCTTAAAAATGGTGGTATGGTGATAAAAACACCATTTTTCGATGTTTCTCATCAAGCACTATCCATTGGCATCAAAAAATTGCGAAAAAAACGAAAAAAATTTTCAAAAATTGAATTCTGGGGGTATTTTGATTTCTGGGGGGTGGGGTATTTTGGTTTCTGGGGGGTGACATACCCCCCAAACCCCCACGCCCAGGTGTGCCTACTACCAACATAGGTAGGTGCAGCTCATATTTTAAAAATGGACGCGTAAGAAGGTAATAGATTTGTAGATGCGACCGATCATGAAAGAATAGTTTTGAAAAATGAGCTTGCTAGGCGAGAGTTGTAAACTAAGAGGAGCTTTAAGTTTAAACCTACCATTAAATTATAAAGATAATAATAAAAGATTTGAAGCTTTAAGAAAAAGAAAAATGTGGTAAATTAAAACAAATTTAGAGGATATGATGAAACATTATTGTTGAGAATGGGACGATCACGTGCTATGTATAATGACTCCTTGATTAAAAGAACAAAAGAGTTGGATGCTCGACTGATAACCTTGAAGCAATCTGATGTAATTGGATGATTGCTATTTGAGATATGTTTGTGAAGAGCATATAGACTATCACCCTGAATTGGCTTTCCTGTAGCAAATGAGATGCCAGTATGCTCTGCCATTCTACTCCCAGAATGTCGGCGAGTTTCACCGATGTAACTAGCCATACAGCTAGAACACGTATACTTATATACTAAATTTGAGAGTAGCTTAGCAGGTACAGCATCCTAGTTCTTGAAAAACCGGCTGATACACATGACAGGTTTGTAAACAAACCTTACTCTAATCTGAGGGTAAAATGCAGATATAACCTTTAGAATTCTGCTGCGTACATTGTAGCCATGCACACCAGTGTAAGGCAAAACAAGAGAATAGCATAGTTTATCACACCCGAATTTCATGTCATCACTCTTACTATAAATTTTTGTCATAAAGTCTGATATGACCTTATCAATCAAGCTAAGCGGATATTCATTTTGCAGTAGAGTCTGCTTCTCCTAATGTACGTAGCACAATGAAATTTGAAAACAACATCAACGAGCTCTAAGCTGATCAGTCATCATAAAAGATTAAATAATATTTTTGATCGATTTTGGGATTAAGAAGAGAATAAAGACTTTTGAACGAAATAAATAATCACACGAAATTTACCTATTCCTCTACCAATTATCAAGAAATCCTCGACGATGGGAAACACCGACCTCACCCTCGGTATAAAGATACCCCTGGGTGGGTTTTATATTTTATACTAACGCTATATACACGGTCTTGTGCTGGAAACAAAAATAACACAAAAAACGACTAAAACGTACTTGACGATAAAATCGTACGTCAACCAACTAAAATGATGATCTCATAGGATCATTACAGTAAACGAAAGTTTACATTAAAATAACATAATACGGAATTACTTTTAACTCACAACGAATGTTCTGAACTAAGATGAGCGGTAATGCATAAAACAATTACTATTATCACATGCTTAATTCTATGTTACCGGACAAGTATCTTATTGTTTTTTATATTGAAAATTTGGGAAAAGATGGGAAACTGAAGGCATAGCCCACAGTACACTATCGCGCAATAGCTACTAGTATTGGCTATGTTAATGGCTACCGCGAACTGCTAATACTAGTTCGCAACCGTGTAACTCTCGTAGTTACATAATTATAGTCTGTTTCACATAACTTTGTGCATAAATTTCTAAGAATTTTCAATAACCGAGGGTTACGATAATTATCGAAATGGGACGTTTTGGCGCCACACTCTTTGTAATATTATTAATTATTTACATTTCATTTATGGATAAAGTATAATACAGATTTTAAAAGCCCATTTAATTCTCTACGTGTTGATATAAATTACTTTCAGAATAGGTTTCTTTGAATTCAGTGAGATAATTAAGTGCATCTAAATATACATTGGATTTTCTACACTTTTTTCAGTCATACACAAATGAATACTCATCGAATCGAAAAGAACAATCTGCTATTTTGTAGCTTGTAGAACCTGCTTTCTAATTATATAATTTATTTTAAAATTGATTAGGAATTGGCTTAATATAGAATAATTTTTAAGTTGCTGGCGTTCAATTGGCGGCGCGAAAACGTCGTAGACCCGATAATTATATATCAGATCAATGCTATAATCGGAATCTGTCAGTTTATTGTCAGAGATACTTTTAGAATTTATGACCGTAATCGTGTGAAACAGTTAGTGCTGGGCATAATACAATAAGTACGTTGGATGAAAAAGTTATAACCCGGCATTGAACCCGGATTGCTTCGACAATAAGCAGACGTTCCACCGCTGAGCTATGTGGGAGTTCTTGACGTCTCTTAACATATTAGTCTATTGTGTTTAGAGTGTCAACTTAAAATAAGCTGAATGCACGATTTTTTTCTGAAAGTTGATTGATCTGCTGACAGACGAAAATAAATTAGTCCATATAAATGTTATTGAAAAGCCCTTCTTTGCTACGTAGCTACAGTGAGATACAACGACGTACAGTAAATAAGAAAGAAATGGTTACTGTAGCCTTCGAAAATATTTACTGAAAAAGCTCTAGGACAAATGAAAAAGACTATAGGTAATTTACAAAACCAATAGCAAAGCTAAATTGTTGGACCCCGCCCGAACACCTATAGTCTGTTTTGTTTTATCTATAGTCTGTTCCTTTTCCAAACGGCCCATTTTTGCTTTACGGCGTATTACTGTAGCAGAATATTTTACGACTTATAGTCTGTTTCATTTGACTTTGCAGTTTTTTTATTTCTTCGCAAAAATTAGGCTACAAAAGTAATTTAAAATCATGTTACAGTAATGCAGCTTAAACTGACATGCGTTTCTATATGACTCAATATACTGTAGAATATCATATTCGTTGCTTTAGTTAAAAACACTTTTGTAATCACTTTAAATTTTTTTCAAAAACCTAAAAGCTTAATGAAACAGACTATAGGTTGTTGTGACAGTCCTTTAGATGCACCACTTGTAAAGCAAAGAGCATTAAACATCAATAAGAGTTTAAAGCAACTATAGTCTATTTCAAACAATTTCGTGCATAAATTCTAAGAATTGTAACTATGACAGCTACACGGTACGAACAGTATTCGAACATTGTATAATTTATATCGCCGGAGCCAGTCGTTTACAGCGTTTGACCATAGCGGATTATCATAACTATTCGAGTAGCCACCCTAGCGATGTGCTAGCTCGAGGTTATGCCTTCAGTTCTCATTTAAGCCCCATTTTTCAATTCAAAATCCTTTAGGTACTTGTCCGGTAAAGCTGAGTTATGTGTATCTTAACATCAGTAATTTAATTGTTTGAATTGCCGCTGTAAATATCTTAATCTTATGACTTAACTAAAAGTAATTTCAATTGTTGTTAATTTGTTTTCGATGTCAATTAGACATCATTTTACTGTAACTATTCTGAATGATAGAGTTAGTTGGCGTCTGGGTCAAGTCGCTATTATTCCGAGGAGCGCGTTTTATCTTTTATTTGTTTGTGCCGGCTTGTAGCCGTGCTTTGTGATTTGTGTTAATAAATAGTGGAAAATTAGCCACCCAGAGATAATGTACATCGAGGGTTGGTCGGGCGTCCGCGACGAATTATTTTATATTTTATTTCGACCATCTTGGAAAGGTAAATAATGTTTGTCTTATCTTCACTTTATTTTCGAAAAGTCTGTTATCTTTCTCTCAACCCTAAAATAGCTAAAAATTATATTTAATCTTTATGATGATCGCCCAGTTGAGAACTCACTGTTGTTAAATTCGAATTTTAGAGTGCTACACTAATTTCCGAACCCAAAACATTTCGGAACAGCCTTAACCACTTAAAATAAGTTGAATAATCAAATTGAGATTGGGGTTGAGATAGGTCAACTGACCTTGCGAGCGTTCCGGGATTAGGTAGGTACCAGTGTTAGGAATTAGGGCGTAGCTGCTGAGAATCCTGACGAGAAGCAGTCAGCAATATTAGGACCAAGGGAGTCAAAGCCGTAAGTCAACAAGGGTCAAAGGGTTTTGCTAAACGCACTTAAGGAGACCTGGCCAGCGCTCAGAGCAGTTTAGGTACCTAAGTAAGTCCTGAAGGCAAATTCAAGCCGTCTCTGAATCACATTAGTAGATACAAACCGCCTGTATTTACACTGGAACGTCCCCCTTTGAGGTTGCTAGCTACAACCGACCTGGTCAGTCATCTTAAATTTATTTTTTCTACCCAAAATCACTATTTTTGGCTATCTAAACATGTGTAATGTTTCATTCACCTCTGTTATGGTAACAACCATGTTCGTGGCAGTGCGCATGTAAGTAAGCGTTTGTGGCAAAGATTTTGTGTATTGTGGTACCTTTGCCTATATATATTCTCTATTTCCGTCGACCCTCTGGTGATGACAACAACGAGGGCGCTTATATTTTTCTATAAACATCGACCCCCAGGCAACGATTCATTATTATTTTCCCTTGTCGATATATTTTGCTACCTAAATTTTTGCCCACATTCACTCTAAGTTTGCACGTTTTACGGTGCTTAGGCTTAGTCTTACTTATTTTTCTGTTTCACGTTGGTTACATCTTACCTAGAGTGAGCAAGTACTATAAACGTGAAAAACCTGTTTTTGATCTCGTCAAAAAGTCAAATTCAAAAAATTTTTTTGCAAAATTTTAACATACCTGATTTTTCTTTACCCAACGTTATATTTTTGTACATTCATTTTTACCTAAAAATAGGTAACAAAAAAGTTTTGCGAACGCCTCCTGGGAAGAAGAACCCTCCAACTCCATCTCGCTCAACTCACCAACCGCAAATCAAAAATTCCAATTCTAATTCAAATGTTAATAATAATAAATTACCCACCCCATTAAATGCACTACCCGTTTTGCATTCTGACGATGACTCTATAACCAGTAATGATCAAACAAACATTAATTATTATGCTTCTGCCGTAGGTGATAATTCATCAAACAATATGATCATAAATAAGGATCAAATTCTTAACGAGTTGAATAACCAAGAAACTGGATCCGACCCGTGTGTGCTAGTCTCTGACATAGAGTGCAATAATAGCCTTAGCCTAAATGCCAAAAATAATTGCGCTGAATCTACCATTACTAACGAACTTATTTTTGAAACGCTTTGGTCTATTAGTCTCCAATTTTCTCATCTTTCTTTGCGTGTAAACCAAGATAAGCATGAAAATTTGGAAGAAATGCGTAAACTTCAAGTGGAAATAAGTAATCTACTTAAGCTGCAATCGGTTTCTGAATGCATCAAAACTAATCCGTCACAGCGCAAAAATATTCCTATGGATAGCAAAATTTTGCTAACTCTTATTCACAGCATAATAATCATTCTGCTTGCGTGCAACTTGCATCTTCTACATTACCGTCTAGCCGTTGACCATTGAATCCTTGTTTGCATTCCAAAATTGTTACGGAAAATTCTGCACCTAACTTTTTGAGTTGTGCACCATTATCGGCTGATTTATCAAACGTTTCTATGAATATCGTTTCGCAACAGTCACAGAATTTGGTTAATATGGAACATTTACCCACAATTTTAAAGCCGTCTGTACCAATTTTGCAGATGTCATCATCTAGGCCGTTGCCACTGTTGAACTGTAACGCGCCTCTTTTTGTGCCTTATTCCTTAAATTCGACTGCGCAGCCGATGTTAAATCTTCCCCCGCTGCAATATTTTCCTTTGAATGTTGAATGTGAGTAGTACGTGGCTCCCTGGTCCCAATGGTTAAGGATAGGCAATGGTTAAGGACAGGCAATGGTAAAGAATAGGCAATGGTTAAGGATAGGAGGCCGGTTCCAGCCATAGGCTGGCCCCAGTGTTACAGCATATACAGTGTTATGGCATAGGGGTCGGCCTATGCGTCTGGCACCAATGTTATAAGATAGGCAATGGTTAAGGATAGGGGTCAGCTTATGAGTCCGGCCCCAGTTTTACAGCATATACAATGATGAAAGATGGGCAGATCTGCTCCCTGGACCGAAATTGAGGTAGTGCTAAGGAGCAAATGGCTGAATATGTGGTCGAGGTTGGGGGCCTGCCCGGGGAGGGGGCGCGTCCAGTCCAGGGCCAGGGGCCCAGGGCCATGGGAGGGGTAAATTTCCCTGGGGAAAAATTCAAAGAGCTTTAACTCAAGAGCCCACAGTCGGATTGAACTCAAATTTTTAGGGTAGGATGAACGTATGCCGGGCATGTAATGCATACCATATGTACAATCAACCTACAGTATACCAGCATAAGTTTACACTTTTGCGTAACTCATTAACGACTAACCAGATTTTGTTCAAATTTTCAGGATATGATGTATATAGGCAAGGCATGCTATGTACAGAATTTCAGCGCGCAGTCTACAGTATACCAATTTACTTTACACTTTCTTATATAACACTATATTTCAAGAACTATAGGGTGGATTTAGCTCAAATTTCCAGGATAGGGTGAGCATATGTTGCATGTGTTATCCTATTGATATGAGCATGTAATATACAGTATACCAATTTACTTTACACTTTCTTATATAACACTATATTTCAAGAACTATAGGGTGGATTTAGCTCAAATTTTCAGGATATGGCGTATATAAGCAAGGCATGCTATGTACAAAATTTCAGGGCGCAGTCTACCGTATACCAATTTACTTTACACTTTCTCATATAGCACTATATTTCAAGAACTATAGGGTGGATTTAGCTCAAATTTTCAGGATAGGATGAACATATGTTGCATGTGTTATGTTATTAATATGAACATGTAATCTACAGTATACCAATTTACTTTACACTTTCTCATGCAGCATTATATTTCAAGAACTATAGGGCGCATTTAGCTCAAATTTTCAGGATAGGGTGAGCATATGTTGCATGTGTTATCCTATTGATATGAGCATGTAATGTACAGTATGCCAATTTTGATTTACACTCTTTCAGATATAGTTATAACTCAAGAACCAATGATCAGATCAGGGCTCAAATTTTCAGGGTAAGATATATAAATTGTAGCTGAGCTATGTACAAAATTTTAGCGCGCAACCTACAGTATGCCAATTACACTGGTTTTTCAGATGATGATGACAAAGGGATTGATGTAAAGTACCCTATGGAGATTTCATTTTTCATAACTAATAATCAATTATAATAAACATGCCCAAACCTGTCAGTAAGCCTAGCAGGGAAGGGGTAACAACAATTTGGCAGTGTGTGTGTGTATGCATGCGTTTGTGTGTTGGGGGTAGCAGTCCCTGTGGGAGTCCACAAGCGCCACCAAGGTCCACAAGCACCACCAAGGTCCACAAGCGCCACCAGGGCTCCTTTACATTTTATGCCGCTTTACACTTTACACTTGCTACCCCTGCCACTCAGTCTTAAATATATCTAAAATGTGCCAAAGTAAGACAAAGCTAAGCCAAGGACTGGATGTGAGTGTAAACTAAGCTTAGGTAAGCCAAGGTGTAAAACAAGCCTAAGCATTATAGAAATTTATCAAGCAGTGTATGGCTTCCTGTCCCTTTATGTTCACATGGCAGATTATGCAATTAAGTCTTGAGTGTAGAGTAAGTGAATGTTGTAAAGCAAATTCGAGTAAGCCTAGCTAAGCTAGGGAGTAAATTGGGCCTAAGCACAAAAGGAGTGTGTATATATAGGTTTGACTTCCTGGTCCTTTGACTTCCTGGTCCTTCGACACAAACTGATCTTTTTGACTTCCTGGTCCTTGCTTAAATGTCTTGAAACAGCGGTCCGCTCTTGCAACACATCAACACGCTTATGCATGTTGTGTGTACCCTCTGCCATTGCAAATGATGGACCGAGTGAGCTAAAATCTAGGATTTAGATTGAAACAAGCATGTGTTGTAAAAGATGCACCTCACATGCTGTAAGTTCGTGAACTAATTTAGCTGAAAATTTGTTGATTGTGGGTCATGGTCGAGAAAATCTAGTAGTTTTACTGTTTTTAGCTATTTTTACGTCAAAATACACTGTTTTTGGCTCAAATAGCTCAATGGTAGGTTCAATGGTAGGTTCTGCATGTGTCTTGCAAAGGAGATCAGCATTAACTTATATACTGTAAAAATGAATACATGAGGAAGAATAGCTCAAATTGATTTAGAATTCAACATACAGGTCATACACCTTTAACAAAGTGTGTACTATTTGTAGAGCTGAGCACAAAGCAACTGACACTATTATGATTAGTTAGGTCTCCGAGGCTATTCTTCTCTGCTGAGGAGTTTAACAAAACCTTTCATTCCAATACAATTAATGCCTCAGAAACATAATTAACATGTATTATCAACTTTAGTTGGTTCAATCACTTCTTCTTTATTTGTATAACTTAAAGTAAAGTGTGCACTTAATTCAATTACATGTGAGCATTGAAAATGGCTCATAGATTGTAGAACAATTAGAAGGAAAGTGTAGGCAAATTGAGCAGTTTAGAAAAAAGTGTGCAGAGGTTGGAAAAAGTGGGCAGAGTTTGGAAAAAAGTGTGCAGAGTTTGGAAAAAAGTGTGCAGAGTTTGGAAAAAAAGTGTGCAGAGTTCGGAAAAAAGTGTGCAGAGTTTAGAAAAAAGTGTGCAGAGAAAAAGTGTGCAGAGTTTGGAAAAAAGTGTGCAGAGTTTGGAAAAAAGTTTGCAGAGTTTAGAAGAAAGTGTGCAGAGTTTGGAACATTTTTCACACGCTATAACATAGGAAGTGTGCAGAGTTTCGAAAAAAGGTGTGCAGAGTTTGGAAAAAAGTGTGCAGAGTTTCGAAAAAAGTGTGCAGAGTTTCGAAAAAAGTGTGCAGAGTTTGGAAAAAGTGTGCAGAGTTTAGAAAAAAGTGTGCAGAGTTTGGAAAAAGCGTGCAGGGTTGGGAAAAAAGTGTGCAGAGTTTGAAAAAAGTGTGCAGAGTTCGGAAAAATACCTAAAAATTATTAAAACATATTTTGGGGGTAATTCAAATGTCATTATCATTCAGCCAACTATAATATGATAGAGACATGTAGTGTAAGTGGGTGGGCCTGAGTTCAGCACTTTTTAGGGCTAAGAGCGACAGACGAGAATGATATGGTCAAAAACTCTTTTTGCTTTGACATAGTTTATTAAATAAATTATACAGGTATATTAGACTTAACAATTTGATGACATAGGCATGTGCCTGAAATAGAAACACAAGAATAAGCATTTAGGGTGGCTTACTTGGGTAGTGTGGCTGTGAAATAATTTAATAGTCAGCTAATTTTCATATAATAGGTATTATTTGCACACACATTTGCTACATAACTGTCCAGGCTGTTTGTTGGCTATAACATTCATTATTGCAATCCCTCTTACATATAGGGAGACATTGCATTTTCAAGGACCAGAGACATAAAGATTACAATACTGTTAGGTAGTCTTAAAGAATATACTGCATACAGTAGACAAAGTCTGTTGAATTTATAAGAGTGCTTGTAAAGTTTGGAACATTTTTTTGTAAAGTTTCAAACATTTTTGTAAAGTTTTGAACATTTTTGTAAAGTTTGGAACATTTTTGTAAAGTTTGGAACATTTTTGTAAATTTTGGAACATTTTTGTAAAGTTTAGAACATTTTTTGTAAAGTTTTTCCAAACTCTGCACTTTTTTCTCTGCACACTTTTTTCTAAACTCTGCACACATTTTTCCAAACTCTGCACACTTTTTTTCGAAAGTCTGCACACTTTTTTCTAAACTCTGCACACTTTTTTCCAAACTCTGCACTTTTTTCTAAACTCTGCACACTTTTTCTAAACTCTGCACACTTTTTCCGAACTCTCACACTATTTTTCCAAACTCTGCACACTTTTTTCCAAACTCTGTACACCTTTTTTTCAAACTCTGCCCACTTTTTCCAACCTCTGCACACTTTTTTCTAAACTGCTCAATTTGCCTACACTTTCCTTCTAATTGTTCTGAAATCTATGAGCCATTTTCAATGCTCACATGTAATTGAATTAAGTGCACACTTTACTTTAATTTATACAAATAAAGAAGAAGTGATTGAACAAACTAAACTTGATAATACATGTTAATTATGTTTCTGAGGCATTAATTGTATTGGAATGAAAGGTTTTGTTAAACTCCTCAGCAGAGAAGAATAGCCTCGGAGACCTAACTAATCATAATAGTGTCAGTTGCTTTGTGCTCAGCTCTACAAATAGTACACACATTGTTAAAGGTGTATGACCTGTATGTTGAATTCTGAATCAATTTGAGCTATTCTTCCTCATGTATTCATTTTTACAGTATATAAGTTAATGCTGATCTTCCTTTGCAAGACACATGCAGAACTTACCATTGAACCTACCATTGAGCTATTTGAGCCAAAAACGGTGTATTTTGACGAAAAATAGCTAAAAACAGTAAAACTACCAGATTTTCTCGACCATGACCCACAATCAACAAATTTTCAGCTAAATTAGTTCACAAACCTACAGCATGTGAGGTGCATCTTTTACAACGCATGCTTTTTTCAATCCAAATCCTAGATTTTAGCTCACTCAATCCATCATTTGCAATAGCAGAGGGTACACACACATGCATAAGCGTGTTGATGTGTTGCAAGAGCGGACCGCTGTTTCAAGACATTTAAGCAAGGACCAGGAAGTCAAAAAGATCAGTTTGTGTCAAAGGACCAGGAAGTCAAAGGACCGGGAAGTCAAACCTATATATACACACTCCTTTTGTGCTTAGGCCCAATTTACTCCCTAACTTAGCTAGGCTTACTCGAATTTGCTTTACAACATTCACTTACTCTACACTCAAGACTTAATTGCATAATCTGCCATGTGAACATAAAGTGACGGAAGCCATACACCGCTTGATAAATTTCTATAATGCTTAGGCTTGTTTTATACCTTGGCTTACCTAGGCTTGGTTTACACTCATCCAGTCCTTGGCTTAGCTTTCTAAGTGTACGAGGTTGACCATTAAAGGCATAGCTTTTTTGGCAGTAATTGAGCTGCAGCAAAGTTTTTTCTATATTTATATTTTAGGCTTACCTGATGTGAATATCCTGATTTCATAATTTTTGTTCAGTTTTTTCATAGATATCTAGTTTTACTTAATTGTACCTGATGATATTGATTCGAAAATCAAAATTATTGAGTAACTGGAGGTCATTTGGTACCTAATGCTAGTCGAGGTCAAAAATCTACAGATATTCATGTCTAATATAGTGAAGTTCTTAACTAGTGCCTTTGTTTTCAGCAGTATTAAAATATGACCAAATTTTCAGGGCTGGCGTGACGTCCTTTTTAAAGATGGGAGGTCCAATTTCGAATCCCGAACTTGCACGGTTTAATGGGGAAGACAGGGGAATTAAGATGCATCTGGTAGCCTGGTATTAAGGTCAAACGATAGCACAACATAGACAATTTTAACAGAAGATTTGGAATTGTCAAAGGTTGTTAAATTTGAACCCTATTTGTTGGCAGCTAAGCAAAGGCATCATTGAGCTGAAAACATTAACCACTTTTTTCATTAATTTGAACAAGATACACAAAATCCTCTGCTAAAACAAATAGTATCTGGTGATGAGGACGGGTTTACATTGCTATAGCCTAAAAACTAAATATCAGTCAATTCAGCGAGTAGGGGAGGCATTAAGACCATAAACGTGATATTGGTGTAGCTTTTATTGGGATTCTCAGTCCTATATTGATTGACTTTACATCAATTAATGTAATAATAATAAATGCCACTTATTATTGCAAACTCCTGAACCAGTTGCAAAAATTAATCAAGAAAAATGGAAGGGGATTATGTTAGGGGTATTGCTGATTTTGCACAATAATGCACCACTTTACGAAGCAAGGCTTTCACATGAAACTATGGTTAATTGCAGGTTTAACTAGTTGGATCATTCGCCCTAATGCCCTGATTTTGTATCATTAGGCATCCTGTTTTTCAAAAATGTAGGTCCTTTCATAAAGGGATGCGATTTTCTGTATGATAGAGTAAGCTGAAATCTGAGGTTGAACTCTGGTTTTGGGGGTCAAAGTTCAATCTGTGTCTGATGAGCATGTCTGATGACCATGTTGAAAAAAGAGTATTGGTTTTGCCATACTGATATTTCTCAACAAAAAGCTATACTTTTATTGATCAACCCTTGCACATATGTATACTGTATGCATAAGTGGTGTTCCTGTTGTTTTTTATACATACTCAGAAAAATATACGTGTTTATATAGCTGAACTGCGATCAACTACTGTCTAAACCATGCGTTAATCAATCCTAAATTATGTTGAATATACCTAGTCGAAGTTTTGTGATTTTCAGTCAAACATGCTTTTTGAATCGGGTCACATTTGTATTATATTGCGCATTATATTATTTTATGTTCTATAATATTTTGTATTGCAAAATATAAACTAAAAACTGATGGCCGAACGTTAATTGAATCTGACTAAAGACCATTACGTTATGGTATCTGATGTAACATGTAAACACACATGTACATGGTAGCTGATTTCTTTTTCAGATCACGAAAATCTGTTGAATGTTCAGGAAGGGAACCCCTCCCATGTGTGTGCTCAATCCTGTGAACTTAACTATGCGTTAGTGCTTACGAATTTACCTCTTTCTGCTCTTTTATTGAAATTTTCATATTTTCTAATCCTGGTTGCTGTTCGTACATTAATTACTTTATTTAGCGTTTTGAAGGCCAAATGTGCTTTCCTCTATTTGTCACCGGATGAGCATGTATTGTTTTCGTTGAATCTTATCGAGAAAATGCAAATTAAGCCTTTTGATAATCGAGCAGGATTATCAGGTAAGAATATGTACACACGCATGGGCGTACGCAGGGGGCGGCCGCCCTCGTTTTATATGCCTTTATCACGGAAAGCTTGAGTTTAAAAGACAAAACGTCGAAAAGTTCAAATACTCTATGTTGCTATTTATATAGAACTCAAACATCTATTTCAGCATAAATCAGCCGAAATATTTCCGTGCTTCACACTTATTTAGTAATTTGAATCACAGTTTGTCTGTGAAAAGTTCAATCTGACTTGAACATCGATAAAGGTATGGAAATTGTTTTGTACCAGTTCAGCGAATTTGTTTTTTTGTTTGTCTTTACAAAATTTGAAATTGTGATTGGGTGGCAAAGGTTAGATGCTTTGCGCTTTTTGCCAGTTTATTTTTCCAAATTGTTTATCAACAAAAAAGGATGACAAATTCGTCTGAAAAGACTGAAAATATCAAAATTTTAAATATCAAATTTTCCAAATATTGAATTGTTGTATTTTCCATTTTAGAGACCCGTATATTGATTAATGATAAAAAAGGTCGAAAATCACAACTTTAGCACACAGAACAGATTACTGTATCATATTAGTATAAGCTAAATTTTGCATTGTATACAGCGTACAACACAGACTTTGGGCACCTTCTCTGCACATATATACAAAGAGACCTTGCACAAAATCACATGCGCCACAGTAGCTTATATTTTGATTTGATGAGTCAATTCACTGTCGAAATTAGCCTAATTAATTTTACTCCTGTATTATTACTGCTCATGTAACGCTTTTGAAGGATTTGCCAGCGAAATTTGCACTGCACGCTATGACAGAGTTCGGTCTCAAAATCTTTATTATCAGAATTGTAGGCTCTGGAATTTCTACGTTCGAAAAAAATTTCGAGCTCGCTTATGTAATTAGAACGTCAGCACAACTGGCCAACCGAAACTTGTTCACGTTCCTCACAGTGCCATTTTACCCAACATACTTGATTTCAGGTTAGCCTATTGAAAATCTATCATCCGCGCACAAAATTTTTGTTATGGTACTGCGAAGCGATATTCTTCATTATACTTACATGCAGAGCCGTATTTAGGAGGCGGGGCTGCCACCCTCCGTGGCCGTTTAAAAATATTGGCACGTAAGATAACGTACGGAAGGATGACAAATTGCATCTTGTCAGAAAATTATTAAATTTTGCGCTTAGTGCTGCATCTGAAGTATTTTCCATGGTTGTTTTGCTTTTAGCTCGACGAGTGAATTTAATAAATTATTTTAGGGAAAATTCCAAACCCGAGCGAAAAGTTTTGAAAGGCCGCTCTTCATTGAGATTGCTGTGAGCTGGATCTGAGTTGTAGCGATACTCCAAAATCAATCGCTGTACAACCTCAAACATCTTTATACGCTTTCAAACATATTTTCCATCTCGTCTGCTTTTATATGAATTTATGCAGGAAATCGCATTTATTTGAAATAAATATCATTGAGATATTATCCAGCTGCCGGAAAAATTTAATTATAGTCACTGATCACTGACACCCAAAAATCATTTCAAATCACATTTCCATTCTTTATCTCGCCAAATATTTTTGGCTAATGGATGAAACTATGATATAGCGATATTTTAGTGTGGTAAATCAGTTGTCGGACTTTGGTAGTGTATTTAAGCTGATTCCCGGGTTACGAGGGCGTAATAATCGTTTTAAAACGGCGCTAAGCGCGGAAAATTTGACATTTTTCCTTCCGAAATGCGATTTCTGCTATTATAACGATATATAAGACACACAATTACCCATTTCGGCGCAAAGCCACGGTTTTTTTTTTGTACTCGGCAAAGATTTTTCCCGATGTACAAAGACTTTTCGGGACCGTCTTTGTATTACGTGCCAAAGATTTTTGGGAAGACAAAAATTGCAAAAAAGGTCTAAAATTCGGGAAAACTTCGGCGCTTCGCGCCGAAATGAGTAATTGTGTGTTCTATATATCTTTATAATGGCAGAAATTGCATTTCAAAAGTAAAATGTCAAATTTTTCGGCGCTTCGCGCCGTTTTAAGACGATTCTTAGTGATTTTTACCCTTAGAGACCCAGAAATTAGCTAAAACACACTACGAAAAGTCGGAGAACTCTGTTTTTACCACACTTAAAGCCGCTGCTATGCCATATTATCGTGCCCAAAAATTTTGTGTGTACGAAATGTACAAAGATGTTTAGGAAGACAAAACTGTAAAAAGATGTAAAATTTAACAATTTTTCGGCGCTTCGCTCCGAACTGATAAATGATTTGTCCTATATATCTTTAAAATGGCAGAATTTGCATTTAGAATGGAAAAATGTCAACATTTTTCGGCGCTTCGCGCCGTTTTCAGATAATTTTTAGTAATTTTTGGGCGTCAGAAACCCAGAAATTAGCTAGAATACACGACCAAAGATCGAAAACCCTGTTTAACCACACTAAAATCGCTACTGTACTATATTGTAGTACACAAAAATTTGCATGCACAAAATGTACAAAGACTTTGGGGACCATCTTTGTACATGTACAAACGGACCTTGTACAAAACACTGCGCAAAGCGCCGAAAATTTTTTAAAATTTCAGACCTTCTTTTGCGTTTTTGTCTTCCCAAAAATCTTTGTACATGTACAAAGACGGTTTCGAAAAATCTTTGTACATCGGGAAAATCTTTGCTGAATACAAAAAACAGTGCTTCCAGGTCGCCAAGAAAGTAAATAAATGTCATTAATAGGTATCATCTGGCGCGTGGCGCCTGAAAAATTTGAGAAATTATGGTTACTGATGGCCAAAAATCTTTGCAAATTGCATATCCATTCTTTGTCTCGCCAAATATTTCTGGCCAATGGGGGGGTCCGCCTCTGCGTACAGAATGGACAGCAACATTATCTGGAAAATTAGTATAGCATGTGCAGTGCAGGCCAGACTGCATCTTATGCTAGTCTATGACTTCCAGTGTTAACAGATATTTCCTGCAGCGATTTTCACAGCAATTGCATGAATCGATCAATAGAGTAATTTTTCTTTCCTTCTAAAATGAATATTTCACAATTGTGGTGGTGATGGACACTTTATTTTGTGCTATTTCCTTTTTCTGCTATTGTATTGTACTCTAACTACATTTAATAAGCATTGTCAGCCATTAGTACGTTCGGTCCCTATGCAAAAAACAAAAAAATTCTCGTGGCCTCCAACTGGAGCACCGGAGTGGAAAAAATGGCCGGATTTGCTGGAGGCTGGAGCCGGATCTCCAGTCGATCACTACTAGAGTGCTGCTATCGACGCAGCACAGCCTGAACATGAATAACGAACAATAGGTAGTAAAATTAAATCAGTCCAGCACAGAGCGCCAGGAAATTGAGATTTTTCCTCTCTAAAACGAATTTTTGCATTACAAAGATTTTTCACAAATGTCAACCAAGCCCACAAATTTTTCCATTTTTCAAAATTCGGTTGACAAATAGACAAAAAAAGAAAAAAACCGATGCAGTGCAGTGAGCAAAGCTTTGATAGGAAACATGCAGAATTTTTCTTATTGAGAGAGCTAAATACACTCTAACTAGGTTGGCGTCAGTCAGCAATAAATCTGTAATGCTTACAGTGTGCACATAAGAGATCATATAAATAGTTTTAATGAAATTTGGTGCATAGGCGTAGCCAGGATTTTCACCAGGAGGGAATCCGAAAAAATTTTCTATCTAAAAACCCATGATTTGGCGCAAAGCGCCGAAAAATTTTTGAATTTTTGATGGAATAATGTGTCAAATAATGATTTTAAAAATCCCAAAGACCCTAACTCTTTTGAATGAATGAATGAAATAATTTATTGCTGAATGAAATAAGTTATTGCTGAAAACACGACAATTACGGAAGATGCAAGAAAGTAATAAAATGTACAGTTAAGAAAGTAATAAAACGTACGGTCAAGAAAGTAATAAAACGTACGGTCAAGAAAGTAATAAAACGTACGGTCAAGAAAGTAAAAGCGTACAGCAAAAGGAGACGAGCAAGTCATAAAAATGACGATTCAAATCTAAAAAACAATTAAAATTCTACAATTGAAATAAAAATTTAAAGACATCCCTACAATTAATAAACCCCAAAAAACCCGACAGCCTAAAAAAGCTCCAAAAATTTGGGAAAAACCTCAACTTGGAAACACCGCTTTTTCCCATCAATTTGTGGTTGACATTTTAGACCAGACCCAAAATTTTTTTTCCACCTTTCTCATTCTTTTTTCAACGTTTTTTGGGGGGTCTAAAAACGTTAAAAATAGAGCACTAGTTAAAAAATCATTTTTTTAAATAGAAAATCCTATGTACACATGTAATGGCAAAGATGGAAAAAACCCAGATTTAAAAATTTCGAATTTTTGGGTTTTTTCGGGTTTTTTCTGGATTTTTTTCGGGTTACTAAATTCCATTCAAAATCTTAAGCAAACTTTCTCTATTGGGCCTGACGGTAGTTGTTCATATTTTATCAAGAGATTTTGTCCATTTCTTAATAAGCCACTTAGTTCTATTTTCGAAGTTTCTTATAGAAGTGGTGAAGTACCTTCTTGTTGGAAAGATGCAATTGTAGTACAGTGCTTGCCATGAAAGATGACGTGCTATCACCCTCAGAATTATAATAGATGGTGCGTCGCAAGTGCCGCGTTTCATCTATCATGCACTATTATCCCTTTTTTATTATTATCGCCATTAATCTGTATCATCCTGTTAATCTAGAGATGCGGACTGCGCAATTTAGCTATTAATAGCGCCAACAAGAAGGAAGCCGCATGTGACTGCTGGAAGCGCGCACGTGAATGTCGTTCTATATTTAGGGGCGAGCCAACATTAAAATCAATATTTTTGCAAGCCGAGCACTGTCTATTAATGATTATTTATATGTTAAGTCGTCTAAAAAACTTCAATAGCATTTTTAGAGGTTTTTTATAAATCAATTTCAAATGTTTAAAAGCTCCTCAATCAGTGCTGCGTTCATCGCTCTGTATTGCGTACCTTTTCTACAAAATTCTCCATCGTCCGTCGCCAGCTTGCAAAAATATTGATTTTAATGTTGGCTCGCCTGAATGTAGAACGACATTCGAATATTGAATGACATTCACATGCGCTTCCAGCATTCACGTGCGCACTTCCTCCTTGTTGGCACTATTAATGGCTAAATTGTGCCGTCTACATCGCCAGATTAAGGGGATGATACAGATTAATGGCGTATAATAATAGAAAAGAGATAATAGCGCGATTATCAAATACTTCAGACCAATTTAGATAGAATTTCTATTTGGGCCTCCAAAAATTGCTTACCAATATCATATTCTAAATGCACAGCCCTATATCTGGGCAAAAATAATCCTAAATTGTCATATACCCTCAACACCCAAGTTATTACGGACGATTCTGTCTATGTTCGCGATTTAGGCGTGCTAATTTCGCAAAACCTGAAATTTAAGGAACATTACAGCAGTATAATCAAGAAAGCTTTCTTGAGATCTATCTTAATTAGAAAATCCTCCTTTTCGCATGATAAAAATAATCTCGTTAAGGCCTTTATTGTTTACGTCAGACCGATCCTTGAATATTCCTGTGCTTTATGGAACCCCTTTTATATTAGTGATATCAACAGGCTGGAGGCTCTTCAGCGTAAATTTACGTGATAGGGCCAACCACACCTGGGCGTGGGGGGTTTGGGGGTATGCACCCCAGAAACCAAAATACCCCCCCCCAGGAATCAAAATACCCCCCCTCAGAATTCAATTTTTGAAAATTTTTTTCGTTTTTTTCGCAATTTTTGATGCCAATGGATAGTGCTTGATGAGAAACGTCGAAAAATGGTGTTTTTATCGCCATACCACCATTTTTAAGGCCATTTTTCGACCTTCAAAAAAATCTTGCACCCCAGAATTTTCTTGCTGCCCACGTATGGGGCCAACCCTTTCTGATTTACATAAATAATTTATGTAATAATATGAGTAGTCGTATACTCGTATTTGTTTATTTGCTGACGATGTTAAAATGTATGATTTATCCTCTTCTAAGACTATACTTCAAAACGACCTAAATAAGCTTTATACATGGCCGCGTGAATGGCAGCTTCAGATATCTATTGATAAATGCTCAGTTTTGTACATGGGTTATAAAAATCCTAGACATCAATATTTTATTGGAAATCAACTTTTACCTTCTGATTCTGACTGTGTCCGTGATTTAGGTGTTCTAATGTCTCAAATTTGAAATTTCAGCAGCACTATCATTAAGTGATTAAAGAAGCTTCTCAGCAATCCAGTCTGATACTGAAGTTATTCTTCTCTCGTGATCATAAAATTTTGTCTCGTGCTTTTGTTGTATATCTTTGTCCGCTTTTAGAGTACTGCTGTACCGTTTGGAGTCCTTATTGTATTCAAGATATTGATCGTATCAAGCGAGTTCAGTGATTCAGCGCAAGTTTACCCGTTTTTATTTTTGGTTTTAACAGTGATTTGTCATATAATGATCGTTTAAAAAGTCTGTCATTAGAACGTCTCAAAATACACCATATTCGTTTTGCTTTATCCCTTTATTATCAGATTATTAATGGAAAATCACACATTCTCTGTGATGAGTTTTTCGCTTCTAATCGCAACTATACTCGCTCTGTCAATAACCTTAAACTGACTGTTCCAGTAGCTTGTTCAGATATTGTCAAGTATGATTTCAGTCATAGATATGTAAATCTGTGGAATTCACTTCCAGTTGATGTTGTAAATTCACCTAACTTGGAAATTTTTAAACGCAAACTCAATGCTTTTGATTTTTCTGTTCATCTGAAGGGGCACGCGTAAGTTTTCACTTTCGTGACTGCGTGATCCCATTGCTGACGTTTTGAGTCGTATGTCGTTCTATCATATCTTTGTATCGCATGCTGTGTCTTTATTTTTTACCATGTCTTGTACGTTTTGCAATAAAATCTTTGTTGTTGTTGCTGTTCGTAATATATGATTGATATCCATGAGTCCTCTGTCATATGACCAACGGCATAACGAACTTGACTCGTGTCGAGTAAGAATTACGTCGCCTGCATATTTGCGTATGTATGATGTAGGTATCAAATTAATAGTCAAAAATCTTGCCTTTCCATGACACATTTTTTGTGCTTGAATAAAAAGACCACTCTTCAAAGTTGCACAAATCGTTTCAAGCTAGTTGTTCCTCTTGTCCGTTCTAATTTACAAAATTCGACTTCTTCTATAAGCATATCTCTGTTTGGAATCACCTACCTGATTTTGTAGTCTCTTCCCGAACTTAAATAAATTCAAATCTACGAATTAATTGACGTCGACTTAAACAAAATTTATTAGAGGGCGGGCTTAAATCGTCATTCTTATGACTTCGCTCGTCGCCTTTTGCTGTACGCTTTTATTTTTTTGACTGATGCTTTCTATTACTCTTTTACATCCTTCAGTAATTGTCGCGTTTTCAGTAATAAATTGTTTCAGTTCAGTTCAAGTTTTACCACTCTAAAAGGCATTCTAACATCACAAAAATTTTCCAGAAATGTCAACCAAGCCCGAAAATTTTTTTCCATTTCCCAAAATTTTGGCGTTTGACAAATGGACCAAAAAGTAGAAAAAAACGGTGCTTGGCAAATCTGTTCTTGGGAGTAAGTTAAGAATATGGTACTTTCGGGATACTATGAAATAAACTTCGTAAGAGCAGATTTTTTCTCAAAGTGCTTAGAACATGTTGAAAGAAGCGCGGAAAAAATATTCATCCGTCTATGATCAATATTACAAAAGCTATGGGTGTTGTTAATCAGCCTCTTCTCAACCTACACAAGCATCTACTCGACCTGAGTATTTGAAGATTCAAACAGCTGAACGCAGAATCACATGTAGATACCCGATTTACGTCGATATAAGCATCTATACATCGACCTAAGCATCTGTACATCTACCTACGCATCATAAGCGTATGCAGGATTTTCGCCAGGGGGGGAATTTCCAAAAAAAATTTTTTTCGTCTAAAAAACGCGTAAAAAACGCGCGGCCGTTAAATAACGTGTTTTTGGGCTTTTCACATCATCCTGTACGATTTAAGCCATTAAAAAATTAAATTTTCTCAAAAAATTTCTCATGTTTTTTGACGGAAAAAAATGCTTCTTATGCGCTTGCCGAGGCGCTAATTTTTCGATTTTCCACCAATAAAACGGTAGAAACTGTCAAATAATAGAATAAACCGACGCGAAGCACCGAATTTTTTCGATTTTTCATCGCAAAACAGCATCACGCCAACCATATTGCTCACTTTTTGAAAATGTGAAAATTTTTCCCAGGGGGTAGAGAATTCCCCCCCTTCCCCCCACACTGGCTGCGCCGGTGCTAAGCATCTATACATCGACCTAGGCATCTATACCAAGGATGGAAAAAACCCAGATTTGAAAATTTCGAATTTTTGGGTTTTTGGGTTTTTTTGTTGGTTTTTTTTTGGGTTTTTTAAGGGTTTTTTATGGGTTTTTTATAAAAATTTTAGCTCGAGCTAAAGATAGTAGCTGAGAATACTTCAACAGCTTCTAAGACACAAAACAAAACAAGTAAACAACAACTTTATTCAGCTAATACACAAAATTCAACAACAAAATTGGTCCTTCACAAGCACAATCCATGCTGTGTGAACAGAATGAAAAATTGGGCAGAGCAATTTTTAAATGCATAATATTAATTTCTTCATAAATTCTGCTCTGCTTCAAGAAAAAAACAAAAAAATTTGCCATATTAGTAGAAAAATCCATACCACATTGCCACATTGCCTTTATTGGGCGGCTCTTCTCATTTGAAAAGTATTTACTATAGAAGGAAAAACAGCAACAGGAAGAAGGAGAGGATGAAAATGGATGGACACTTAACCTCGTGCATCGCAAGCAATTGTAAAAGGAACGGCCATGATACAAAAAACATTGACAATACACAGTATTTAATTCCGTTACAAATAAATTCAAAAAAACCTGTGGATAAAAAACCCAAAAAAACCAAAATCCAACGATTTTTTGCACCCAAAAAACCCACAAAAAACCCAAGTTCAAAAAACCCAGCCTTGCCAACCCTGATCTATACATCGACCTAAGCATCTATACATTGACCTGAGCGGGAGCGACCTCGAGCCTAAGCAGCTTAAAACACCTTTTCAGATATACTGAGCCTAAGCCTGAGTATATTAGAAGCAAAAACTTAGATTTTCCTATATCTTATGATGAAGTAAAACCCGAAAAAACATGCAAAAAAATGAAAATTTTTTTAGGTGTTTTTAAAATTTCAGACAGCTTTCCGCACCTTTTTTCTTGTTTCTCCTTCATTGCTATGCTTCCTTCCACAATTTCAGCCGATATTATTTATTTCTGACAAATGCGTAAGTCCTTGGATCGAGCCGTTTAATCGTCCCACCCAACACTCAAATCGACAGTTGCCTGCAACTTTGCAAGTATGGCTCAGATTTTCACCAGCCTTTTCCGCGCTTCAATTTATCATGTTCTACCAGTGTGGCACAAAAACTTTGGCATTCCGTATTCGTTTTGCTCCTTTTATAGAAGTACCATATTCTTAGCTTTAGCCCTGTTCTTTGGCATCCTCCCCGGCTACGTCGACGTCGAGCACGCTATACAGTAAGTAATTAATTTGAACAATTTTGACATGTTCCACAACTTCTACTACGGATTATGCTTCTCGAAAGCATACACATATAGCTAATCAGAAATCAATAAGGCTAAAGGCCCTGCTATACTTCCCGCCGCGCGGCGCCGCGCGGTGCCGCGTTGACAAAATGTGCTGCTATACTTCCACGCGGCACCGCGCGGCACCGCGGCGCCGCGACCGCGTGAGTATAGCAGCACTCGCCCCGCGGCGCCACGCGGCGCCGCGCGGCGCCGCAGATAAATTGAAGTTTGAACACTGTTCAAACTTTTGCCACGCGGTGGGACGCGGCGGCCTATATTTATCATGTATTTATGAGGGAAAGCTTGATTTTAGCATTTTTTATGATGTACTGATGTTTATGCATACGTGAAAGCGTGAAAATTGAATATATAATCGATTTTTAAGATGTCTGTGTTAGTGTTATTTTGGTAACCCAAAAATAATTAAAATATGATATTGGTATAGTTAGCTTAATTTTAGTATGATACAAATATGATATTTCGCAATTGTTTATTTGAAATATGATATATTTTTGATATTTGGTATATATTTAATATGTTTTTGGTAGGTAGTGGGTGGGTAGGTAGTGAATATTATGAATACCTATTATCTATTTTCTGCAACTATTTCAAAGTAGGTATCTATGTAAGCAAAATAGTTGGGGAATTAAATGCATGCATATCAATGCACTGTAATAAATTATGCATATTTTAAGACTCGTTTATTTTATTTCAAAGTCAAAAGACTAATTATGTAAGTGATCAATATTTTTTTGATTGATAATCTCACATTTCCAACGATTTTTCACTTAATCGGAAGCAACAATTACAATGTTATGCATAGCAATGAATAAGCATAGCTAGTTTGTGTTACAGTAAGCTACCTAGAAACAAATTTTGTACCTGCTCACTAATTGTATAAAATTGATTTTAGTGCACAAGGTTTTCTGAAAAAACTATAGAAAAACACGAGCATTAAATTTTTAGACGTAAATTTCGAAAAATTTTCATTTATTCAAAAACTTTCAAAATTTACAAGATTAAGTTTCAAAATTGCATGAATTCCTTTCAGTTTTCAACAAATAACAAAATTTTGGAATATTTGGATCACTATCAGGGAAGCTCAACTCTCAAGAATACAGGTGGCAAACAAGGATTGAGAAAAAAATAATTTAATGATCATTATTCCTACCTACATACCTACCTAATGTTTTATAATCTCCCAGTCTGTTTCACACAAGTTTGGGCATAAATTTTAAAAACATATCCAACAACAAATTGACAGATTGCGATTATAGCAATGATTTGATATATAATTATCGTAATCCGTCGGCTTATTTAAGAAAAACTTTTTGAAAAATTATGCTCAAACTCATGTGAAACAGACTATAAGCCAACTTTAATGATGAGCTCAGCTCACCATTTATTACGTATTTATCAACACAGATAGGTGTTACTTCACTCATACTACACAACGCTAATTGTACGTAAGTACATCATAGGTGGGCGGCTCCAAAGTTCTGGAGGGGGTGCAAGTTTTTTTCAAAGATCAAAAAATGGCCTTAAAATGGCGGTATGGCAAACAAACACCATTTTCCAACGTTTCACATCGAGCAATATCCATTGGCATCAAAAAATTGCGAAAAACACAAAAACGTTTCAAAAATTGAAATTCTGTGGGGGTATTTCGGTTTCTGGGGGTGCATTTCCCCAAAACCCTCTCCCCAACGCCCAATGAAGTACACACAAATAACGTAGGAGTATACAAACCTCAACGGACTATATGTATGAGGGGGCTTGGCTCGGTATGCATATGTACATCCATACTTACGTATTTGTCTCCGTATGATAATACAACCTGTAAGTAAGATAAAGAGCAAAAAAAGAAAAGTGCTACCACTTTATACTAAAATTATATAAAAATTATATCGGAAATATTTTCACATTTCCCAGAGTTTTAATATGATAAGAATATGATATACCGAAATTCACAGAATTAAAATATGATATTGATAGTCCAGCAAGTGCCTACCAAAATCGTACCAAAATTTATTTTTGGTATATCAAAATAACACTAGTCTGTGTGCGAAAATATGTGTCTCTATGCCTTTCAAAACTTGTTTTCATGATGCTGAAACCGAAAATGAGTACAGTTTTTAATGTGCACAATCGTTGACCTATACCCTTTTCACTTGTTTTCTTGACACAGAATACAGTATACAGTTTACACATGTTTTACTTTTTTGCTGTTTTACTGCAGTTACAACATCAATAAAATTTTTTTTGCCGTGCGGCGCCGCGTGGCGCCGCGTGGCGCCGCGTTGGAAGTATAGCAGTTACTTCGCCACGCGGCACACGCGGCGCCACGGCGCCGCGCGGCGCCGCGGCGAAGTATAGCAGGGCCTTAAGTCACATGCACGATTGAGCTACTAAAATAGCATACTTATTTTTTAGCGCACTTTTCACGCGATCCAAATTTTTTCTGACTTTGTATCTGATCAGTCTGTTCCATAGTAAATGGAACATTTTCGCTGCTCGGCTGAGAAATTCTTATTACTGTATGACACTTTTCCTGCGATACATGAATTATTCTATTATGCTCGCGCAACGGCTGATTAATTTGGACTTTGCAGGCGCATTTAACGAACCATAACAGCAATATGAACCCTGAAATATTTTGCTACATCGATATGTTTTTAGGGCCGCACAGCGGAAATAGGCTATTAAGAATGGAAAGACTTTTATAGATGCACCAACTTTGAGTGAACACCGTGAGATAAGCCATACTTGTTAACATGTACCGTCAACTGGGGTTTCTTTGCCGAGTATGGGGTAATTTTGCCATTCAAGGTTTTTTTTTATTGCAGACTGCTTTCATTGACGCAGGCCATGGTGCGCTATTTTTTGTTTTCGATTTATTACTGTATTATTCATCTGGTAACAAAGAAAGAATGGATTCTTTAAGTTCTTCGTGTGTCTATTCTCGTTTTTGTGAGGGCTATCATTTTTTAGCAAGTTTTTATCAACTCATAAGTGTTCAGGCCACTCAGAAACCCAAAAGAGATTGTTTTTCTTGTTTGGGCTTATCGAAACTAGAGATATTTTGCATCCAGAGAATGTCTTTTGTTATTTTGTGTACATCAAGTTTTCAGAAAATCGGTTGGCAATGTTCCCCCGCAACCTATCGCAATGAAAAAATTGTTTTACCCTATTGTTAAACTCAAAAACACATCAAAATAAAGGATTTAATTTATGTTTAAGCACTGACAAGAGTTTTGAATCGTGCTCTTCAGTCTGAATAGAAATAGTGCAATCTGTCATCAAAACTAATATTGCCTAGGCTTAAATTTTTTTTGTATGTGACAAAGATTTTGAGACTTGTACAAAGATTTTTGGAGCGATCTTTGTACAAGATTGTACCGGACAAAGTATAGGCGATTTTTGATCGGCCTGCAACAGTGTATTTTTGAATCTGTTCAGGGAAATCGCTATATGTGTTAAATTCCGCTGATCCCGATACGTTCGTCATTTTCCCCAGAATAAGTAACAAAGCGTGCTTGCGTTTCTAGCAAGTCATTTTGACCGAGAGAAATAAATTTTTCAGCGCTTTGTTTCAAGGAACAGATCATATATCGCTCAATTCTATTTTTTTTGTAAAATCATTAGTTTCAATTGTCTACGTAGGAAAAATAGCTTTTTCAGAAGGCTGAGGGATTCTACTTTTGACAAATGCTCAGCGTTTAAAGCCCAAAAGTCAACTTTAAGAAATTTTCTTGGGAACAAGCACTTCATCAGGGTTCCTGAATTGCATACATCTGAACACATCCCCACGGATTTTTACAAGCAACAATTACTATTTAAAAAGTTGCACTAAAAAGTCAATAAAACAGATATAAAAGCAGATGAATAATAAACAAATTAAGGAAAGGCCCCTTTAAGTCAAATACGCATAGATAATTTGTTCGATTTCTTGAGTAAGCAGGAGAGGACAGGAGGCCGCTTCCCTACTTGAACCCAAAAAATTTTTGGAAAGGTAATGTCATGCACGGAATATAATGAAAATTTGCATCCTTTAATCGGTAAATCTCAACATTCCCGGTGCTTCATACCGTTTAGCCATT
>JAVLUZ010000154.1:25051977-25087761 GCA_036768485.1 Mermis nigrescens | reverse complement strand
TTAAGCAAACAGATGTTTACAGGCCCGTATCCAGGATTTTATTTCGGGGGGGGGGCGAAAATTTTTGAGACCAGATATCTCGAGAACCATTAGGAGATAGGCGAAAATAAAGACAGTTTTGTGCGTATCTCGGCGAGCTCTATACAACGGTGAAGAAAAATTTCAACAAAAAAATTAAAAAATTTTCACTTTATTCCATTTTTATATACAGCAAATTTATCATTTAAGCTCATTTCTCATCACCTAATCGGCGAATTATTTCTTATCTCTTGCCTTTGTACTTAATCATTGTGCTTTACAGAGAAAAACAATACGAATAATTAATAATTCGGCGCGAAGCGCCGAAAAATTGACATGCTCTGCATATCAACCTTAAATTTGAGCGGTTTTGAGCGGACTAGAAGACAAAAAAACATGTATAAACAATAGATACGGCGCGAAGCGCCGGAAAAATTTCATGTTTCCCATGTCATATCTCAAATTTGAGCTGTTTTGAGTGAGCTAGAAGACAAAAACTATAACTAAACAATGAATCCGGCGCACCGCGCTAGAAAAAAATTGACATACTTTCTATGTCTAACTCAAATTTGAGCGATTTTCAGCGGTTTAGAAGACAAAACCTTACATAAACAATAAATCCGGCGCGAAGCGCCGGAAAATTTTGTGTTTTCTAGCTCAAAAGTATGCTAAAAACCTGCTTTGGCTGTGTTTCAGACCAACTTCGCCAATTTTTCATTTTTCCCTTTGGGGGACCCTTGGGAAAAACAAAAATTTTTTCCCATTTCGGGGGGGGCAGGCCCCCCCCCTCTCTGGATACGGGCCTGGATGTTTATGAAAAGACAATAAAAAAGATTTTCTGTTATATGGCATATGAATAACTCGGAAATTTTTTAATTTTTTATCGCTTATCTTGCCTGCTTATTTTACAATATCGCCGTTGCAAAAATCGATTTTTTAGGTACTGAATATTTTAAATATTTTCAAACATCAAAAATATTTCAGAAATTTAAAAAAATATGAAAATGTATCTTTACATCCTTGCAGCATTTTTACACTAAAATTTGCCGTGTATAAATACCATTGATTTTTCTCAAAATTTCAGAATGTGAGTATAATGCAAGCGGCATTGGAGCCGTTATGACTGGATACACGGAATTTCATAATTTTAGCGAGTATGACCTAATGGCTGCTGTTGCAAGCGTTGGACCTATTGCAGTTTGCTTGCCTGCAGATGACGACTTCCAGAATTACAAAGCAGGCAAGTATTTTCAAAATTATAATTCTGTTTCTTACAATTTTTTACCAAGATGTCATCGCCTTAATGAACGGATTGCTTGTCTTTCATTCAATATAGCGTTTTATTGCCTATTTTAATTTTTTATACCTATTTATTATTTATTATTGCATCCTTTAGGCGTTTTTTCGAGTAACAAATGCGACCCATTCGATTGCCGCCAGGCCGGTCTCGTCGTTGGATATGGAAGCACTGAAAAGCGCGAAGATTACTGGTTGATTAAAACTAGGTAAATCTAAAGGTTGAAACTTTCTATGTTTTTCTTATTTATCCCTTTTTCCTTTCTTCCATTTATTTAGGTAATGCCTTCTTTTATTGTTTTATTAACAATTCATTCTTGTTTCTATTTTTTCTCTTTTTTCCCATGTTTTTTATCTTAAAGATGATTTTGTATTATTATTATTATTATTATTATTATTATTATTATTATTATTATTATTATTATTATTATTACGAATTTAATTAATTAATTAATTGATAAATAAATAATAATAATAATATTAATAGTAAAAGTAATAATAGTAGTATTAATAATAAAATCAATAATGACAATAATGATTATGATAATTATTATTATTATCATTATTATTATTATTATTATCATTAAATTATTGCTATTATTATTATTAATATTATTATCACTATTATTATTATTATTATTATTATTATTATTATTATTATTATTATTATTATTATTATTATTATTATTATTATCATTATTATTATTATTATTATTATTATTATTATTATTTAGTATTGTAGCACTCAATCACGCAATAATCATAGGATCTATTTGCTTATTAGATAGGTAGATAAGAATTTAACTGTTTATGAGAATAATTTTCATTTCTCCTTTCTTACTGTGTTTCTTGAACAATAGTTCATACTATTTGCTTCTTTACAGTTTTGGTACTGATTGGGGAGAAGACGGATATTATAGACTTTCCAGAAAGACCGAAGACAATACATGCGGCCTTGGATTTTGGGCCGGTTACCCTATTCTGGCCCAGTGATTTAGAATTTGACATGCATCCTATTTCAATTTTAAATGACTAACTTTTACATTGACTTGGTTACGGCCTTTTTTTAAATGATTTGGGGTTATGGTCGCTAATAATTTTGATCTATTTAGTATGCTTATATTTAAATTGTTTTACGACTTCTAAAATGGCTTAGGTTCGGACTGCTGGTCAAAGCACATTAAGTTCTAAAAAAGAGAATATCTGTAGTTAATCTTACATGATTGCATTTAAAAGGATTGTTCTTGACAGTAGAAAGTTATCGTGACAATACGTTATTTTTAGTCTGTATTAAACTGCACCACCTGCTTCACACACTAAGGCAATTATTAGTTTTTTTGCGATTTCTCATGTTCTTTCTAAATATGTATGTTAGCGATTAAAATACTACTAGAATGCATAAAAACATCGATGCAAAAAAATATTTAGGACACTAAGTTTTCTTATAAGAATACTTTTCCTCGCTACCTAATCCTCCATTTATCATCACAGTGGCAGTTATTACTTTTATTTAGTGCACTTTTTTAAGCTCTTTCTATAAATATGTATGTATGTTATTTCTGTAAGAAACATTCTTGAAAGATTTACAACTAAAAACTATTACAATGCGTAATAAATGGCGCCTGGTGGTTATTATTCAAAAACGAGAGAAAATAGATTTTCGTTGCGTCCAACACAACCAGGTGTAGCATTTGAAAGGCCGGAAAGAAATGAACCACTAAATTTTTATAATTAAAACCTTATTTTCCCATTTTGAGTTTTTGTGATATCACTGTAAATAGGTCAAAAATCTTTTATTATTTACTTTTTTATAATTTTGTATCAAGCTGAACCATTAAAAACGTTGTAACTGAAGCCAAAATTAGGCTAGACAAAGTTTTGGACACTTGGATAAGGAAGAATATAAAAATGCCAATAAAATGATTCATTATGCCTCCAACCTCATTCTAAATATGCCAGAGAAGGCTCATTCACTCAATAAACTTTATTTTTAGAGCTAAGCAAAAAAACCCGATGTAGCTGGATGTAAGGCATACAAAGATTAGACATATGCATGATAAGCAAGATCAGAAAAATGCCCAAAACCTGATTGCCTAGGAATTCGTTATAGCTCATGGTAAATAGGAGGTTTTAAACCTAGTTCAAACGGGTACCTTTGCAACCTTTGCAAGTGCTGTACGACACTCTGCACGAATTAATTTTTAGCGCCCACAGTGAAATTTCAAATGCTTCGGAGTCAGCAGCACCCGCAGTATCTTGACCAGACGTGCACTTGAGGAGAGTCAGGGGTCCAAATCCTCAGAATGGAAAACCACCAAGATTTTTGAGCAAAATTTGGACCCAAAAATACGGATGAAAATCGAAGTTTTCTTCACAAGTGCATGAAATTGACCAGAAATTGTAGATCCACGTATGCGAGTCTGGCAACAGACCATAGCCGGAGCATCAAATCAATTGGAAATACAAAATTTTCGAGCTCTATTTTAATAATTTGACTAAAGGCCTATTCATACTTTGTCTGACTCCAACCGATTTGGTGTCAGAAATGCGAAAATTGACAAATCCGCTCCGACACGCACTGACATGAGTCCGATACATTATCCGACATCATGCGACACGCGTTCGACTTTTTCTTTGCGCATGACATCATAATCTGTTTTACAATGCGACTTTTTTGTCGGGACGGACAAGTTGAGTTGGTTTCAACTTTCGTCCGTCCGACACACACATGAAATTTAAACTACAGCGTGGTAGGAAGATTGGCGCGACATGTAGCGCATTGCACGCCTTGTTTATTTTGTACTATTTCATTTTTCAAGCTTTAAATTTTTGATTAATTCTATTGCTCTGTACTAGTCGTATAAAAGCGCTGTGGCATATCATGTCTCGTTTATTTTGTACTGCTAGTAGCGGAAAATGCTCCGATGGAACAAAAAAAGATGAATATACTCGGAATTGTGGATTATTAAGGATGTAAAAGGTGGGGACTCAGGAAAAAGCTACCTAAAGTCGCAAAAATCTGATAAAAATCACACTCTCTCTAAGCAACGCTAAAAATTGAAGTATATTCTGCGGCCTCTAAGAAAGTGTCTTTTTTACATAATTTTTAAAGTTTCAGACAAGATGGCATAAACGAAATCCTGTAATGTTTATTTTTCAATTGCTGGCGAGTAGCAACGCGGCCCAAGCCTCTGTATCCTGATAGAAAACTAAGTGCCGGAGCATCAAATCAATTGGAAATACAAAAATTTTCGAGCTCTATTTTAATAATTTGACTAAAGGCCCATTCATACTTCGTCTCGACTCCAACCGATTTGGTGTCAGAAATGCGAAAATTGACATGATTAAAAGATCAAAAGAGTTGGATGCTCGACTAATAACCTTGAAGCAATCTGATGTAATTGAATGATTGCTATTTGAGATATGTTTGTGAATAGCAGATAAGCTATCACCCTGAATTGGTCTTTCCTGTAGCAAATGAGATGCCAGTATGCTCTGCAATTCTACTCCCAAAATGTCGGCGAAGTTTCGCCAATGTAACTAGCCATACAGCTAGAACACCTATATACTTATATATACTAAATTTGAGAGTAGCTTAGCAGGTACAGCATCCTTGTTCTTGAAAAACCGGCTTATACACATGACAGCTTTACAGCAAAACAAACCTTACTCTAATCTGAGGGTAAAATGCAGATATAAGCTTTATAATTCTGCTGCGTACATTGTAGCCATGCACACCAGTGTAAGGAAAAACGGGGAGAATAGCATAATTTATCACAACCGACTTTTATTTCATCACTCTTATAATACACCTTTGTCATAAAGTCTGATATGACCTTATCAATCAAGCCAAGGGGATACTCATTCTCATTTTGCAGTAGAGTCTGCTTCAGCTTGTCATTATCAGAGACAAAAGTCTGATATGAGTTACAAATCATGTAAATTCGACTCACAAGTGTCCTTATTAAACCAACTTTATAGGCAAATGGAATGAAGCTAGACAATTTGGCATAAATGCCAGAAAATGTAGGTTTCTGATATGATGATGTCACAATATCACCGAACTTCCTTTCAACAAGAACATCAAGGAAATTTAATTTCTCTTGTCACATTCAGTTTCAAATGTGAACTTCATATTAGGATGTTGCTGATTCATGTAATCACAGAACTTAGAAGGCTGATTTCTGTCAGAAAACACTACAAATGTGTCATCAACATAACGTACATAAAACTTGGGTCTGATCTTTATATTGCAGTCTCTGAGCCACTTTGTTTCATGATAGCTCAAGAAAATGTTGGCAAGAACTGGGCCAAGCGGATTACCCATAGCAGCACCATCTATCTGTTGATAGATTTTACCATTGCACGTAAATTAACACTCTTTAACTGCAAGTTCTAGAAGCAGTTTGAATTGATGACAATTCATGTTATTTACTAACATGACATTTTGATCATCAAATAGTTTCCTAATACATATATCAATGGTCTCTATTGGGTGGAATATTAGTGAACAAGCTTTGAACATCAAGACTAGCCATAAAATGATGGCTTTTGAATGTAAAAGCCTTAAGTCTTGTCCAGGAAACTACCAGCGTCACATAAAGTGTATTCATTTGTACTTATGTCTTGCAGGATCGGCACAAAATACTTAGCCAACTTATAAGTTGGAGTGTTGATGGCTGACAAGATCGGTCTTAGAGGAACATCTCTCTTATGGGTCTTAGGCAAGCCATATAGTCTGCTATAACTGCATCCTACAGGATTTATACTTTTATACACATCAGCAGATAGTCCATTCTGCTTATGAACCTTCAGTATACGGGCATCTCATTTGCTACAGGAAAGCCGATTCAGGGTGATAGCTTATCTGCTATTCACAAACATATCTAAAATAGCAATCATTCAATTACATCAGATTGCTTCAAGGTTATTACTCGAGCATCCAACTCTTTTGATCTTTTAATCAAGGAGTCGTTATACATAGCACATGATCGTCTTATTCTCAACAATAATGTTTCATCATATCCTCTAAATTTGTTTTAATTTACTAAAGTCCCACCTTTTTCATTTTCTTATAGTTTAAAATCTTTTATAATTCTCTTCATAATTTAATGGTATGTTTAAACTTTAAGTTTCTCTTCGTTTAAAACTCTCGCTTAACAAGCTCATTTTTCAAAACTATTTTCTAGTGAAAAGTGGTATTGTGTTAGAAGTGGTTTTATTTTGTTATAAGCATTATAGCGAGCAAAGCAGGAGCCAATTTATTAGTGCACACAACCGTTACGGGAATGCAGTGTACCTAGATTTAGTCTGTTTCAAGTCAACTTACGCGTTTCCTACTGTTTTAAACCAACAATTTCTTCGATTGTCTTGGATGCATAAATGTTTGCTATTCCATTCAATTGGCTTAGAAAGACTGTCACTTCACTCAATATCATTTCCCATAGCTACTGCATAGCTAACGTGCTGCTGGTATTATCTTAGTACGTCAACACCCTACAAAAAATTTTTTAAAATAAAACTTTAAACGTATTTTTCGGGTAAATTGAGGTCGCTGATTTTAAATCTAATGTCAAAAATGTCGTTTGACCACCAGGTCAAAAGTTATAGTGTAAATTGAGATCACTGAATTTAAATTCTATTAAAAATTCAAGCGTGTAAAACGTTAAAAAATCGTTTAAAAAAAGTTTTATTCAATTCGTTTAATTTCAACATTTATTCAAGTTAATGGGAACTGAGCAGCTATATCACGCAAAATATCTCGAAAAGGCGCTTACACTTCGTGCTATTATTCAACGTCATGTTGCGCCTGGCACGTTGATTATGTCAGATGAGTGGGCTGCATATGGTAACATTTCAAATTGGCCGGGATTCAACTACAGACATACCACCACACCTGGGCTTGGGGAGGGGGTTTGGGGGGTATGCACCCCCCAGAAACCAAAATACCCCCCCCAGAAATCAAAATACCCCCAGAAATCAAAATACCCCCCCCCAGAATTCCATTTTTGAAAATTTTTTTCGTTTTTTTTCGCAATTTTTTGATGCCAATGGATAGTGCTTGATGAGAAACGTCGAAAAATGGTGTTTTTATCACCATGCCACCATTTTTAAGGCCATTTTTTGACCTTCAAAAAAATCTTGCACCCCCCCAGAAATTTCTTGCTGCCCACGTATGCATACCACACGGAAAACTTCGTAGACCCGATCACTGGCGCCCACACTCAGCGCATCGAAACGCACTGGGGTCACGTGAAAACTAAAATTTTGCGTAATATGCGCGGAACATCACCAAATTTGTTGCCTGGTCATTTAGCTGCATATTGGTGGCATGGATGTCATAAAGAAGCGCCTTTTCGAGATATTTTGCGTGATATAGCTGCTCAGTTCCCATTAACTTGAATAAATGTTGAAATTAAACGAATTGAATAAAACTTTTTTTAAACGATTTTTTAACGTTTTACAACACGCTTGAATTTTTAATAGAATTTAAAATCAGTGATCTCAATTTACACTCTAACTTTTGACCTGGTGGTCAAACGACATTTTTGACATTAGATTTAAAATCAGCGACCTCAATTTACACGGTAAATATGTGTAAAGTTTTATTTTAAAAAATTTTTGTAGGGTGTTGACGTATTAAGATAATACCCGTGCTGCTTTTTCAATCATTTTTATGGTTAAATATTTATTTTAATCTGTTGGCCGCAGAATATACTTCGATTTTTTTGCGTTGCCTAGAGAAAGTGTGATTTTTATCAGATTTTGCGACTTTAGGTAGCTTTTTCCTAGTCCCCTCCTTTTACATCCTTAATAATCCACAATTCCAAGTATATTCATCTTTTTTGTTCCATCGGAGCATTTTTCTTTGCTAGTACCCCACTTTTAATTAGCATGATTTGAGTACATCAGTCAGTAAACACATACAGTAACATGCCACAATAATGACAGCAGTCCAAGAACGCGGAAAACAATATTGTTCTTAACATCAGCATTATCCTTTTTAAACAAGACTCAAGGGCTTTCTGATAATACACTCAAGGGCTTTCTGACTCCGATTTCAATACTTCAGGGTTTGAGCCGTTGAGCCAGGCATTAATCTGCACGTGGTTTGACGCTAAGATAGTGTAAATCGGGCTTAAGTTTGAAGTGATTGCAGCTCATTTTCAAATTTTTAGGTTAACATTTTTAGAATGATCTGAAATACGTGCATGCAATAAGCTTTTGGTCATTTTAGCTAGCTAAGGTATGATTTTGCATAAATTGTCTTTTTCTTCCTATGTTTGTTTTCTTCTGTCCTTTACGTTTAAAGGAGAAGTTTAATCATTCCGTCTCTCCGCACAGTTATAAAAGAATGTGCTCAAAAGCTACAACAGTCCGAAATGCGCAACAAGAAACGAAAGGTCAGCGGCTACGATCCATTCGATGACGAAAAGGAGAATGCCGATGCCGATTCTTCAATGAATGTTCTCGAAAATCCCTTATTGGGCTACCTGAATAAAACCCGCAGCCAATCAATGAAAGCTCCGACAATTTGATCAGCGAAAACGATCGAAAGCCCGGTACCGTAAATGTATAACGAATAATTGTAATATTTTCTTTTAACTAATTCGTTTCGTATCCGTATAGTTTGAATCGAGTGAATGTTTTTTAAGCGCGTGTATTCATCTACACTGCAAATAGGCATACCAATGTATTTTGTCATTGTAAACAGCTTATTATGCATCGTTAAAATAATTTAAACAGCGTTTAAAGTGTACGACATTTTGCAGTGCGCTGCGTTTAATGATCAGGGGTCGAAACTATGCTTTTTATTAAGTTACTACTTCTACTGCTCTTTACAATTCACTGATCTTCGTTATCTCTGGTTTACTGTATATGTACGCCATGAGTATAATTCGCTTACTATGATGTGTAGTCGAGGTCAAATTCGATCAGTTTCACTGATAATATGTTTGCCGCAGCTGGATTGACTTTGCGTTAAGCTACGTTTCTTTTCCATGCCGTATTGATAATTACAAATGCAATCAATAGATGATTATTTCCATGATATCTGCCTTGCTCGCTCGTATTTACTACCTTTTTGAACATTGATTAAAATTTTTCATCCGTATCTTGCGTTTGATCGCTTTGGTTTACCCTTAGGTATACATAGTATATCTATAGTCTGTTTCACACAACTTAAGTCATACATTTTGAAACCATCTCCGACAATAAACTGACCGCGATTATAGCATTGATCTGATATATAATTATCGTAACCCTCGGCTTACTGTCGATGAAAATTCTTAGACTTTATGCACAAAGTTATGTGAAACAGACTATAAGCTCTAAATAGCCGTATGAGATGAACACATTCTACTTTCTTGTTATTTATAAACAAAACAGTCTGTTTCACACCTTGACCCATTAGTCTTTTTCTAAACCCGCATGCGAGAACGGATGCGTCAGCCTCTGCGCCAACTCGACATATCGGCGGATTTTAATATTTAGTCAATTATTGAAAAATATTCATCATTCTACTGAAGTTTAAGAATAGTGCATTTATGATAATAAAAATAAGTATTTATTAAAGACAGTCAAAAACCTCTGAAATAAGAAAAATCTGATCAAACAATATGCAATATGGAGTTATCTATCGGCATTAGAAAATAGATGTATAATTCAAAGTTCACTTCTTCATACCTCAACAAGCAGTGGCTGTAGAAAAGTTTAAAGGTCAGATTCGTAATTCTGACCTTACGGAGAACATTTAAAAAAATTCATCATCCACGACGCTCTGGGCGGAAAAAATTTTTTCAGTGTAAAGTTTACACCTGCACTAATAACGCAATATTGATTGTAAAGAAACAAAATAAATTTTGACGTGTAGCGCTTAGGACGAGGCACATTTTAAAGGTAGTTACCACGTTCTGTCTACTAAGTGGAGAATATGGCAGGGGAAAAATATTTTTTTGTCCCAGACTCTTTACAATAAACCGCCTCTAAAGTTGAAAATATTACTTTTAAAAAAAATAAAAAAGTCTCCCCTAGATTTTATAACCGTCTACCTTTTGAAACCAATCAGACTGCATAGAATGTAAAACTGAGTTAGATATGCTCGTGCACATGAAAACAGTAAAAAACCGTCTAATTTACACTCCTGTGCAACAACCAATGAGTGTAAAGAAATTTTAAGACCAGATTCGTAACCTACTAATTAGGGAAAACATTTTAAAAAAATTCATCATCCACGACGCTCTGGGCGGAAGAACTTTTTCAGTGTAAAGTTTACACCTGCACTAATAACGCAATATTGATTGTAAAGAGACAAAATAGATTTTAACGTGTAGCGCTTAAGACGAGGCACATTTTAACGATAGTTACCATGTTCTGTCTACTAAGTGGAGAATATGGCAGGGAAATAATATTTTTTTGTCCCAGACTCTTTACAATGAACCGCCTCTAAATTCGGAAATATTACTTTTTAGGAAAAAATAGAAAAAGTCTCCCCTATATTTTATAACCGTCTACCTTTTGAAACCAATCAGACTGCATGGAATGTAAAACTGAGTTAGATATGCTCGGGCACATAAAAACAGTAAAAAACCGTCTAACTTACACTCCTGTGCAACAACCAATGAGTGTAAAGAAATTTTAAGACCAGATTCGTAACCTGCTAATTAGGGAAAACATTTTTTAAAAAATTTGGCCCTCTGCAAATCATTTGAATTTTTGGTGTAAACTTTACACACTCACGACGCGCTCGGTATTGAGTGTAAACAAGAAAAAAATGGGAGCACTAAGTTTTTTTATTATCTACCTTTTAAAATAAATCGCACCTCTCAGATGTGTGCAGTTATAGCTGTGAGGGGGGACATATGTTAGGGTACCCAAGTATATTATAGGTACGCGCTAACGCGCTACCTATGATTTATTGTTACAGTCAATCCATTTTATTGTATTTTTCAGGATTAAAAATTAATTAATTGCAAATGGCCAATGGCGATTTTGACGACGTTACTACGGGGTTATTAATTATAGCTGTTAAAGAACATCCATATTTGTGGGAAATAAGTTTTAAAACATTAATAAGTTTAAATAAATTGGCGCATGAAACGAACTTCGATACTTTCAGCATTTAATTTTTATTTCTGGCGTAGGGTGAAAAATTTCAAACGTCAAAAAATGGTCTTAAAAGTGGTTGTATGCACACTCCGGGCGTGGGGCTTGGGGGGTATGCACCCCCCAGAAACCAAAATACCCCCCTCCCCCAGAAATTAAAATACCCCCCTACCCCCAGAATTCAATTTTTGAAATTTTTTTCGTTTTTTCGCAATTTTTTGATGCCAATGGATTGTGCTTGATGAGAAACGTCGAAAAATCGTGTTTTTATCGCCATACCACCATTTTTAAGGCCATTTTTCGACCTTCAAAAAATCTTGCACCCCCCAGAATTTTCTTGCTGCCCACGTATGGTTGTATGGCGAAAAACACACCATTCTTCGACGTTTCTCATCGAGCACTATCCAATGGCACCAAAAATATTGAGGAAAAAACAAAAATAATTTTTAAAAATTGAATTCTGGGCGAGTATTTGGTTTCTTTGGGTTACATACCCCCAACCACACCTGGGCGTGGGGGATTTGGGGGGTATGCACCCCCCAGAAACCAAAATACCCCCCCCCCCAGAAACCAAAATACCCCCCCCCGAATTCAATTTTTGAAATTTTTTTTCGTTTTTTTCGCAATTTTTTGATGCCAATGTATAGTGCTCGATGAGAAACGTCGAAAAATGGTGTTTTTATCGCCATACCACCATTTTTAAGGCCATTTTTTCCACCTTCAAAAAATCTTGCATCCCCCCCAGAATTTTCTTGCTGCCCACGTATGCCCCCAAGCCCCACGCCTAGTTATGGCACAAACGCTGTTCGACAGAGAGACAATATAAAAACATCAATCTTTGTTGCGCTGAAAATATTGATTTTTAGTCGGAAGAAGTCGGAAGAAGTATGAATGAAAGTCGGATCCGATGTCCGATCCGACATCGGACGACACCGCATGTCGCATCCTGTCGGACGCGTGTCGGGCAGAGTCGCGTCCGACTCTGTCCGACACGCGTCCGACAGGATGCAAATTGCGGTGTCGTCCGATGTCGGATCGGTCGAAGTATGAATGAGCCTTAAGTTAAGTAGTAATAGTAGCGTAGTAACTGAATCGCGGCGGTTACGACGGAATTTGGGCATAAAAATGTGACAATACGGCGGATGATATATGCACAAATTCGAACTGGAGACAATAAACGTATACACATAAAACGTCGTAATTGTGCAATAGTTCAGAGACAAGTTATTTTTTGGCTGCTTTAGCGCGCTTTAAAGCTGGATTAATCATTGATGTTCCAGAAGCAAAGTCCGATGACTTCGGTGCCTTAATTGATCTTATAGTCGATGAATCGGCAATGTGCTTAACTGATTTGGGCGACTTCAGTGTTTTTATCGATTTTATACTTGGGGAACCGTCGATCTGCTTCGGAAAAATGTGTACTAAAGACCCTTGACCGACTTTAGAAGCAGATTTAGCTCGTTTTGTGCCGTACGCTGAAGCGAGATCATATATGGAAGCGTCGACGCTGCGCATACGAGGCTGTGCCTAAGGAGCAATCGACTTATTTTTTAGCCAACGAGGAAGAAAATGAAAGGTTTCGTAGCTAAACTATTACCTAAAAAAAGTTAAGGCCTGAATTTAGGGGATTGGGAGTTAACTTTCCAATGGCCAGACAGTGCAGAAAAAATTTATGATAGATGTAGAAAATCATTTTTCGACGTTTTTTTACCGAGCTTTATGTACTCACGTCAAAAAATCGCGAAAAAAACAAATCAAAAACTTTCATCTTGGTATCTCAATTTTCTGTGGATGTCTTATTCGCATTATGGGTATGTATGTATGGCACGGGCGTACGGGTAGGTTGTGAGGGCTGGCTCATACATGTTACCGGGGAGGAGTGAAGGGGCAACATTCCCACCCAAAGAGTTGGTCGTTCCCTCGGATCTAGTATACAATTTACCCCAGCGTTTTTTAGCCGATCCATATAAGCTACAGTTACCAAGCTTTACAAGGAGACAGCTATAAGCCTTGATTAACTTACGTGTGTAAACTCACTGCTCAGAAAAATAGAAAAAACTCACTTTACTTTGCTTTAAACTTACTTTAAACACTTTTTGAACGTATTTTTTTAATGTAGGATGTTGATTGTGTTACAAAAAACTGCATTGTTTGAAACCCACCGAATAGTTTACAATTTTTAGATGCCCTTAGTATGTTGTAAAATGTGAGTGTAAAGCAGTAAGTTTACATCGTAAGTTAATCAATTTTGCCAGATTAGTGAAATAGGCTTATAGCTATCTCCTTGTAGAGTTTAGTTACTGTAGCTTATATGGATCGGCTAAAAACGCTGGGGGTATATTGTATACTAGATCCGTCCCCTCCGTCTCCAGAACCAGAAAAGTTTTGACCCTCATCCCGCGGTTTTTAAATAACTTGCATTTTTTCGATGATTTTGTGAGTGTTTTTGGCCGTTTCCAGCCGAGAAACTTAGGGCCGTTTTCCTCTAAAAAAGGTCGGAGACCCATCTTGAAATTTCAAGCCGTTGCATGTGTTGTCTGGTTGGCTCACTGGACCCAAGATTCCAGAAGGCCCTGCAGATTTGAATTTAATCGACCTCAAAATGAAATTTTTAATTTTCCTCTCGCGATTTTTGGATTTCACTGAATCGTCTTAATCTAATAAAATATGCGACAATATCGTCTTTAGGGCTCCAGCGTTTTAAGGATACATAGTGATTGACCTGATTAAGCCTAACAGGAAAACATCGCAATGCGTCAAAATTAGCTGAACAGCCTTTGAGACTGGCTTCCATAGGCGATTCAACGTTTGCGATTTTTTCTCAAAAAAAAGCCTTTTAAATCAAAAGTCTACACTGCGCCTCTTTCAAAGATTAAAAATTCAGAAAACCTCATAGTTGATGCATTCGTTTAAATTAATGTAAAATTGGGACAAAACTTTTTTTGGAATAAGGGCCAACGTCAGTGTAACTCATGAAAAATAATGACGAATGTATTACAATAATTATTAAACACAAATTTTCAATTTATAGCCGCTTAGAAGCTCTAGAGGCAGTTGTTTCTTGTGAACAAAAATTTTGTGCCTTTCGAAAGACAACACCAACGAGGAAACATGAAAGGATCAATTTTTGTAATGAATTATATACTTGATTTATAAATCATTTTCACAAATTTCTCGGCCCACTCAGAATAAAGAAATTTAGACAGCGTATGCACTATTTCACGTTAAAATTCTGAAGAAAAAACTCCACAAGTTCTAAAGTGGACTTCTGCACCAAGTACCATAAAACAGAAAAGATTATTATGTAGCCCGTGAAAGCGGATTTCAGGGAAATATTTTCTACGATTAAATTGGAAATTTGGGTATCGTCCACACGAAAATTCTTTATCAGCCCAAGCATTCTGGTAGGTATGAAAAATAGTGTAATGAATATTATTTTGAATAAAAATTGCTATGACTTACAGTAATCTTCGATTCTTTTACGACTTCTGATTCTCTAACGACTTTTGATTCTTTGACTGCTTTAGGTAGAGTGTCTTTTTTTAACTGAGTTTTCTTCTGTTTCTTCCATATGAACAATACGGTAGCGGCAATAAGAAGAATCAAGATTACTATGACAAGGGAAATGTAGATTAGAGTGCTGCCGTCATCCTGTTTTTTGTCCTGAAATACGCTATCTTGAATGAAAAAAACGTTGTCTTTGCCTTATTTTGATAAATATAAAATAGAACTAAAAAATACAACATTAGACGATTATATGTAGCAGAACATATTCAACTTTTTTTTGCATATTCAGCATTTTTTCGTTTTTATTTTTGGCATTCTTGTCACATTTGACGGACAATTAACGGATTTTTCATTTTTAAATCAGGAATGTCCAATCCAATTACTCATGAATACAGTAAAACACGATAGTAATGATATTCAAACTCTAAGAAAATTCGAATTCAGCAGCTGTGAATGTAGGGCAATATTAGATTTCATCCGATTTTGCCGCTGGTGCCATATATGATCATAGGTAAGTTTCAAATGCTTTATCACTAGTGCCTGCTTGCAATACTCGCTTTTAAACGTCACAAAAAATCATTTTTGATAAATTGCAACACTTCTAGTTATTTTAAATTTAAATTAAATTTCATAAAATTGACGATGCATCAGATATTTCTAGTCCATTAGAAATGTAAATAACCACCCTATGCCTCCCTCCATTCACCGCTACATAACATAGCTAGGTTTAAAAAAATTTAGCTATAATTCATCCAGATTCAATGAATTTCACCTTCGTTGACATTAATCAGCTCTATGTTTCAAAAACAAAATTTTATGACAAAAGTCACACATCAAGCTAAGCTACAACTGGCGTAGCATTGTCAATATCCCAATTTCACACTATCACAAATTAAACATATTTATTACTGCGAAATTTTTTGGGTTGATAACATCAATGCTTTTTTTAAAATATAAAATACAAAAAAGAGCTTTGATAGAAAAGTGTAAGGATTGGGACGTCCTTAATCTGAGTGAAATATTTTTGCCAAGTAGGCTGTGAATTTTCTTCATGACAATAGATGATAGTACCATGGCAAGAGCAGTTGACATTGTTGTTGTGGTAGACATTGTTGAAGTTGAAGTTGAAGTCGATGTTGTTGTTGATGTTGTGAATGTTGTTGGAGCTGTAGTTGATGTTTTGGTGGATGTTGTTGTTATGGAGGATGTTGTTGGTGTTGTAGTTGATGTTGTGGTATAAGTTGTTGATGTTATTGTTGATGTCGTGGATGTTGTTAGTGTTGCAGTTGATGATGTTGTTGGTGTCATAGTCGATGTTGTGGTAGAAGTTGTGGATGTTGTTAATGTAGTTGTTGATGTTCGGGTTGTTGGGCAAGCACTACTGTGACAATCGGTGAAATATTTAGCAGGGCAATCGATGCCATGTTTGGGAATGTTTGACCAGTGTCGCTGCTGACATTTTCCTCCATTCCAATTGCACGGATCAGTCACATTACTGATGATTTGACAATAGCGCATGTTTTTACAAACAATTTCTACAATGTTATTTATGTTATTTAATTCTTTGTATGGTGGATTAAACATCCACCTATATGCCAGCACGAATTCTGCCAGATTTACAGAGGTTGCTATTTGATCCGAAAAATTAAATTAGTTTGCCAAAGAGCCATAAGCTTATTGATTGAATATATGCAAACTTATAAAGAAAAATTCTCTGATGGAACAAAAAATATGAGTATGCTTGCAATTGTGGATTAGTAAGGATGTAAAAGGAACTGGACTAGGAAAAATCTACCTAAAGTCGCAAAATCTGCTAAAAATCAGACTTTCTCTAAGCAACGGAAAAAATCGAAGTATATTCTGCGGCCAACAGATTGAAATGAATATTTAACCATAAAATGATTGAAAAAGCAGCACATTAGCTGCGCAGTAGCTATGGTAAATGATATTGAGTAAAGTAACAGTCTTTCTAAGCCAATTGAATGAATGGTTTAAAACAGTAGGAAACACTTAAGTTGACATGAAACAGACTAAATGTAGGTACACTAGAATGCCCTTAACGATTGTGTGCACTAATCAATCGGCCCCTGCTTTGCTTGCTTTAATGCTCAAACAAAATAAAACAACTTCAAATACAATACCACTTAGTTTTCTATCGATCAGGATACGAAGGTAGTCAGCGTTGCTACTTGCCAGCAATTTAAAAAAATAAACATTACTGATTTCGCTTATACACTCTTATCTGAAACTTTGAACATTATTTTAAAAAGACACTTTTTTAGAGGCCGCAGAATATACTTCTATTTTTTCCGTTGCTTAGAGAAAGTATGATTTTTAGCAGATTTTGTGATTGTTGGCATATAACCAGTTTGTAGCCCTTTGATTCCAGTACGTTTGTATATGCCAAACTTATGTTCCGCAAAATATTTGATATGATTTACCAATCGAAATACGAAAAAAAACTGTTTTTTTGCCAATATTACACCTTAGATTTCGCACTTTACACCCCCATAAATAACACAATATTACTTTTTTTGAAAGCGGTTTGCTTCGTCGTGTAGTCCTTTAAAAGTTACTTTATTTTTATTCATTTAATTTATCTCAACTCATAACCGAAAAAGTTGGCAGAGAAATCTTGGACAAAATCTGTTTTTTTACTCATCCACTAGAGTGCAAAGTTTAAACCCCTGGTACTGTGTATTAATTGTAGAAAAGTTTAAGGGTCAGATTCGTTATTCTGACCTCACAGAGAACATTCTTTAAAAAAATTCATCATCCACGACTCTCTGGGCGGAAAAATGTTTCTAGTGTAAAGTTTACACCTACACTAATAACGCAATATTGATTTAAAGAAACAAAATAAATTTTGACGTGTAGCGCTTAAGACGAGTCACATTTTAAAGGTAGTTACCACGTTTTGTCTACTAAGTGGAGAATCTGGCAGGGAAGAAATATTTTTGTCCCAGACTCTTTACAATAAAGCGCCTCTAAATTCGAAAACATTACTTTAAAAAAAATAAAAAAGTCTCCCCTAGATTTTATAACCTTTTGAAACCAATCAATCTGCATGGAATGTAAAACTGAGTTAGATATGCTCGTGCACATGAATACAGTAAAAAACCGTCTAATTTACACTCCTGTGCAACAACCAATGAGCGTAAAGAAATTTTGAGACCAGATTCGTAACATACTAATTAGGGAAAACATTTTTAGAAAATTCATCATCCACGACGCTCTGGGCGGAAAAAATTTTTCCAGTGTAAAGTTTACACCTGCACAAATAACGCAATATTGATTGTAAAGAAACAAAATAAATTTTGACGTGTAGCGCTTAAGACGAGGCACATTTAAAAGGTAGTTACCACGTTCTGTCTACTAAGTGGAGAATATGGCAGGAAAAAAATATTTTTTTGTCCCAGACTCTTTACAATAAACCGCCTCTAAATTCGAAAATATTACTTTAAAATAATAAAAAAGTCTCCCCTAGGCTTTTATAACCGTCTACTTTTTGATACCAATCAGACTGCATGAAATGTTAAATTGAGTTACATATGCTCGGCCACATGAAAACAGTAAAAAAACCGTCTAATTTACACTCCGGTGCAACAACGAATGAGTGTAAAGAAATTTCAAGACCAGATTCGTAACCTACTAATTAGGGGACACATTTATAAAAAATTGGCCCTCCGCAAACCATTTGAATTTTTGGTGTAAACTTTACACACTCACCACGCACTCGGTATTGAGTGTAAACAAAAACAAAAAATGGGAGCACTAACTTTTTTATTATCTACCTTTTAAAAAAACCGCACCTTTCAGATGTGTGCCGTTATAGCTGTGAGGGGGGACATATGTTGGGGGTACCCAAATATATTATAGGTACGCGCTAACGCGCTACCTATGATATACGAGTATATATATATATATATATATATATATATATATATATATATATATATATATATATATATATATATATATATATATACACGTATCAATGTTATAATTGCAATCTGTCGGCTTATTGTCGGACATAATTTTTGAACTTCATGCATAAACTATAAACTTGTGTGAAACAGACTATAGGTATAGCCATGAATCATATATGTAAATATCAATGAAATTGTCTACACATTTTTTGCATTAAATCAAGTTTCTTGTCATAATATGACGAAATTAAAGTAAGACGGTTTCTTTCAAGGAACAGTACATAAAATAAATTGTAAATCTCTATAATGTAATAATAATCTATAATATTAATTTCGGGTTGTCTCTGTGTGTGTGTTCCATAAAGTTTTTACTACAGGATTCAATTCTCAAATTTTGTCAAAATGGATATTCCCGACCTGTAATTCCGAATTCTCGATCAAAAAGGCTCAATCGGGCTCCTGAAACCCGAAAACTACGGAATATTAGAAATAGTCTTGGCAGCCACAACTACGGATGCAATAGCGCAAGGCAAATCTTCTATGCCACTCTATACAAACTCTTGATGTGATATCGACTGGTGTAAAGCACTTTACACGGCAGTTAAAATTGACAAAAAGCGTTAGAAAACCGCTTTTCAACTATGCATATTTTTAATTTTTTGAATTGCAGCCGATCAATTTCGTTTAAATGTTGATTGCTTCTTATTAACGTTTAGGCTTATTTCATTGCAGAATTTAGAGAAAATTAACGGATTGGTTCTCTAGGTACAAGAGCCCGAACATACCTATCCTCAACGTCTAATGATGTCTTTTTTTAGGAGCGCGGCTTATGAAAGAAAAGTGTTATTCCCCTAATTTGGTTCCTGGTTTTATTTGATGTCTGATTCCGGATTTGACTACAATCTAAAATGAATTACCTAGCACCGTAAAACACTTACACTCTGTTTCACATAAGTTTGGGCATGAATTTTAAGAGTGTTTTCGAAAGTAAGCCAGACGGTTTACGATAATTAAACATCAAATCAATGCTATAATTACAATCTGCCGGCTTATTGTCGGACATAGTTTCTAAAAATTTATGCCCAAAGTTGTGCGAAACAGACTATAGAGCAGAGGCGGCTCCAGGATTGGTGACCTGGGTATTCAAAAATTTTTTTGGGTATGCAATAGAAATTTGCTAATATAATAAGGATACGTCCTAAATTGCACGTATTTCCTCAAATAAAAAAACGATTGCATCACACTAATATCATTATTTTCAAAATTCAGCCGAGTATGTTACGCATTAATTAAGTTTTCGACGATTTGACATATTTTTAAACAAATCAATGATATGGTTCCGATCAATTTTATTCAAAATTTCTCGCTCGATCGTTAGCAAACCAAGTCCACAAAGCCTTTTATCCGCCATTGTCGTTCTTGAGTCGTTTTTTATCAATTTTAACTTCGAAAATGACCATTCACATTCACAAGTCGTTACTGGCAAAGTCGCCAAACGTTGAACGATTTGGTGCAGATGCATATAGTGCTGCTTTGGCATAACTTTTAAAACGCTTTGCAAGCAGTCGATTTTTCGCAGCACATCATCTGGCATTGACAAGCAAAATCGGCGAAAATTGTTAATGTCACAATACAAATCTTCCTGTTCAACATCGTTCCATAGATCTCCGGCTATCTGACACATGCTCCGTTCCATAAATTGTTTATTTGATGGAATGTAACAATTTACAAAACGCAGCAATTTTTGAGTGTGATCACCCAAGCGTTGATTGAAAGCAGACAGTAAATTGTCTAAAATTGTATTGTAAATGTGCAATTTTATGTCCATAGTATGCCGGCGGCCCATGGTGGAATCGGATAAAAACTCTGTTGGGAATCTACTGTAGATCGCACTTTTCGGGTTGACTGAATCGTAAAATTAGTGATTTTAAAATTACTGCAAATTTCTTCGGCTTTACACCACATCAGTTCAAAAGGGGCCTCATTGTCCACTTGGCTGCCAGACGTGTTAAGCGGTATTTCGTTTTGTCGAAGTTCTTTTAAGCCATCAATAGCAACCTGAATCAAATCTGTTGCTCTTGAAATGTCGATGGTGCTTTCTGAAAAGGGCAATATTAATATTGTATAGTTTTCCTTTAAAGCAGTTTATTGCATAATCCTCTTTACACTGTTTAATACAAACGTTTTTGTATAGCATCCAAATGTTGCTTTGAACTACCATGCTTGTCCAATTTTTTGCTCAATGTTCTCCAAGTATTGACCCATTCACTAGTCAGGCTAGATTTATAATTGGAAAAATGAATGCAAGTGTGGCAGAAAACTCGGTCTACTGTGTGTGAATACGTTAGCCACGGTCGATTCTAATAATAAGCATTTGAAAAGCACCGACCAGACTTATCGTTAACGTAAGTGCTTCGTTTTCCCGAGATGAAATTATCTCGATCTCCAATATCAGTTGGCAGCTGAAGCTGATTTTGAGAACTAACCGACGAGGAACGAAAACTATCGGAATCATGATCTACGTTTAATTTTAAGGCAGGTGATGCTAAAGAGGAACTAGCTTCATCCTCTAACTGGCATAAGTTATCCAAATCCGCAGCAGCATCAACATCCGCGTCTGTTTCTTGATGGGCGCTTTTTGATGGCGTAGTAAATCCAAAACTCTCTAGGCCACGTTTCATAATGCTGTGTCAATAAATTGAATTTAAATTTTAGAAGATTAGCAGGTCAGGTATCAGGAAAAGTACCAGATTTTTCACTAAATGTTTTAAAATACACATTTTTTTGAAAAATAGTTATGCTTTGGAAAACGGAATTTTGCGTGCCATTTCAATGATGACAAACTCAATCAAACATCAGATTTTTATTTCACTAGAAGGAAAAGAAAGAACTTCACTAAATTAGTGAAATTCTTATTTCTTGCCTGCACAACATGCCCCATGTTATCAGAAATGCAATAACGATAATGCATTCTAACTACAGTACTTGTCCATAGCATACATATCAGTGAGCAGAGCAACAATTATAATAATAATAATGTTTATTTACGTTTACGTGTAAACACACAACACACATACAAAAAGATTTTGCAAAATTTATGACATTAAATTACTTACTGCGTGATGTGTAAAAAAAGAAAAATACATTTCGAATTTTACAATAACATACTACATGGAAAAAAATAACGCGCAATGTAAAATAATTCGAAGTTAAATAAATTCACGTTACAATATGACGCAGAAAACATAAGGTAACTGAGGACACACAGAGGCAATGAAAAGTTGCGCTTAAATACAGCCCTTAAGAAAAGGTGAAAAATCACATTTTTTCAATCTAATCATGAAAGCTTTTGAGCCAGGAGCTTGTATAACATGTTCAGGCAAAGAGTTCCAAAGAGAAACAATAAGATTACAAAATTCATGTTTTCTGATATTCGCATTTGATTTATTTAGTTTACAGGAGTTATTAGCACGATTTAAACCCGTTGAGAGTAAAAAATTCTTCAAATGATCAAAGTTTTTCGACCATTCATTTTTGCATTTCAGTTAAATTTTTTTTGGGTATGCAAGAATCCCATTTGGGTATGCAGTGCATACCCCAGCATACCCTAGAGCCGCCACTGCTATAGAGGACGGTAAACAGCAAGTTATAGTCTGTTTCATTTATTCGAGAGGTTTTTAGTCAATTCTTTTAAGGGCTACAGTAAGCTAAACAAGACGAATTACTGTACTTCGGCAGATCAGCTCAGTGAGGGCGATGGCTAGAATTCTTCCATTTTCAATGCACTAATACTTTTAAATAATTTTGATTTAGGCATTTAATCAGTGATGGGACATACTACAGTAAGTGCGCCAGACAAAAAGTTATCGGCTGGAATCGAACCCGGGTTGCTTCGACTACAAGCAAGAGGTTCAACCACTGAGCGATGCGGGAGTTCGCGGCGTTTCTTAAGAGTCAATGTCTGTAAGAATCACCTTGCTGTAATAGTGACTTACATAAGCAAAAAAATTATTTTTCTTGGTTTTAACATGTATTACACAACTTTTTACGCTGATTTCGAATCTGAAAACCGTTCTACACAAAAATGACTGTTTGCTGACTTATAGGGGTGTAAAGTGTGAAAAATCGGAATATGTGCCGAATTTCATATGTTGATTGATATTTTCCAGAATAATTAACATTTTTCAATGCAATTTTTTTTAAATTCAGAAGATTGAATGGGCTTTACAAAAAGTATAAAAAGTTTGTTTATCGGATCATCCCACAGAATACAGCAGTAAATAAAAATTCAAAAATATGAATTTTCGCACTAGCAACATTTTTACTTTTTTAGCCATAAGTCCAGAGCGGTCACACAGAATCGAACCTCATTTCACCACAACATGTGTCACCTATGTACCCGTTTCTGTGTAAAAAATGTAGGATATGTGATGGATAGCTATTGACCACTTTTGACAAACGTGAAATTAACTCACGTGTTCAAATTTCAAAAATTATTCATTTGTGCTATAAAAAATTTAACGTTTCGATCTATAACTCCAGAACTGTGAAACATTGTGCAACTGCATTATACCACAGCTTGTACCATCTATGTGCCTAAGTGCTTGCAAAAGATCATGCTTATACCTTAACTGGTTGTTGACCATTTCTGACAAACGGTAATTGAACTCAATTGGTCAAAGTCGAAAAAATCATACATGTGTGGTACAAATAACTTTCCTTTTGAGCTGTAATTCGAGAAATAAAATTCATCTTGTGGCCACATTACACCACAATTTGCACTATCTATTTGCCTAATTATATTCAAAAATCCATCCACATATGTTTGATATTTATTGACCATTTGTGGACTACGTAAACTTGGCTCCATTGGTCAAAATCAAAAAGTCACACATTGGTGCTTCAAAAATTTTTCTTTCGGCTCTGTAACCCAAGAATTAGGACACATTTTTGAAGCGCATTACACCACAGTCTCTACCATATATGTCCCTAACTGTACACAAAAAAATCATCTGCATATTCCACGTACGTATCTATTAGCCATATTTCACAAGTGTGAACTTAACCTAATTGGTCAAACTGAAGAAATGCATGCTTTTGTTTCAAATAATTTTATTTTCTATTTCTAACGAGAAGTAAAATCTATCTGGTGACCATAATATGCCACGGTTCGCACTATCTATTTACCTAATTGCATGCAAAAAATTCATACATATATGTTGGATTATATTTATTTATTATTTGTACCTGTAGAAAATCCTAACATAAAGGAATGTTTCATATCGTCAAAATTCAATTGTCAAAAAATTGTGAATGAATCAATGTGTCTTCAACGTCATCTGCCTCATCATCTAGATTTGGGTCTGGTTGGAAAAAATCTTCTGAGCAGTCATCTTCATCAGTTTCAGTTGGGACAATTGCTTCTCTTTTTCGTGCTTGCCGCGACCAAAATCCTGCAATTTGCTGCCATGATAAAAACTCAGATTGCTTGAATTGGGGCAATCTTCGCATTTCAGTTGCAGTCTCCTTGGATCGCACCTTCTTCGAGTCTTAATCCCATCATCAAATTTTTTATGAAAATATTGGCGCTGGTTTTCTGTGACTGCTTTACAAGATCTTTTTTGCCTTAAAGCCCAGCCAGTTGGTATTCTTTGGATTGAATCATCATCTGCACACATCTCCCAGAATTGCTGCAAAACTTCATTTAGACTTACCAGCGCCAATATTTTCATAAAAAATTTGATGATGGGATTAAGACTCGAAGAAAGTGCGATCCAAGGGAGACTGCAACTGAAATGCGAAGATTGCCCCAATTCAAGCAATCTGAGTTTTTATCATGGCAGCAAATTGCAGGATTTTGGTCGCGGGAAGCACAAATAAGAGAAGCAATTGTCCCAACTGAAACTGATGAAGATGACTGCTCAGAAGATTTTTTCCAACCAGACCCAAATCTAGATGACGAGGCAGATGACGTTGAAGACACATTGATTCATTCAGAATGTTTAGACAATTGAATTTTGACGATATAAAACATATTCCTTTATGTTAGGATTTTCTACAGGTAAAAATAATAAATAAATATAATCCAACATATATGTATGAATTTTTTGCATGCAATTAGGCAAATAGATAGTGCGAACCCTGGCGTAGTATGGTCACCAGATAGATTTTACTATTCGTTAGAAATAGAAAATAAAATTATTTGAAACAAAAGCATGCATTTTTTCAGTTTGACCAATTAGGTTAAGTTCAAACTTGTGAAATATGGCTGATAGATAAGTACGTGGAATATGCAGATGATTTTTTTGTGTACAATTAGGGACATATATGGTAGAGACTGTGGTGTAATGCGCTTAAAAAATGTGTCCTAATTCTTGAGTTACAGAGCCGAAAGAAAAATTTTTTGAAGCACCAATGTGTGACTTTTTGATTTTGACCAATGGAGCCAAGTTTACGTAGTCCACAAATGGTCAATAAATATCAAACATATGTGGATGGATTTTTGAATATAATTAGGCAAATAGATAGTGCAAATTGTGGTGTAATGTGGCCACAAGATGAATTTTATTTTTCGAATTACAGCTCAAAAGGAAAGTTATTTGTACCACACATGTATGATTTTTTCGACTTTGACCAATTGAGTTCAATTACCGTTTGTCAGAAATGGTCAACAACCACTTAAGGTATACGCATGATCTTTTGCAAGCACTTAGGCACATAGATGGTACAAGCTGTGGTGTAATGCATTCGCACAATGTTTTACAGTTCTGGAGTTATAGATCGAAACGTTAAATTTTTTATAGCACAAATGTATCATTTTTGAAATTTGAACACATGAGTTAATTTCACGTTCGTCAAAAGTGGTCAATAACTATCCATCACATATCCTACATTTTTTAACACAGAAACGGGTACATAGGTGGCATATATTGTGGTGAAATAAGGTTCGATTCTGTATGACCACTCTGGACTTATGGCTAAAAAAGTAAAAATTTTGCAAGTGCAAAAATTCATATTTTTGACCTTTATTGACTGCTGTATCCCGTGGGATGATCCAATAAACAAACTTTTTATACTTTTTGTAAAGCCCATTTGATTTTCTGTAATTTAAAAAAATTTGCATTGAAAAATGTTCATTATTCTGGAAAATATTAATCATCATATGAAATTCGGCACATATTCCGATTTTTCACACTTTACACCTCTATAACTCAGCAAAAAGTCATTTTTGTGTAAAACGGTTTTCAGATTCGGAATCAGCGTAAAAAGTTGTGTAATATATGTTAAAACAAAGAAAAATTATTTTTTTGCTTATGCAAGGTTAAGGTGGTCCTTACAGAAACTAACTCTTAACATCTTAGTCGATTGTGTTTAAAGTGTCGACTCAGGATATGTTGAATGCGCGATTTTTATTAGTAAGTTAATAGATCTGCTGGAAGACGAGAATAAATTATGCCGCAAAAATGTTGTTGAAAAAACCGTCTTTACTACTTAGCTATAGTGAGATCTAGCGACCTACAGTAGATAAGAAAGAAGGGGTCACTGTAACCTCCGAAAACATTTGCTGAAAAAGCTCTCGGATTAATGAAACAGACTATAGTATGAGCAACTGCCGTTAAGATTCGCACGGTTTGTACACAGACGGTCCCAATGACAGGTCGCAAAAAACAAATGAAGTTTTGCCCATCGGTAGGCCTTGGCATCAGATGTAAAATGTGTAAAGTAAAACTTTACAAAAATGCTCCTGGGCTTTTATAGCAAGCATCAAAGTTCCGAGTTTTGAATTTTTGCGAAAAATGTCTGTTTTCGAATATTTCTAATAACTCCGTCAATACTTGTTCGTTTTTCACGAAATTTCGATTACTTTATAGAAAAAAGGACGTTCTACTCTCTGATAGAAGTTATTTTATAGTAGTCTTCATTTCAATACATGATATTGAGGCTTTTTTAAAAAATTTGTTGTCCAACTTCAGTCGCATTTTTAGACCTGTAAACGGGTCGTTACAACAACGAGAATAGATATTTTAGATAGAGAAAATCTTACTGATTTTAAAACATGTTTCAAATTCTTTGCCCGGTTCACGGTTCTTTTTAACGCTAATTTTTTCAAAGTGTCATGGACAACAGGCTTGGTACCTACATACGTACTCGTATGTGCAGATCGAGTAATGATCTGCATAATAATTTTATTCAGGTAGGCAACTTAGTGTATTTTAGTTTAAGCTGATCGCAAAATTTGGGTAAACCAACTTTAAAACTTTGCTGGGCCAATTTTTTGATCAACACCAAAAACTGGCTAGGATTTGGATCGACCTAGTTTTAGTCAAGCAGGACTAAGAAAGGCTACACATGTACGTATAGTATTGATTGCAAATTACTTTTCACGAATTATTATCGTCTACGAGTATTTCGCAAAATCCTGAGCGTGGAAATTTATTTATCGTGCTTAATCGAGCAGCCACAAAAAGCTGTTCTAGTCAGCCTACTGTAATAAGGTTTTGCGTAATAAAACTTCACGTGCATAATTATAAATTGTTATGACTGTTTTGTGATTGTTGCTTCAACTCTGTAATTGAATGAAAAAATGGTAGCTACCATAGGTGGGCAGACCGAAATTCTGGGGGGAGTTACAAAAATTTTCAAAGGCCAAAAAATGGTCCTGAAATGGTAGTATGGCGATGAGAACACCATTTTGCAACGTTTTTCATCGAGAACAATCCATTGGGATCAAAAATTTCGAAAAAGCGAAAAAAATTAAAGAAAATTGAATTCTGGGGGTACATATTTTGGTTTCTGGGGGAAGGGGTATTCGAACTTCTAGGGTATGCTTAACCCAACCCCCCACTCCCACATGTGAAAAGTACCTATGTATGTATTTATGCATAAGGCTTTGTAAAAAAGACCAGCATTTCTAAATAAAGATTAACACATGAAATAGGCAGTATAATCACACCTGGGCGTGGGGGTTTGGGGGGGGGTATGCACCCCCAGAAACCAAAATACCCCCCCAGAAATCAAAATACCCCCCCCCCAGAATTCAATTTTTGAAAATTTTTTTCGTTTTTTTTCGCAATTTTTTGATGCCAATGGATAGTGCTTGATGAGAAACGTCGAAAAATGGTGTTTTTATCGCCATACCACCATTTTTAGGGCCATTTTTCGACCTTCAAAAAAATCTTGCACCCCCCAGAATTTTCTTGCTGCCCACGTATGAGTATAGTAGATAACAGAATCAAGTTAACGTAATTAAATAATCAGTTTTCATTAGTTGCAGTTCAGCTATCCTTAGAAGAGATGAAAAAATAAATAAGCCAGTGAAGCCTATCTACTTACATTATACCGCAATAAATATCGTCAAAACGGACAAGAAATTAAATAGATAGATATGTACACACATGGGCGTGGGGGGTTTGGGGGGTATGCATCCCCAGAAGTTTTGAAATACCCCCCCAGAAATCAAAATACCCCTCCCCTAGAAAACTTTTTTTTGCTTTTTTGGCAATTTTTTGATGCCATTGGATAGTGCTTGATGAGAAACGTCGAAAAATGGTGGTTTTTTTGCCATACAACCACTTTTAAGACCATTTTTTGAACTTTGAAAATTTTTCACCCCCCCCCAGAAATTTTTTCAACCCCCAGAATTTCGGTGCTGCCCACCTATGGATATGTACTTATCTGTATGTCATGTAACGGGGGGTTTAAGGGAATCCTTCTACCCAAAGTTGGCTGTCCCTTCCATCCCCCCAGAGCCCAGAAAATTTTTGCTCCGTCCCCGGATTTTGGGGAAAAATCGAATTCTTTGACCGTTTTTAGCTGTTTTTTGGCCGTTTTCGGTCAAAAATCGGAGGTCAGCTACCCCTTCCCCCTAAAAAAGTGGTCGGGGACCCCCTATTCTAAATTTTAAACCATTATATGTCTGTATATAAGTATAAAACATGGGCAGCCACATTCTAGAGAAATCTGACAGGTTAAAAATGTCATACCTTGATTATCTAGAAATAAGCTTCATAGACGGTTTAAACCATCCTAAACATCATATGATAAAAAATAAATCGTAAATTTTAAAAAAAATTTATGATTTATTTTTCCAGCGTCGCACATCATATGACAGTTGAAGACTTGATGCCTTCCAGAAAAACATAGTTGTGGGGAATCTGGATCCCCAAATCGATAATTCACGGAAGACTTCATCAAAATCGAATTTTGGGTACCTTTCTTATTCACTTGGCCCCGCCGGACCGTACCCCAGAATGTTTTTTGCTGCCCATGATTGCTTCCATACTTTCTATAAGTAGCATTAGTAAAAGAATCAAAATAAAACGAGCGGGATTTCGATGTTATTCCAGAGTGTTTCAAAGAAATGAAAATATGTAAGCAACATTTGTAGACATACATGTTTCACATTACATGTTTAACAGGTTCTGATAAGATTTTGGTCAAAACGCCGAATTTTACTAAGGGTAAACTATTCTGGGGTCTGTCAACTTTATTAATAACTTTATTTATCAGTTTATGACACGGTCTCACTGACTGCGCATCTTCTAAAAAAATTTATATTAGCGTGTGGTTTTTATTCACAGAAGGAATCATCACAAATATAGATGCCCATCTTTGCTAAAATAAGAGACGAACAGTCCTTAAAGTATACCTAAATGTTTATGTACAACGCATTCTCGACATATTCAAAAATTAGCATAAAAAAAGAACGGTAAACCGGGCATAAAATTTGAAACATGTATTGAAATCAGTAAGATTTTCTCTATCTAAAAAATCCATTTTCGTTGTTGTAACGACCCGTTTACAGGTCTAAAAATGCGACTGAAGTTGGACAACAAAATTTTTTATATGAGCCTGAATATCATGTGTTAAAATGGAGACTACTACAAAATAACTTCCATCAGTAAGTAGAATGTCCATTTTTCTATAAAGTAATTATAATTTCATGAAAAACAAACAAGTATTGATGGAGTTATTAAAAATATTCGAGAACAGACATTTTTCGCAAAAATTCAAAACCCGGAACTTTGATGCTTGCTATAAAAGCCCAGGAGCATTTTTGTAAAGTTCTACTTTACACATTTTCACCTGGTACCAAGACCTACCGATGGACAAAATTTCATTTGTTTCTGCGACAGGTCATCGGGACCGAATGTGCGAATCTTAACGGCAGTTGCTCGTAAAGGTTCTGAAAGGAAGGCACGATAGATTATTTATAAATTTGCAGCAAGACGAGATATCAAATGGAAGATTGCTGTCTTTAATGGTGTAAGCGATCGTGCGCTTGATTCGATATACGTAGATCAGCCACAGCAGCAAACACACGGCTTGTAAAATGCTGATACGATTTTAATAGCCCTGCTTTTTGCGACTACTTTTGCGAAGAACTTTTTCGTTTGTTCGCAGTACGATCAAACTTTAATAAAATAAGTTTTTCTCAGTCAACAATGCCCTCAAATTGTCGAACGAGCGGCAAAAGGAAAGCAAGCAGCTTGAATAAGCAAAATAAATTGAGTCATTGTAAAGTGTAAAGCACTACAGATACCCTTTGAATTGTAAATTTAAGTAAGCTTGGTGATTGAAAATAAGAAAAAGACCTCACAGAACTGAATGATTTCTGGTCGCGGTCTTTAACTAAATGTTGATTATATTCTATACTAGAATAGATAGCCAAGTAGATACCAGAATGTTGCTTTGAAATTTCTTTTAAAATTTATCCGCAAGAATCGTGCTACAAAAGTGATTCAAAATTGTCATGCAATAATGCGGTTTGATAATGGCACACGCCTGACTCAATAAACTGTAGACTTGTAGTACTAATTTAAAAGACTTTTGTCACTTTAAATTTTTTCTTGAAAAACCTCTAATTTATAGTCTGTTTCACACAAGTTTGGGCATAAGTTTTAAAAATATATCCGACAATAAGCTGACAGATTGTGATTAAAGCATTTTTTTGATAGATAATTATCATAATCCGTCGGCCTATCTCGAAAAAATCCATAAAATTTATGCCCAAACTTATGCAAAATGGACTGCCTCTGATACGACGATTAGGAACATTTATCCACATATATCGATTTTTCAGCAATACGCGCTGAATGTAATCTTTTGTCTACATTTTGTTTAATTTTATTGCATGTTTTACGTTTTAATGTTCTAGATAAAAAACACTCAGAAACGCCGAAAAATATTGTTTCTGGCGTGTACCCATCGTTGAGGCTTAAAATCTTACTTTAGAAATTTTTTCGATACCGACCCCTTAGGCTTATGCACATACCTTGCGGTATGTGATTGGGTCACTTCACAATCATTTATTTTTCGTGCCATAAATTCAAAACTATACGCAATCATTAGTACGGCTCAAACTCAATATAAAAATAATGCACAAGTTAAACATAAGTACTCTTTGAATGTAAGCATCAAGCTTGTTTTAGAACGCGTAAATCGAAGAAAATATGTATGTAGATCCTCCGTATAATAGTCGAATGTTGACCGTTACAAATGAGGGGTCCAAAAGAGTCTAAAATCATTGGTTAAGCTTTAGCGCGCAAATCGAATGAAAGTTTACCTGAAAATAGAGGAATTTCGACAAAATTAATAGTGAACTACACATATGGCTGCAGTATTCCTGGGCGTGGGGGTTTTGAGAGTATGCACCCCCAGAAATCAAAAGACCCCCCCCAAAATTCAATTTTTAATTTTTTTTTGTTTTTTTTCATAATTTTTTGATGCCAATGGATAGTTCTCGATGAGAAACGTTGAAAAATGGTGTGTTTCGCCATATCACCATTTTTATGGCCATTTTTTGACCTTTGAAAAATCTAGCACACCCCCTCCCTCAGAGCTTTGTTGCCGCCCACCTGTGGTGAAGATCGAAGGGTTGGACTCACCGATATCTGACACTTTCCTACTCCTAAATTCGGTAGACCCTTCTCAGGATTCTGTTATGGCGGTTTTTAGGCGATTTCGCACCACGACGACCCCCAGAATTAGACTGCGCCTATGCATGACGGGCAATCAAGCCTAGACAGTATTAGTGTTTGTGAGCTTGCACAACCAAAAAAATCCCGAACGTCCATATGCTTCTTTACATTTTTATATAAAATACAGTTGCGAGTAGGTGTTGTAAAATGTTGGTATACTGTTGGAAACAAACTTACGTAGAACATTATGGCCCACTAATTTTGTGCTTGGTATAACAGAAAATGGTACAAATTTGCATTTGAAATAATAGAAAAAAATTGTATATTATGAATTTTCAATAAAATTTCAACGAATACTTAATAGTTCAGACATCAATTTGAATTAGTCTTTTGAACTCGAGAATTCTGCAGCAATGAAAAATCTGTCATAACCATAGGCAGGCAGCACCGAAATTAAGTGGGGGCGGGGTCGCTCGCAAGATTCTTCAAAGGCCAAAAAAAATAGTCTTAAAAATGATAGTATGCAAAAAACATCATTTGTTAACGTATCTCATCGAGCACTATCCATTGGCATAAAAAATCGCAAAAAACCACAAAATTTCAAAAATAGAATTCCGGGGGTATTTTCGGTTTTTTTTTGGGGGGGGGTATTCGGTCTTCATGGAAGGGTGCATATCCCCACTCCACGCCTGCGTGTTGTCATAACTTAATAAGTCTGCGAGCCCGTATTAATTTTAAATTATATAATTAATGTTAACGTTCTTAGATAGATTTATTCAAGAGTCTTTAAAAACAATCTGACAAATACTGGACAATCAGCTAGGTTCGACGATTCTCATTGTTTCTTATTTTTAGAAACTCACTAGGCTAATTAATTTTTTAATTTTTCATATTTCTTCATAATTTTTCCTTTTAGATCATTTTTAGCTTAAAAAAACAACAATTTTTTCGATGCCGCGCGCTAAACAACTATAATAATTATGTCAGCTATTTTTACTTGATTTATTTAGAAATCTACGATTAGGAGATAAAATATCAAAAAAGCATCGCAGAATATTTTACCTCCGGTATTTTAGCCGAAAAATTTATTTCAGAAGAAATTTTCTACATACGACGAGTCTGACGCGCTTGTAAATAAGCATGGAACGCGAGTTAAACTAATAGAAAACTTACATAATGAGAAATGAAGAACATTATGAGGAAATAAGGTCAAAATTAACATATTATTAAAAAAACGGAAGTAGAATTCTTTAAAGAAGTGCATAACATCAAACACAAAACGTTTATTAAACCTAGTTTCTGTACGACACGTTTTAGCATTTATACAACTTTCAGAAAAAAAATTAAAGCTCAATGAAGTAAAATATTAGACTCCTATAGTCTGTTTCACGAATACTTGTGCATGGATCTCGATCCTTAAGTCAATGTATATCGATTGCAAAAGCATTTTAAACTAAAGCAGCTATTACGATATTTTTCATAGCAATAAATAAGCGTATGAACTTCTACTATGCAAAGTTGTTGTACAGTAAGCAGCCTAGTTAAGCAGGGAAGGTACGGATCAGTGGAAATTGTATATTTTGGTTGTTTAACCCGTGAAATTGATATTGTAGTCAGTCACATTTCTAATGAATATGTTGCGCCCAAGTGAGCAAGAGCCCGAGTAGTCGGTTAATACTACACAGGCGTGTCAGAGCGGAAGATCCGGCAAACCGGTGAAGGTAAAATTTTGCTCTTTATGTAAGTAACGGGGTTGGCGGTTTGCCACTTTGCACCAGAACCACTTTTGTAGCTGCTCGCTAGAGACGCTAGAGACATACACGTAGATGGGCAGCAAAAAAATTCTGGGGGTTCAGATGGGGCCATATGGCTCAAAATATAACCGGAAATTCAATTCCGGCGTGAATCGTTTTTTGAAGAATCTTTCAGATTCTAGGGCCCCAGACCCCCCCCCCCTCCCAAGCTGATGTGTGGACATAAAGTGAGCCGGTATAAAACTCTATGTTCTCTAAATTATGATAATACCAACAACAAAAATTTCAGTAGTAATCCGATTTAATCAAATTGTTCATTACATTCAATATTTTTCCACTTTTTCGCTTTGCTATTCGATCGCAAAGAGATTAAAACTAATCTATCAAATGAATGTCGTAAAATTTTTAAAATTTTGAAAACCTTGAAGGCAAAAAAGTGACAAAAAGTCTATAGTAGTGCGAATAAAACAAATTTTTGGACGTTCCCTACAGAACTCTACCCATTGCCATTTATTATTAAAAATTCGGAAGAAAACAGATAAAATTTTAATGATTTTTGCTACCGTGTCGCATTCTGGCGAGGATTTTTGAAGTGTCGGGCACTAGACCCAATGCAAATACGACACCGTGTTACCTACGAAAATTTTTAATCTTTCCACTTGCCCAATAATTCGGCTATAGTTTTAAATATTTAGAATTCTCACTTAATGAAAGAACCCATTTTTCCGCTCGATCTGTTCGAATAATACGAACTATTATATGTATCTAAATAGTTTCAAAAAAGTTAGAAAACATCGCAAAAATTAGGCAAATAAGTAAAGCATATGCGTATGAGGATTTAGGGGAACTTTGGTCCATAAAATAAAAAACCTCACATACTACCATTTAAATTAAATTATTACATTTTCATTTTTTCGTAAATTATCAATGCAATCGATGAAGCTTGATGAAAAGTTATTCGACCCCATTATCATTAGTTGGTTTTTTAAAAATATCATAACTGCCTACGCACGGTTTTTTCGTATTCGGCAAAGATTTTTCCCGATGTACAAAGACTTTTGAAGACCGTCTTTGTACATGTTCAAAGATTTTTCGCGAAGACCAAAACTGCAAAAAAGGTTTGAAATACGTAAACATTTTCGGCGTTTCGCGCCGAGATGAGTAATTATGTGTTCCGTATATCATAATAATGCCAGAAACTGCATTTTGAAAGGAAAAATGTCAAATTCCTCGGCGCTTCGCGCAGTTTTGAGACGATTATTATTGATTTTTGCCCTTAGAAACCCAGAAATTAGCCAAAATAAACTACCAAAGGTCGAACATCTCTGTTATTGCCACACTAAAATCAATACTGTACCATATTTTAGTACCCAAAAATTTGTCTGTACAAAACGTACGAACTTTTAGAACCTTCTTTGTACTTGCACAAATGGACCTTGTAAAAACACACTGTGCCTTCGTATCATCAGCACTAGACAGACCTATCAATTTTTGTAAAGGGCGCTCAACTTTCTTTCCGAGCAATCAAGACAAGTCCACAATGCCTCTATTCAGCTGACTGAAATCATTCCTAATTGAAACATTTTTCAGATAATTTCGAAATTTTTGAAGATTCTATACAAAAGTGATTAAATTTCTTTGAATTTACAAAAAATAGAATCCACAGCACCTTAAAAGAATTCGTGCTGAAAAATGAAATGAAACTATTTTTAAATCGTTGTTAAGCTCCTGTATAAAACCGTTTTGAAAATCAGTATTGCCTATTCTTGACGCAAAATATGGCTTAAAGATCTCTAACAAATTAAATAAACGGCATAAACTATTTTTACCCGACACCAAGGTCCCGAAAAAGTTTGAAAAACTTACAATCAACAAAAAACCCGTACAAATTACATCTAGATTGTTTATCTCAGTTAATTTCAACGTTTTTGCCTTCCCTTCCCAAAATCGAAGGCAGCTACGCCACTGCCCTTAGCAGTAAAAGCTGAAAGCTAGTATCAAGGTTTAGAGAAGATCGCTTGCTTACTTCACTCGCCGGACCCACTCAAAAAGCAATACTGGTAGAAGGATAAGGCCATTCAGAGACCAAGCAATACGAGCAATATGAATGGGGCGAAAATATATCTGAAAAATTTGTCAACCTAAATCTAAGCCAAATTATTTGGTCCAAGTTGTCAAAATCCACGTATAATAATAGAAAGCCGTGATGACGACGAAATAGAAAAGAAAGAAAGGGAAACGAGTAAAGTAGGAGTG